>JBAMBM010000559.1:0-415189 GCA_037043425.1 Hirtodrosophila duncani
AATATAAAATATAAAATATAAAATATAAAATATAAAATATAAAATATAAAATATAAAATATAAAATATAAAATATAAAATATAAAATATAAAATATAAAATATAAAATATAAAATATAAAATATAAAATATAAAATATAAAATATAAAATATAAAATATAAAATATAAAATATAAAATATAAAATATAAAATATAAAATATAAAATATAAAATATAAAATATAAAATATAAAATATAAAATATAAAATATAAAATATAAAATATAAAATATAAAATATAAAATATAAAATATAAAATATAAAATATAAAATATAAAATATAAAATATAAAATATAAAATATAAAATATAAAATATAAAATATAAAATATAAAATATAAAATATAAAATATAAAATATAAAATATAAAATATAAAATATAAAATATAAAATATAAAATATAAAATATAAAATATAAAATATAAAATATAAAATATAAAATATAAAATATAAAATATAAAATATAAAATATAAAATATAAAATATAAAATATAAAATATAAAATATAAAATATAAAATATAAAATATAAAATATAAAATATAAAATATAAAATATAAAATATAAAATATAAAATATAAAATATAAAATATAAAATATAAAATATAAAATATAAAATATAAAATATAAAATATAAAATATAAAATATAAAATATAAAATATAAAATATAAAATATAAAATATAAAATATAAAATATAAAATATAAAATATAAAATATAAAATATAAAATATAAAATATAAAATATAAAATATAAAATATAAAATATAAAATATAAAATATAAAATATAAAATATAAAATATAAAATATAAAATATAAAATATAAAATATAAAATATAAAATATAAAATATAAAATATAAAATATAAAATATAAAATATAAAATATAAAATATAAAATATAAAATATAAAATATAAAATATAAAATATAAAATATAAAATATAAAATATAAAATATAAAATATAAAATATAAATATAAAATATAAAATATAAAATATAAAATATAAAATATAAAATATAAAATATAAAATATAAAATATAAAATATAAAATATAAAATATAAAATATAAAATATAAAATATAAAATATAAAATATAAAATATAAAATATAAAATATAAAATATAAAATATAAAATATAAAATATAAAATATAAAATATAAAATATAAAATATAAAATATAAAATATAAAATATAAAATATAAAATATAAAATATAAAATATAAAATATAAAATATAAAATATAAAATATAAAATATAAAATATAAAATATAAAATATAAAATATAAAATATAAAATATAAAATATAAAATATAAAATATAAAATATAAAATATAAAATATAAAATATAAAATATAAAATATAAAATATAAAATATAAAATATAAAATATAAAATATAAAATATAAAATATAAAATATAAAATATAAAATATAAAATATAAAATATAAAATATAAAATATAAAATATAAAATATAAAAATAAAATATAAAATATAAAATATAAAATATAAAATATAAAATATAAAATATAAAATATAAAATATAAAATATAAAATATAAAATATAAAATATAAAATATAAAATATAAAATATAAAATATAAAATATAAAATATAAAATATAAAATATAAAATATAAAATATAAAATATAAAATATAAAATATAAAATATCAAATATAAAATATAAAATATAAAATATAAAATATAAAATATAAAATATAAAATATAAAATATAAAATATAAAATATAAAATATAAAATATAAAATATAAAATATAAAATATAAAATATAAAATATAAAATATAAAATATAAAATATAAAATATAAAATATAAAATATAAAATATAAAATATAAAATATAAAATATAAAATATAAAATATAAAATATAAAATATAAAATATAAAATATAAAATATAAAATATAAAATATAAAATATAAAATATAAAATATAAAATATAAAATATAAAATATAAAATATAAAATATAAAATATAAAATATAAAATATAAAATATAAAATATAAAATATAAAATATAAAATATAAAATATAAAATATAAAATATAAAATATAAAATATAAAATATAAAATATAAAATATAAAATATAAAATATAAAATATAAAATATAAAATATAAAATATAAAATATAAAAAATAAAAAAAAAATATAATATATAAAATATAAAACATAACATTTTCTGAAATTCAAATACAAATCGTAGTTAGGTCGAGGTACATACTCTGTCTACAAATGCTCACTAAGTGTAGGCTTACCTAAACTTCATTTGCTGGATATCTTGCAGCCGCCTGACTGCATGCCCAGAGTGTTGCCTGCGCTTGCTTTATTTTCTTTCGTTTTTTGTGTCTAGCGAGTGTTTATGGTCTATTAATTGCTAGCTTAGGCTCATTTGCTATTTTCCTTTTTATACCCTTGCAAAGGGTACTATAATTCTGTAACTATATTTGTGACGCATAGAAGGAAGCATCTCCGAGGCTTTTAAGTAAACTAAGAAAATTTTATTTGCATGCCCTGTGCTCTGTCTCTCTCACTCACAACAGAGTTCTTGGAATTCAAATGTGTTGTATGCATGTACATTTATATGAAAGTTTGTGTGTTTGTACTATTTAATGGAAACTGTATGCAAAAAAATGAATGCAAAAAATATTTGAAGGTAATTTGAAAGAAAATAGTTTCGCTGAAATATGTTTTAGATTACTAAGATTTCTTTCCTTTTTATAGTTCGGCAAGGGTATATAAGGTTCGGGTACTTGAAGTTAGCCCTCCTCTCTTGTTAGTTTTTATTTTCGTTAATTTTTGGTTTTGCAAGCGTTTTTAACAACAACAAAAATCAAAATGCTGCAAAACGAAATATTTGGTAAAATGTGAACGCCCTATGAACAATACGATAAGTTGTGTTAGCTACGCCCAGTGATAATTGCCAATGGTAATGTGTTTTATGCAAATTATTTACAAATCTAAAGTTTGCAAAAAAAGGCTGAAACTGAAATTGGCATCTGCGAAATTTCACGTGTCTGGTAATGCGATTTGATTCACACATATAGAAATATATCTTCAGATACCATATGTATATGCATCTACGAGTATGTACTTAACATTTGCCAGTTGCAGCCGTACGCAATTGCAGTTTTTTTGTTGTTATTTGCTTTTGACGGTCTTGCAGATCAAGAGACTAAGGCAACGAACCTGACTTGAGTACGATTGCGGTTTTTATACTCGTAGTCGTAGAGTAAAAATATAGTTATTCGTGTAAGATGTATGGAGAAGGTAGGGTTCCTATTAAGTTTATTTTGGTCAGGATCAATAATCAAGTTGATCTAGCCATGTCCGTGTGTCTCTATGAACTCACACACTATTAGAGCTAGAGCCATCAAATTTGATATTAGAATTCCTCCAGGTATGTATAAGCACAACTACTGCCGATCCGCCTAATTTCAGAATCATCGCATAATAATTGCCAGAAAAATTAAAAAAAAAATATACATATACTATAGGGAAGAATCCCAGTATGAAGAAAAAACTGAATTACTCTTGGGATGTTACTTGTTTATTTATGAAAAAAATACAAATATATATGTATATATATTCTTGATCAGCATCAACAGCCGAGTCGATATAGCCGTGTCTGTCCGTATGAACACGTAGATCTAGGAGACTATAAAAAGGATAAAACCATTAAATCTCCCACAAATTTTGACACATTTATTTGAAACTCGTCTTATATATGTATAAGCATATAATTATAGCCTTATATTCTCCGAGATCTAGGTCTTCATACAAGCTGACATGGCTACATCGACGCCGCTGTTGATGCTGGTCAAGAATATATATGCTATATGGGGTGCGGAAACGCTTCCTTTAGCCTGTTATATATATTTTGCACGAATGCACTATACTCGTTTATTCTACTAGTATAAAAACAAGTAATAACGCTATAGTCGATATGAAATACTCGTACTCAGCATTTATTCAATATTCGAAACACTCAAAAGTATGAATCTTCTTTTTTGTGGGGGTGGGGTGCGTTAAATTTTGATTGAATTAATTCCCAAAGATGAGTTAAGTAGAATATTAAGCAATTTTATGTTGACAACGGCTGAGATTAAAGTGAAAGTAAATGAGATAATCTCGATTCTGGCTTATCAAAGATTTAATTCATATTGAGCTTTATTCACGTGGTCCTAAAGGAGCTTGCTTTGGAATTTATTGTGTGATTATAATCAAATGATTTTCAAAGTTAATATTATAAAATATGTATTATATAATATGTATATAAAATATATATACCTTTGCTGAGTATGCAAAGGTCGAGCCACCGGCATATGTAAATCAAACCCCAGTTATTTTTGCGGTTATGTTATTATACTCGTACCCTAGTAGGGTAAAAGAGTACATTGTATTCGTGCAAATGTATGCAACAGGCAGAAGGAAGCGTCTCCATAGAAAATGATTTGTCTACAATTATTATCCGATCTTAACAAAATTCGGCAAATCGTAGATTATGTGCTTATGCTTACGACTATCTTATAGTCGGAATATCGACTATAGCGTTCTTACTATGTTTTTTTTTTTGATAACTTGCATGTTTGGTCACTTATAAAACAGACTTGAGCTCCCAACTATGACATTTACGTGACTTTGACTGCAGCTGGTTGAAAATTATATTAATTGCGCACACATATGCACAGCCAGATATTACTCGGATAGTTCTGATACTAAGTTGACTTTCATTGTCTTTGCCATTCGCTGTGTGCAGTTGTTGCTGTTGTTGTTGTTGCAGCTTTCGGAATGTTTATGTCTGTGTTTGTTGTGTTTGCTGTTGTTATTGCTTTTAGCCTTGCCTGAGTTTATATATGCGTCAAGTTAATCACACTTTTAGCTTTATTTCACATAATACTAGTTTCATAATATACGCCACCCTACGCACTGGCAATCGGTGTATACATATGTACTATTGTCTTTGCATTTTCACTTTTGTACATATGATAATAGAGATATGTACATAAATTAACACACATACTTGTGAGTATACACACCTATATATAAGTGCAGTGTGCCTGCATTTAGATATAATTTTGCAGAAGTGTAATTTTTTCTCAGTCGCTTGCCTGCTGGATGGCCCAATAGCTATTTTGGATAAAAAGGCTTTTGCTACCTAGAATTCTATATAGACTGATGGCCCAGTCCTAGGCGTTGATGTGCCCATGAGCAAGAGATCGCTTGACAGTCGATGTCTTCAGCTAGCGGATCATAATTGCAGCTCATCAACAGCCCCATTTTCATACTCGTAGAGTAGAGTAAACGAGTATATTGTATTCGTGCAAGTCTATGTAACAGGCAGAAGGAAGCGCTTATGACCCCATAAAGTATATATATTCTTGATCAGGATTAACAGCCGACTCGATCTAGCCATGTCCATCTCTCCGTTCGTATGAACACCTAGATCTCGGAGCTAGGGTAAGAGCTAGGGTTACCAAATTCGGTATTTAGACTCTCCTTCTGAGGAGTCAGACAAAGTTTGTTATTAAATTTTGCCGCAAATTTTGCCCCTCCAGCCCTCGAAAATAAAAACCTCATATCTCATACAAATCTTAACGCATTTAGTATATGTACTAGCACATAATCTACCGATTTGCCAAATTTCATTAAGATTGAATAATAATTCTAGACAAAAACTTGTATTACAAAATTGTAGCATACTCTTGAGTGTGCCGAATATAAAATAAATAAAGAGTACGAGTATCGTCGAGTATAGTTGGAATATGTATAGCGTTCTTACTTGTTTTCTTTAGTTGCTGCAGCTTTTCATGTAAACCAAACGCAGTCAGCCAGAGTTGCACTTGATGTTGTGAGTTGAGGGTATTCCAAAATAATTGTATAACTTAAAAATTTATATTTTTGAAATTGTTAGGAAATTGTGATAGCATTATGAACTTACCTAAAAGTTTTAGATGTCTGAAAATAGTTTGAAGAATTTGTTCTATTTAAGAAATCTTGACTTGTATAACTTGTGGAATTCTGGATTCAAGTAAGTTTTGCTCACTTCCAGTGGATAACCGGAAAAATTGTAGCCATTTTGTTAAATCTACTTAAATTAACGTGATACCGTTATCTTTTTTCACTTCATTCTTCTTGTAGCTAGTTGTCAAGCGTAAACCTGATTTTATTAAATTTTTTAGAATCACCACAGATTTAGATGTGTGCAAGCCACCAGGGCATACTGTATCTGACACTTAACTAGGCAACTCCTTAAATGATTACCGAGCAAGAAACTGACTCGAGAAACTCGTACCTTATAATACTCCATGTTAATGTACACTTATAAGATGTAAACTTCAAGATACATTGTTAAGTCTAATATGCTGCTAAACTACACAATCAACACAATACGAAAGTCGTATCAAAATTCTTTTAATAAGAGGCTTCACAACTCCTGTTTGCTTATTCAATTTTTATAACCTCTTGATTGAGCTAACACACCTGCGTTAACTAGCACTCAATCACAGTTTTGTTTACACAAGTTCAAAGCTAGATAGAAAGAAGATATGAAAAAATATGATAGTGTCATAAAATATCAACGAATATTTAAAATTTGGGGCTAACTAAATGGCTTGCTGTGATTTCAAAATTCTAACCAATTTATTATCCTCCAATTAAGAACAAAATTTCATCCCAATTACCATTTAAGTTTTGAGACACTACAAAATTTGTAAGTTTTTACGAACACAATTAGATATAATTAATTATTTTGTCTTCCACTTTATGGGGCATACAAATTATATATATATATATATATATATATATATATATATATATATATATATATATATATATATATTTATTTATTTATTTATATATATATATATAGTATCTCGTAACAAAGCTTGTATCTGTCAGCAAAATGAAAGACGTACCATATAATCAACGTGCTGTGGCAACCCAAAAGCCAAGTAAGCACAACAACTGACAACCAACAACAAGAAAACAGGGGAAAACAGTTGCCATTGCCGTTGTCGTTGCCCTGGCCTGGCCTAGGAGGCAGCACAACAAAATATGTCTACAAAATATATCTTTATCAACGGTTTAAGAATGAAAGTTAGTCAACGAAAATAACGAACCTTGCAGCACGTACAATGTCTTTCTTTCATTTTGTCGGCGGCTGCTGTGTAACCACCCTGCCCGCCATAATTGTATCCACTCAACTAACATTTTGTAGCTTACCAAAAAAAGAAGAATACTGCACATTCTCATTTGTACCAATGCTTTTAATAATTTTCAACAATTCAACGACTACAATATGGACAGATAGAGAGAGAGGGCGAGAGAAAAAAACTCTCGGGGCACACCAATTAGCATAATTATCTATGGTGTTCAAAACACTTTTCTCAGTCAGTTTCGGTTTCGTCGCGTTTGTCACACAAATTATGCATATTTCTGCTCGCTTTCGAATCGGTATCATTTATTGTAGATTTATGTCACCCGGTCTTAGTCCCAGGCCAGGCCAGCTGTGCAGACTCTAAGTCTGCTCCGCGTCTATATCTATACAAACTATTGTTGACATCAATTCTTGTACAGCCTTTTGTCAGCTCTTCAACTTCGGCCTCTCAGCAAGTCAGACAGAAATTCAAAAATACAGAAAGAAAGCAGTCAGAAATAGAAACTGCCGGGGACTATATTGTGTCATTATTATTATTTTTATTATTCGTTTTTATTGTAATTATTGTTAGTGTGAAAAGTGAAATTTGTGAGCAATATTATAATGGTAGTCAATAAATAAGCTGATACATATAACTCAACACAAGCACAGACAGCGTTTTGGTCAACTACGTGCATATCGATATCCCCACAAGGGGAGTCTACTTACTAAATTGGGACGGACAGACAGACGGACATGGCTATCAAGAATATATATACTTTTTGGGGTCTCAGACTCTTCGTTCTGCCTGTTAAATACATTTGCACGAATACAATAAACTCGTTTACTCTATTAGAATACGAGTATGAAAATGTATACAAATTTTTCTCATACTTTTGAGTGTGTCGAATATTGAATAAATGCTAAGTACGACTATAAAATACTCGTAATCAGCACTCTCAAAAGTATTCAACATATTTTGATTTTTTTTTTTTGTGCTTATACATATATGAAAATGTTTATTCAAATAAATGTGTCAAAAACGGGGGGAGGTATAAGGCTTTTATCGATTTGAGGGTCGTGAGGGGGAGCGCCAAAACTTAAAAAAAAAAACTTGAACTGCGTGTATACTACGGGAGTCTACATACCAAACAGACACAGACAGGACACGGCTAAATCGACTCGGCTGCTGATACTGATCAAAAATACTTCATGCGGTCGAAAACGCTTCCTTTTGCCTGTTACAAACATTGCACGTATTTACTCGTTTACTCTACTAGAGTACGAGTATGAAAATGCACATACATAAATATATACATTTTCTTGCTTAGCCAAATTGATAACACCGATATTCAGTTCAGCAAAATCCTTTTTTGATTACAGGAAATTGAGTTTGATATGCATGTGTCAACAGAGCTACCCTTCTTTTTTATGTAGAGGCATACAGAGTTGCCTGTGGCCTGAAAATGTGTTAAACAGACCACTTGGGTAACCGATTTCTCAATTCTACTTTGTGTTGGCCTTATTCTGTAGTGTAGCCAACTACAGCCAACTCATTTGTATTAATTTTCTTGGTCATTCTCCACACAGGCCTATGAAATTGAATTTCAAGCTTGGTAAGCGGACATTCATAATTAAAACTTAAGAGCTTAACAGGTCAAACTTTTGTACACAGCCTGTGACAGCCCGTGCAAAGTTGTAAGTCCATGGAGCTGTGAAATGCAACCATTAAATGAGCTAAGCAGTGATGACATCTTGTTGGGGGCCTGGCAAGCAAGCCAGGAGCAGCTCAAGCATACGAGCTTTCACAGCTCAATGGGCGCTTAACCGTTGGCCTGCTGGCAAATAGACATGGAATGGTAGCCAGTGGGGCAATCTGTACTTTGTACAGCTCCCCTCTTCAGCTTTGCCTCTTTTACTCTCTCCTCTCCCTCTCTAACTGTCTGGCTTTGCATGCTTACATAAAACTTCATTTAAATTTTGACAGTCTTTATGCAAAGCAATTTTAGCTATAAAAAAAAGTAAGAACGCTATAGTCGATTTTCCGACTATAAGACACTCGTACTCAGCATTTATTCAATATTCGACACACTCAAAAGTATAACACAATTTTTTTTTTTTTTTTTGTTGGGGTGGTGGGGTGTTCTCATACAACAGGTCTTTTTACGATTTTGTCTACGGACGGAAAGACGGATAGTCGGACATGGCTAGATCGACCCGGTTGTTGATGCTGATCAAGAATATATATATTTTATGGGGTCGGAGACGCTTCCTTGTGCATGTCACATACATTTGCACGACAACTCGTTTACTCTACTAGAGTACGAGTATAAAAATCAAAACAAACACCTCAAGAAATACATATGTTATATCGGCTGTCGCCCCTCGACTGTCGGAATTGAGTCAATCGTTTGGATTTTTGAATATATGCATATGTTAATTTTTGCTGTCTATTGATTGATTGTTATGTGACTAAAACTACTTCCGAGCTGAGGTCACAATATGTCTTGCGCAAGATTTTAATTGTTGATTTTGTTGTTGAGTTGAATTTATTTTTCCGGCTTCTGCTGAGCTCAGTTTTTGTCTCGCGACTCCTGTTTACTTCATCTTTTGGATTGTTGGCGCATGCACTGGGTTTTACTTTCATCTGAGCAGACATTCAGTCCAAGTACTTTGTACATGACTTGAAAACATTTTTACGAACTATTTCATTCACTTTTACTTAAGGTTGTTCGTCATGCCCCAACAACGCCAGTACAGCCCACCGGGAGCAAGCAATGTGCAAAAGATTGCCGTAACTCCATAAGTGGGTAAAGCGCACGAAGTTTGTATTTTCCACAATAAAAGTTTTAACATACATGGTAGAGAAGACAAGCAATAATAACTGTCCGGCAGAGTTGAAGAATTATGCTCTGGTTTCTCACATACTCACAATACTATCGTAAGTTGAGAATTATGAAGTTGCTGCACTGCTCAGATAGCCGTTCTTACAGCTGTTCAAGAAACGTTAGCCATAACTTCCTGTTTTAGAATTACCATTTTTTCAGAAAAACTTTTTCGACTTGAAATTTCTGGAAAATAATTAATTAGTTATCATCATAGACAAACTGCTACTTATTAAAGTGCTCTTCGACATTCCGTGGGCACTTTGCCTCTATGAAAACGATTATATGAGACAGCACCATTGGTCTTTCAATAAGTGCGAAGAAACGGAAAGGTGCCCACGGAATTTTAACATTCGCTGTTAGTTAACATTTAAGCAACTCCTCTCCTAGTTGACGATATACTATTGTAGTTTATCTATGTCTCTGGTCTGCACCTTGTGGCGTCGAGTCGTCATAGATAAACTACAATAGTAAACTACAATAGTAGTGTCTCCGTTGCATGGTATCCTATATATAACGATGCTTTTGTCTAGCGGCTGTGTCTTTAATTTTGTCTTGTTAAAAATTGTTTTAACGTGTTTGTGGGTTATTTGTATATTTTCTTTGTTGTACCAATCTGAATTCCGGAAACGTTGGGATAATGTTGATACATACACTAACGACATATATGATTTAGGTTCTCGTGTTTGTTTTTGTTATAAGCTTTCATATTTTCTAAGTAAGGACTTAGTAGAAATTTTGGAATCTTCAAACACAACTGTAATACCATATTCAAATTAAAAAAAAAAAAGCGTGTAATAAATATAATCGTTAAATGATGGTCAACACGCGATAGGTATGTGCGTTAATATTAAGACTAAGATATTTTGAAATATTATTATCGATGTATGGATGACGATCAAATCAGCTGTTAAGAGACAACGCTAGAAATACATGAATAAAAGCGCAATTATAATTTATGTTACATAATCATATCAAATGGATACAAACCTAAATTGGTTTGATTTGGATGAAAAACAGAAATGTTATGCTACTTTGTGTTCATTCCAGAAAAATCTGTTATATTCGAGATATACTATATAGTAGTTTTAAATGGTATAATAAAGCATGCGGCGTCCAGCTTCTACAACGGCAGTTTCACCTTTATCTCGATTTCACCAAAATGAATGCGACTTCCAACTTGATTGACTTTTGTCAAAATCATCAACATTCTTTACAGTTTCGTTGTTTAGATGTTAAAAGCAATTATTTCACAGCGAGCATGGCTAATGCATTCTTTCCAGAGATACAAGTACATATATCAAAATATATTTTTGTTGGACCATGCTTGCCCTAGAAGAGTTACAACATTTTCATCCAAGTTAATTTACTGTGCGCATAAGTGCTGAATGCGAAAAAATTGCCGTCAACATCATTGACCACAACTATTAAATTAAAGGCTCTTTGAAAGTGATTTTCTTCATCTTCTGGTTTTTGAGGGGCTGAAAATTCCCTGAAGAAAAAATATTAATTAGCTGCCAGTGGCTTGTACGACTCGTTTAACGTTTGGAATTTCTTTGGCCAGGTCTCCGCCCAGCCAGCCTGGTATGATTGATTTGACCCGGCGAAGACGCCGACTTTCACCCAACTGCATCGAATGATGAATATGCCTGTGCAATGTGTGGCGTGTAAAGACTGCTGAGAGCTGAAGGGGCTTTATTATGAACTTATTCCTAATTAGGGAATTACCAAAACGCAGTTCGTGATGATGTGTAGCTGTCGTGGAGTGATGTCATCTTCATCTCACAATCACTTTTCAAGCCCAGGGCTCTGGCTGAGAATGAAACAGAGGCATTTGGCAGCATTTCAGCACCGCGGGCCACTCATTCAAATCAATTTTGTGTAATTATGTAACTGTTTGGTTTGCTTGAAACGGCTTATGATTTATTGATATATATATATATATATATATATATATATATATATATATATATTTGTGTGTATATCATATTGCATTGGGAAAACCCTGATATATTTAATCCTTCTTGGGTCGAATTGAGTTGGTTTGCTAATACTACACATCCTTGCAGAAATGTATACTTAAATAAGGAAGGTTATTTGTGCAGCCCTAACCTGTCCTAACGGACATGGCTACATCGACTCGGCTGTGTTGCTCTTAAATGTGTGTCGAATATTAAAGAAATACTGAGTTCGAGTACGACTATATCGTTCTTTCTGGTTATACTCGTAATCTAGCAGAGTAAACGAGTATATAGTATTCGTGCAAATGTATGCAACAGGCAAAATAAAGCGTCTATCCGTCTGTCCGTCCGTATAAACACCTAAATCTCATAGACTATAAGAGCTACATACCAAATTGCGTAATTTGGTATGTAGATTCTCTTTGTCGGGCGTCAGGTCAAGTTTGTTATAAAATTTTGCTCCTTCCCCCTAGTTTATTTATGCATAAGCACATAATCTACCGATTTGGCGATTTTTGTTAAGATCGGATAATAATTGTAGACAAAATCGTAAAAAAAACATTTTGTATGAGAGCACAGCACCCAAAAAATAAAACAATTTTTGTTCATATTTTGAATGTGTCGAAAATTGAAATAATGCTGAGTACGAGTATCTTATAGTCGAAATATCGACTATAGCGTTCTTACTTCTCCTTTGTTAAGTACTGAGAATAGTTTTCCTTTTCTTTGAAATACTTTCCAAAGAATAGTGAGCAGGCTGATTGGACAATACGAAGAAGACTTGTATTCTGGTCTCCCTACCTGGTTTTAGTTTGCCTTTTTGTGAAAACCGCAAATCGTCAAGACCTCATATAGAATTGTACATAACAGTTACAAAGACGCAACATTAAACAAATGAGAAATCTCAAATTGGAGGCCTGAGTCTGAGTCTATTGAATTGTCGATGGAAGATCTCTGGCCACGAATCCATGTTGACGTCAACTACGGCTGGTAGTCAATTTGCCAAAATGACTTTGTAGCCATTGAACTTTTTCCAATTGCAAAATCAACGTTAATTAGTGGTGGCGGTGGTGTTGCTGCTGTGGCTGCCTTTTAAAATGCGGTCGGAGTCTGAGACTCAAAATCAAATGTAGCCATTAATCGGTGGACAATAAGCTCGGCTAACAAGTGGAAATGGCGAGGAAATCAAGGCGTTGAGCTTGGCATGTGGGCTACGGCGCGTAGACGAAGGCCAAGTTGAATGCACTTGGTGACTGTAATTTGATTGTTGGAACGGCCGCTCAGGCAGCTGGAAATGGTAGTTGGGCAAGCAGCTGGCTCTGGTTTTGTCAGTATTTAAAAGAGACGAAGAAACAAGTGGAAGTAGCTGTTTGTGATTTTGATTCCTTTAACGATATTGTGAGAGCTCCAAGCCCTCGATAAGCAAAAGTTCAACTATAAGGCGAAGAAAAAGCTAGTTTCTTTGCAAGAATCTTATAGTTGAGTTCAGAGTACCATGGCGATACAACCTCTTGGGATGGTAAGTGTCCGTAGTGTGTATTGACGAATGATTCGCCGGGCATCATGTACACGTAAATTTAATCACTTTTAGAAATTTGATGCACAGTCAAATTTATTGAAGGATACTTTTAGCTAGCAAGTTTGCTGGATCTATGTTTGGCTGTACAAAGGATACAATCATTAGCGAGTACGAGTATCTTATAGTCGGAATATCGACTATATCGTTCTTACTTGTTAATCTTGTACTCTGTCGATGCCCAAATTGCTTCTGGCCACGATACTTCATGGCACAATAATCTTCCTGAGGCAATATTTAGATTTGACTGCAGTCTCTTTAGGTTTGGACGCTTAATAACAGTTAACTGCTTGTGCTTATCTGTCAACTGAACACCTGTAGCGACACATACATGACTCAGCGTGTGTGTATGTTAGATCAAAGTCCGGCGCATGATTGGCACAGCCAATCGCCAGAATCGCCGGACAGTCTGGGACTGCGTCTGGGCGTGGCAAAATTTAAAAACAAATTTGATCTGACGCCTACATGGGGAGTCTACATACCAAATTGGGACCCTCTAGCTCGTATTGTCTCCGAGATGTAGGTGTTCATACGGTCTTAGACGCTTCGTTCTGCCTGTTACATACATTTGCACGAATACAATATACTCGTTTACTTTATTAGAGTACGAGTATAAAAAGAAATAAAGAGAGCAGCAAGCAAATTAATTTCACTTTCTTTGGCAACACAAAACTTGATGCTGCCTCCACGCTCTGGTGTCTCAGTTTATCTTCACAGAAATTGCCTGTGTTGCCATTGTTATGAGCGCAACTTCAACAACAAGTATACGTAACAAACAACAATGACAACAAAGAGAACAACGAGATCTGTGGCACGAAACCGCTGGCTGGTGGTGTTCAGGTTTATTGACTGCTCGACATCCACCAATTCAACAACTATGCGATTATCTTTTCGCATACACTTCCTTTGCTTTTCTGCCAAGGTCGTTTTGGTCAAGTCACATATGTATAACAAGTAAGAACGTTAAAGTCGATATTCCGACTTTAAGGTACTCGTACTCAGCATTTATTTATTTATTTGTGATTTTTATCGTTGTGTGGGGTGCTCTCATACAAAATGTTGTTTTACGATTTTGTCTACAATTATTTTCCGATCTTAATGAAATCGGTAGATTATATGCTAATACATATACAAATATTATTTGTTGGTCTCAAGCAATAGATAGTTAGATAGTACGTACATACATACTTTTTTAATATTTCAAAATTCTAACTGCAAGTGGGTTGAAAACGAAGTCAAAGAGTGTATGTACATTTTCATGGATATGTAAGGAAATTCGTTGCCAGACGGCTCACACCCGAGTGGCATTTGCATTTCCTTTGCGAGTACCGTCATTCGTTTGTCGCTTGTCTACGCATGTACATGTACCCATATATCCGTTTAGGTAGAGTATACAGACTTCGTCATGCATGGTCTGCATATATTTTTTTACTGAGCAACTGTGTGTGTGTTGCACTGAGGTGCATTGGGTATAGGGTAGGACAATGCTAATAAATGTACCGTTAACAATATAATATATGTATATACAAGGGCGTAGCCAGAGAGTGGCAGGGGAACGGTGCCCCTCGACTTTCAGTACAAGTTCGCTATAAATTTTCATATTGGTTCGCCCCATTCATTCTCGGGCGGTACGTGTTTCGTGTCGAATAAAGGGTCCTCTACTCGCAACTAGATCATTTATTTTGATTGCCTTGGGAGAACCTGCAACTTGAAAAGAATAAACTTTGATTAACCAAATCAACCAAATCTATGAAGGTTAAAAGAAACCTATGTTCAGAATTAATATCAGTGGCTAATCTGCTTTCGTAAAGATCGGTTGTGTCGCGCTTACGCAAAATTGTTTTTTTCTATTCTACTCTGAGCGCTGCATTTGCTTGTCTGCGAAAAATAGCACATATCGCAACATTCGGGCACTGCTTCGCGCGGTGTCGGCAAATGAACAAAACCAAAAAGCATTAAGTGGAGTGTGGTATAGCTGCATTCTCTGATCTTCGGGCAAGACATTCCCCTCACCCCGCGCATAGTTGCAAAAGAGGGGCAACAAATACTTCGCTTTGCTTTCGCTCTGTCTTTGCTCTGTTCCTTGGACATATAAGAAATAATTCTCGATGCTGGGCAATCTTAAATTTTAAATAAAACAAATTTTGTGAATCGCCCAAAAATGGACGGAGCCTCATCTGATCATCCCCAGCTTAGTGGTAAGCTGTCTGCGATTGAAAAGATGACGAAAATCGCTGGTCCACCTGCAGAGTTGCGTGCCAGTCTAGCCAAAGTTCTGCAAAGTCAAATGGAACCTTCAACTACAATAGTAACTTGATCGCATCGTTTACAAGCATTATTACTACGATAGGATAGCTTCCGGTCGTTCAATGGTGCTTAAGATCAACATTTCAGTAGCAAATTGAAAATATTGGAAAAGCTATAAATGACTTAAATAGCAGGCAGAATGGACCAAATGCTTAAACTTATATAGATGCGATGGCAAACAAAGCCTTTCGTAACCTGGTACAGAAGCTTATTTCAAAATGATTAGCCTGCAATTAAGAATCGGATTATGGAATTATGGATTATGCACGAAGGTTAGTCAAAGACTTTGAAGAGCTTGGACTTTTCCTTAGTGCAAATGCAATTGATGTAATCTTGACAACTGAGACACATATGCGTCCTAGCCTGAGAGCATACTTACCACGATAGACCAATATTACGCTAATCATCCCCGTGAAATCTCGAAAGGTGGATCTGCTGCTTTTATACGATCATCTATCGCTCATGCTCAGAATGAACCTATGTCAAGACTGAATATACAGGTTGCCAGCGTGAGTGTGCCGAATAATGTTGGATGCATCAAAATCTCTTCTATATATCTACCTCCAAAGAACCTTGGTGTAAAACTGACTTTGAACAATTATTTCTAAGCTTGGACGACAGATTCATCGCAGGCGGTGAATTCATCGCAGGCGCTGATTTCATCGCAGGCGGTGTTTTCAACGCAAAGCATTCATGGTGGGGTAACATAAGATCATGCTCTCGAGGAAAGCGATTGCAAGAGGCCATCGTCAACAGCACATGTGAAATCCTTGCTACTGGCGAGCCAATTTTTTTCTCATACAACACTCGGCTTACACCCTCTGGACCTTGGACTTTTTTATTGTCAATGTTGAAGCAGCTTCCAGTTGAAATTAAGTATGAGCTATTTTCAGATCACCTGCCAATTGTAGCAACATTACATCATGCTCCACAATTTAAAGCCAAGAAGCCACGTGGCTCTTGTGTTGATATTTTTAAAACTGAACTGGATTTAAGAATCAACCTTAATACGGAAATAAACCGCCCAGATGACATAGAAGATGCAATCTTAATCTTTATGAGAAACATATTACTGGCTGCATCTTATGCTACTCCGGTAAATCAATG
This sequence comes from Hirtodrosophila duncani, assembly GCA_037043425.1. Classification (NCBI taxonomy): domain Eukaryota; kingdom Metazoa; phylum Arthropoda; class Insecta; order Diptera; family Drosophilidae; genus Hirtodrosophila; species Hirtodrosophila duncani. Next base: position 17,022 of record JBAMBM010000559.1, read on the forward strand.
CTCACCAAGCCAACGTCGACAAGCTGTTCTTCCCCCAAGTGCCGATGCCTTCTTACGACTGAAAAGAAGAGTGAGAAAATAATATGCAAGAACGGGTGATATTCGTATTCATCAAATCAACTTAAGAATATCAAACCGTTTGCAAAAGGTTCTGGCAAGAGTCAAGCAAAGAAAAATTGAAAGGCCGAAATCTTTGCAGACAGCTTAGAGGAAAGATTTGAGCCTTTTAGTCTATCATCTGCGGTTATGCGAAAGGCTGTAGAGCTACGATTGGATATGCCTTTTTTAATGTGCTGGCAAGGACACCAAGAGATGCTGCAGCAAGTCAACAAGCTAAAGGCCAAAAATCTCCTGGCGGGGATCTTCTGGATAACAGGATCTTAAAACTTCTACCCAAAAAAGCCCTGCTGTTTATAGTTCTGCTGGTCAACAGCATACTTAGGATAGGTCACTTCCCAGTCAGCTGGAAAACCGCACTGATTACATGGTACCAAAACCAGAGAAATAACACACAGAAGTGGATAGATACAGACCAATAAGTCCGCTAGGAAAAATGACGGAAAGGGTGATCCTCAGTGGTTAACTTTGGAGCAAAAAATGTATTCAGTAACTGTGTTCATGGACATTTAGCAAGCTTTTCACAGGGTGTGGCATGATGGCCTCCTCTTTTAATTGAAGAACATCCTAACGCCGCAGCTATTCCAGCTTGTAAGTAGCTTTCTTAAGGACAGAAGCTTCTGAGTAGTTATCGATGGTGCAAAATCCTCGAAGACCCCAATCAGCGTTCTTGGTCCTACGCTATACACCCTTTTTACAGCCGATATGCCAACACCTCTGCTGTGTTGACCAGGAGTCCAAGCATCATTCTAGCTACGGAAGCCTTGCAGCAATACGTGTGCAGCTTTGAGGACTGGGCTGTGAAAAGTAATATAGACGTCAACAGCAGCAAATGCGAAAATGTTACCTTTGTTACAAGGACATTGCCGTGCAGTGGCATTACGAAGCTGGGCTCCAGCCTTACGCACAAGAGCTCACACAAATATTTAGATGTCGTACTGGACAGATAACTAAATTTCCGAGCCCATACAACAATGGTTCGGCAATCGGTAATGGCAATGACCAGAAAGATGGCGTGGTTACTGGCTCCGAGAAATAAGCTGTAATTGTGCAGCAAAGTCACCATTTACAAATATATTCTAAGTCCCATATGGAAATATACACTACAAATTTACGGCATTGCGGCAAAATCAAATTTAAGTAAAATTAGAGTTGCTCAATCAAAAATCCTAAGGCGAATATGCATGCAATGCACCATGGTACACTCGAAATAGAGATATCGAAATAGATCTAAGGATCCCTAAAGAAGGCAATATAATGCAATTGCATGCATCGAATTACCTGCAACGCCTAGGTGGTCACCCTAGCGCGCTAGCTAGTCAACTAACTACCAAACCAAGAAAGAGAAGACTCAAAAGGTACCATCCATTGGATCTCCCTACCAGGTTCATTCATTAATGTTCCAAACAGTCTCTTCCTTTGTAAATAATACACATCTGCATATACATTACATATATGTAACATAAAATCTATATATGTATCTCTTGTGATCAATTTTTTTTTCCTTTAATTGTAAACTAGATTAATTTGCCACTAAAGGTTGCAGAAAACCTGCTTAAATAAAATATACAAATTAAAAAATATAAAAAAAATGCCAAAAAAAAACATGTTTTATTAAACAAGTCAATGAGTTATTAAGCTACCCTCTTAGTTGAGTAAAGATGAATCACATTGAAGGGGCATATAATAGTTATTTTAGAATTTCCTAGTGAGCCCCAATAAGTATTATTATTTAAGCGTAAGCTTTGTTTACAAATCATTCAATAATGTTAAGCTTTCTTTCTTGAAAGAATTAATCATCGTTTTTTCGAGTGTTTCAAAAATGGAAAATGTTTGAATCATGTCGGAAATATGGAACTGTGGTCAATTCGTCTCATACTATATGTGTATGATTTTTTCGGAATGCCAACTATATTCATTATTAAATATCCCTGATAAATACATATTAGAAATATGTTCTATGCTAATTATTTTTTTATATTCTAATTTTACTTAAATTTATAAAAATATATTTTTTTTTTTAAGATTATTTATACTGTTAAGGTGATATGGGTCAGCCCTAGGACAGACTTTAAGACACAGCAGAAACACAACACTTTACTGAATTTTCTGGGACACCTTGTTCAACTGCCATTTGTATATTCTATACATTAAAGAAAGACCAGAACAAAGTGCTATCGTTGCTATTTTCTTTAAGTATCCGTTGGTTGATTGAGAATCCGATGCATTTCATTAAGAGCGCACAAGGAAAACCAGATAAGCACTCAGCTCCAAATGAATATTGCACATGGTGTTCCAAAATGGTGCGCCGAGTCGTAATGATGTAAAGGTGTAGAGTAGGGAGTTGACTAGAGTTCTATCCATCACAGTTGGTAATCTGGGCAGCAGTCATTATGCTGTCGTTCTCGGTGGCGTCCAGCAACAACAACGAACGACACACATCCGCACCAAAGGACCCGTCGTAGGTCAGCCGGCGAAGTTGAACAAATGTCGCAAACTCCTCCGCCAGCAATTGTCGTAATTTGATGATGCTTTCACCCATTTCTGTTTCCACTTTCAAGTGAATCCATTTATCGATCGCAATAATGGAGCTGGTATTCAATTTTTCTGGCTGCCATTCAGCCTCCAGCAGCAACGGTTCGTCTTCCAGCTTAACCACATTGCCAGCTTGCAGGGCCACCATCAAGGGGCTGATTAAGGTGGTGTGCTCAATCCAACAGGCGCTGGAGTTAGGTTTGCGTGTTTTATCTAAATAGAGAATCCAATCATTTGGCAAATTCTTTGTCCCACATGCCAGCAGGCATGAGCTGCGTGACAGCTGGACATTGCTGTCGCCTTCGCCAACCAATTGGCCGTTGTGCACTCGGTCCACATACACGAGTTTTGGATAAAGCCCAGCGGTGAGCGAGAGGCGGAGCATGTTCACATCGTCGTCAAACTCATTGACGTTGCGCAGGGGTGGACTGAGGTGGAAGATTCGCCGAACCGATTCGCGCAGCGAGGATACTGCCGAGACGAACAGGTCCATGGCACTGCGGCTCACAAAGTTATTCTCGCAGTATAGGTCAGCGTCATAGCTACTGATGCGGACGCTGGTCACATAATTCTCGTAGAGCAGCACTAGGCCCAGCGAATCGCTGAACCGATTTACGCCGAACATGAGGCGGTGATTCTGCTGCTGGTTACGATGTGTGCGCTCTTGCGGCAGGACGAACGGATCGCGTACGGAGTAGTACGCGGCAATTATGGTCATGCTGCCCAGGCAGCGAAAGTAAATGGAATATACGAGGCACTTGCCCAGCTGCACGTCCAATGGCAGCTCTGAGATGATGCGGCCCAGGGCCGTGACCGTCTCGTCAGCGTTCAGCACGCCCAGTAGTTTGAGTTTGGTGCATGCCGCCAGCACATCTTCCGGCTTGGGAGGATCCAGTGCGCGGGACAAGAAATGCTCAATGGGCTGCTCCGGCGCCGCCACCTTGGTGAGCAAGCATATCTCGTCAAGCGTGCGCCGCATCATCTCCGGAATCGTGTGGCGACTCATGGAATCAAATATTTGACTGCTGTATAGGCGATAACAGATGCCGTGCTGGCGGCGGCCCGCACGTCCCGCCCGCTGCTGGGCATCCGCCTGTGAGATCCAGTCGACAGTCAACTGAGAGGAATCGGTTAGGGCATCGTAAGATTTCATCTTCGCCTTTCCCAAATCGATAACATAGACCAGATCGGGTATCGTTATTGACGTTTGCCCGACGTTCGTGCTTAGGATAATTTTAAGCTTAATGTTCGGGTAGTGGCGAAAAACGTTCTGTTGCACTTGCATGTCTAGCTGGCTGTGCAGCATCAGCACCTTTACATCCGCGGCAGGTAGAGCTCCCTCCAAACGCTCCTTCAGAATGCTTATATCCTGGTAGCCAGGCAAATAGACAATGACTGCTGCACCTCGCACCCCAATTTTGAGGATCATCTCGAGCAGTGAGATAATCAGATCATTATCTATGTCATCTTCTGTCCAGGTTCGAGAATCAGAATACGCAGAAAAGAGATTTTGTCTACTTATGGGATTTTTTAATTCCATGCTCATGGCGGACGTCATGTAGCCGGAAGACTCGAGGATATCTTCCAGATGCGTGATGTGCACGTCAAAGCTGCGTCCTTCTACGTCTAAGACCGGCGGCCCCCCAAAGAAAGCACGCAGGGCGTCTAAGTCCATGGTAGCCGACATGAGTATCAACCTTAGCTTCTGGTTACGTTGCAGCTCAATTTTCGTCGCTAGCAGAAGGAAGTCTGTGTCCAGATCCCGCTCGTGCACCTCGTCAATCACCAAATGTGTGGTGTGACGAAAGAAATTGTCTCCATGCATGGCCAGGGCACGCAGCAGACAACCACTGGTGGTCAGCGAGAGCACAGTAGATTTGGAGTACACGCCTGAAAGAAGGAGACACCTATTATAGTCCACGCCAGAAAACTACCACCCCATCCCATACTCACTATTCATGCGAATCTGATAGCCGACACTGTGGCCTAGCTGTTCGCCCCGCTCCTGGGCAATTCTGTTCGCGACACTGATGGCGGCAAGGCGTCGCGGCTGGCTCACCACCACGCGCACGGCCTGGCAGCGATCTGTGGCTGCCTCAAGTAGATATTGCGGCAGCTGGGTGGACTTACCAGAGCCAGTGGCTCCATTCACGATTATGACCTGTTGAAGAAACAAAAGTTAGGCGGCTGCTTTCTGAGCCTGCTCTTGTTCCTGATAATGGTAAGGCTTACCTGGGAATGTTTCAGCCGCTGGAGTATGACGTTGCGGTGACGGGTGATGGGCAAGTCGTTGCGCTCACGGTGCAGCCTGGCTTTTATATTTCCTGCTCGCGGCGGCACCAGAGCAGCACTAACTAGTCCAAAGATTTGGCCCGACTGAGACTGACCACCTGACTGGCTCTGGGTTGTCGGCCTCTGTGAAAAGCTTTGACGGCGCATTGCGCATTTCGCTTCCAACTGCGACACTTTAATGACCAAAAATTGGGCAATGCGACTTGTCGCCACCACTTGAACATTATTCAGGCGTATGTGCAGGTTGTCGCCCTTGCGACGGGTGATGGTCAGCACGCGCTTCTCGTCCTTGCCGCGACTGCGCGTCTTTAGACCGAGGCGCTGGGCAAACTGGTGCACATAGCTGCGCTGCGCGGTCGACAGGTCGGGCAGTGCGCGCTCCTTATCGTTGCTTTGTAGGAAGCTATTTACAGTTTGCTCTAGCGCTTTGTGATCCATGGAAGGCAGTTTATCGCGGGCACGTAGGCCGCGTTTGGTCTGGCTGGTATTAAGGGGCTCGCCTGCTGCAGCTGCAGCAGATGCGATTGGATTCCACACATTTGCCGGGGCTTCATTGCCATTTGGCGGACCACCATTTAGAGCTTCATCTGCGTTTCGTCGAGCCCTTCTAGCTTCGCGGCGGGCTTTTCTTCCGATCTCAGAGTGACAAACAGCTGTTGACAAACAAACAAATTTACAACACTATTGATGTCTAGTTCTACAATGTATTTCGCTTTCTATCGGCTTTGGAGTGTCGTAACAAGCAGCCTTTTATCTTGACAATGAGATTCACAAAAATCAACTTATTTGCAGCACGTGAATATGAAAAGAAATGCCTTCCTATTTTAGAGTGACAAACAGCAGCTGACAAACAAACTATGTGACCACAAACGGAGAGCGGAAAAAATACTATTTTTTTTTTAAAGAAATCGAAAACACTATCGTTGTCTAGTTCTAGTATGTATTTCGCTATATTGGCTCTGGAGTGTCGTAACAAGCAGCTTATTATCTTGGCACTGAGATTAACAAAAATCTCGTAACGTAAAATCTAAAATCTTAAGTGAGGCTTATTTCGTATAACAGCGATTAGAACTGCTGACTATTTTTAGATGGCAGCTGGCGGTCAAGCTTTCGTTTAAGCCATCAATTATCAAAATAAAGGCTTTATTTTAAACTTTGCTTGGGATTGACAACTTTTTTGCTTGGCTGACCCTCTTCTTCCTCCTCATCACTGCTCGTTTCCAGTTGTGTGCTTAGTTCTGAAGCAATTTCGTCATCACCGTCTTCGTCCTCTTCGGCCATATTTAATTGTTTAATCTTTTCCAGCAGTTCATCGCGTGTATGAGCTACACGTATCGCCTTCTCTTGTACTTTCAAGGTAGCTTCATCCTTGTCGTCCTCTTCGATTACGTCCTCTTTTTTGCCCTTGGCCATGTAACGCAAAAAGGCGCGCCGCTTCCGCTCCGGGAACGATTTAATCAAACGATCCATTTCCACCTGTAGCTGCTGCTCTTCTTGCGGCGTCGGCCCTGGCGCCTCGATGCTCACCTCATCGGCGCTCTTCAAGCACTTGGCACATATATGGTCCTTCACAGCACAGCCCCGACAGACGACATGGTAGGCCTTACGCACCGTACGCTGTTGGCAGCGGGCACACGTCTTAGCCTGGGTCAAGGGCTTGTACTTCTTGTACTTGATCTTCCATTCGATGACATCTTTGCAGTGCTGGCAGACGGTTGACACGTGCATTTTGTTAAGTCGAATCTGCTGAGGCGTCTTGTCGTGCAGATCATTCTTAAAAGCGAATCGATTCTTGTGCTTCTGGGCACGTGTGCGGCTTGCATTACCGCGCTGCGAGCTCATCCTGCTGGTGCTGGATGTTTGAATGGAAAATGTGAAGTAAAGAGCATGTGATTTAAATCGCATAATAATAGTGTTAACAGAATTCCTACCTTTGAATATACCAGCACTTTGCTTTGGTACAGTAAAACAAATTATTTATTTGCTACAAAACCTGTGTTGAATATGGCAACAACTGCATTTGTTTATATGCTGTGTTATACGCCATGTGCGAGTCACAGCCGAATATTTCTTATCGATATATTAGCTTTCTTATCGGGATTTTAGGCGATACTTCACAACAATTATTTGTTGCCATTCGATATATGCTAGCCGCGACTTACGATATATGTATGCATGAACCTTCGATGTTTGATGCTACATGATACTTAAATGTTTCGGTATATTTATGAATAGCATATTTGGGATTTTAGTATTAGCTCAAGAAGCACTTAATGATATATTTGTTGTAATTTCAAAATACGCCAAGTATATGAAAAATAAATGTGTGTGCTGTGCTTATTAAGTGAATAGAAGCAACTAATCATTTACTAATGCCTTACACTTGCCTTTAACCTTAGCAGATTCGCAGTGCACGTACCTGAGGTGTCCTAAGCATGCGTGACCTTACATATTATTAATATGTCCTATGCTAATTCTTTTTTTATATTCTAATTTTACTTAAATTTATAAAAATATGTTTTTTTTTTTTTTAAGATTACTTATACTGTTAAGCTGATATGGGTCAGCCCTCGGACAGACTTTAAGACACAGCAGAAACACAACACTTTACTGAATTTTCTGGGACACCTTGTTCAACTGCCATTTGTATATTCTATACATTAAAGAAAGACCAGAACAAAGCGCTATCGTTGCTATTTTCTTTAAGTATCCGTTGGTTGATTGAGAATCCGATGCCTTTCATTAAGAGCGCACAAGGAAAACCAGATAAACACTCAGCTCCAAATGAATATTGCACATGGTGTTCCAAAATAGTGCGCCGAGTCGTAATGATGTGAAGGTGTAGAGTAGGGGGTTGACTAGAGTTCTATCCATCACAGTTGGTAATCTGGGCAGCAGTCATTATGCTGTCGTTCTCGGTGGCGTCCAGCAACAATAACGAACGACACACATCCGCACCAAAGGACCCGTCGTAGGTCAGCCGGCGAAGTTGAACAAATGTCGCAAACTCCTCCGCCAGCAATTGTCGTAATTTGATGATGCTTTCACCCATTTCTGTTTCCACTTTCAAGTGAATCCATTTATCGATCGCAATAATGGAGCTGGTATTCAATTTTTCTGGCTGCCATTCAGTCGCCAGCAGCAACGGTTCGTCTTCCAGCTCAATCACATTGCCAGCTTGCAGGGCCACCATCAAGGGGCTGATTCAGGTGGTGTGCTCAATCCAACAGGCGCTGGAGTTAGGTTTGCGTGTTTTATCTAAATAGAGAATCCAATCATTTGGCAAATTCTTTGTCCCACATGCCAGCAGGCATGAGCTGCGTGACAGCTGGACATTGCTATCGCCTTCGCCAACCAGCTGGCTCTTGTGCACTAGGTCCACGTACACGAGTTTTGTATAAAGCCCAGCGGTGAGACAGAGGCGGAGCATGTTCACATCGTCGCCAAACTCATTGAGGTTGCACTGTGGCGGACTGATGTGGAAGATTCGGCGAACCGATTCGCGGTATATTTATGAATAGCATATTTGGGATTTAGTATTAGCTCAAGAAGCACTTATCGATATATTTGTTGTAATTTGAAATTCGCCAAGTATATGAAAAATAAAAGTGCTTGATGTGCTTATTAAGTGAATACAATCAACTAATCATATACTAATGGCTTACACTTGCCTTTAACCTTTGCAGAATCGCAGTGCACGCACCTGAGGTGGCCTAAGCATGCGCGACCTTAAGCAGCGACTTTTCGATCTATTGCGCCCCGGCGGTAACAACAACAACATAAGTAACAGGAACGCCAGCAATAACAACACTTCCAATGGCGTTGTTATGCCACACGTCCAGCATCCACATGCACACTCACATGCACAGCCGCTGCAAAAACCAAAGAAACTCCATGAATATACGGCGGGCGATTGCAATACGGCGTTTTTAAGAAAATATGACAACCTCAGCATAAGAAGGGAGCGGGAGGGGCAACGGGATCCCAGCGAACACGGGGAAAGGGATCTGGCAGCGGTAGTTCCAAATGGCGGCAATTTAATATATTTTAATGAGAATCTATCAATGGCCAGCAAGTACAACTTGCGTCCGTTTCTCCTAACCCGCTATCCCTCCTGTCCACTGAGCAGCTTTGGGCTGACGCAAGTTTCCGATATGCTCAACGGGGGCAGCGCTGGCGGCAGTCTGGGCGAAGTTGTAGGCGACGAAGACACCGAAAGCGAAAGATACAATTATTGTTCAGAGGAGGATGAGAGCAGTCAAGCCAATAGCCAAAATCAAACGCAAACATTGACTTTGAAGCTGAAATGCCAGCATGGACAACCACTCAATGTGGACATGGACTTAGATATGAAGGAGGAATTCGATGATCAAGCTGAATCCCATCTAGATTCGTTTTGCACATTGTGCACCTCCACATTCAGCTATAATAAATGTTGCCGCTTCTGCGATAACTCTCTATGCGGCTCTAAATGCAATTCGGAGCGCGGCTCACATGCAAGCAGAATGAGTCGGAACGGCTATCGTGAGGAACTGATTTTGGATAGCAGTGGCCATATGATGCACCGCTTGCACCAGCAGCAGCGTTCTTCTGGCGGCAGTAACATGAAGTTGCAGACGCCGACAGTCAGGTGAGTGCAGGGTTAGCCAAAGAGTCCTTGAGTAAGATGATCAGATCCTATTGACCTACCCACATATTTTTCACTAATTTCATACATTTTTTGTGATGACCACCGTAAATCAGCTTCGTAATACATTCTCAGTTACACGGGATCTGCTCAGAGAGCAGTACGATGAAATGTCGAATCTGTTCGGTGATCGTGTTACCATTTTCAAGGTAATTTATGTCTATGTGAATGATTCCGCGTGTATTCCACCTTGGACTTCTCCTCGGATTCCTTTGGTGCACGTTCACGCTGAGAAAGCTATTGCTTTTACACTTTCTTGGGAACGGGAACGGGACTTTCTTCCTGTATGTTTATGTCACTTATTCTCAATGAGGACAGCAGATCGAATACTTATCTAGCAAGTATATATTCGTATTAGTGGAATTCCGAAAATTAATATTTGATACTTTATTTTCAAACTCAACATGTCATAAGTATTTGCAAGATTATTTATTGAGCTATTTCATCTTCTTTTTCCCATGAATTTAGGGTTTCTCGATACCACTTTCAAAAAGGTTTATAAACTCGTTCGGATTGTAGTTGAAGACGGGTAAACCCTCATTTGAAATGGTCCAGAGGCAGTATCCACGGCACGCCTCGAGCGGTTTGCTATGTACCCGCTCAGTTGAGATGACTACTAAAGCCCCGCATGGATACAATCTCAACTATTCACGAATGTGCAACTATAATATTTATACATATGAATATGTACTTTAGCAAGTGGTATAGTTCTCTTACAAAATTTATTCGGAATGCATGTTCTCAATTGCCATTCATTCATTTATCGGTCTGGTTAAGTTTATGCAGCGCTCGAAAGTCTACATCATCAGCCACACGTTTATTCTTTTATTCATGAATGATCTATTATAGGCGACTCGAGCGTTCGGAAAGCCGCCTTTAACCAGTAGCATTTATGGTGCAGAGTATCCACAGTCTTTCAAGCCTTTCCTTGGCTTCGGTTTTGAGTTTTTCCGCAAAAAATAGAACCCGATGAGCCTGCGATATTCCACTAGTCTCCATTTTCGTTGAAATGCTCATGCTTATGTAAAAAGGATGTATAAAGTAAGATAGATAATAACTAACTTGATTAGATATCGCACACCCATATCAAATTGAATCGAATCGCTTTCTATAATTGCTAATCAAAAGTTTCTCCTAAAGCTGCATAGTTCAAAAGTTCACGTGACAAATTGCATATGCTTCAATTAACAATGAATAAATATTGCCAAAGCATTTGGTTTGATCGGTCAGTTGCCCCAGACATAACAATCGCAATTATATATTGCTTCATGTTCATTACCAACATCATTATGATGATTAGCCACAGATACTACGGACAGTGTTGCTAATGAAGTGTTTTATTTGTAATCTTTTCATAATTCTATTAAATTGCATTTGTGTCTAATTAGCAGGCAAACTTTTGATTGATTGAAGCTTTTACAGTTTGGAAAGAGTTGCCAAGCACAAGCAAACTATATCCATAAGGTGAGGCTGTAGCTCTCTCTCTCTCTCTCTCTCTCTCTCTCTCTCTCTCTACCAACTGAGCGGCAAAGCCAAGCAATTATGCATAGTTACAAAAACAAAAACAAAAAAAAAACAAGGAAGGCTAGCTTCGGCTTGCCGAAGCTTATATACCATTCACATTGTAAAAATCTAGATAAAATCTGGTGATACAGTGGATACAAGGGATATAAAACGATTTTTTTTTTTATAATTTGGATGCAAAATAGAAAAGTTATGCTACTGAGTGTTCATTCCGAAACAATCGGTTATATGGTAGCCATATGATATAGCTGTCCGATCTTAATTATAGGCCAGAGGAGACACCACCCTCAAACGTATAATACCCGAATTTCGTTTGCTTTGAATGAAAAACAGAAAATTTATGCTACTAAGTGCTCATTCCGGAACAATCGGTAATATGGGAGCTGTATGTGTATCGATTCCCTTTGTCATGCTGATCAAGAATATATCTACTTTATATGGTCGGAAACGCTTTTTTATATGCGTTGCAAACTTCCTGACCAAATTAATATACCATTTTGTGAATGGTATAAAAAACAAATAAATAAAAAAATACAAACTTTATAAAACTGGGTAATAAACGAAAAAAACCCGTTAGCTGAGAGGAGATGGTTAGATGGGTGGGCAGATAGAGGCGCTCCGTATGCGAAACAAAAGCTAAAAGCGCATGACGCCGCCACAGCCACCGCTTGACCATAATAAGCTTATAATAAACTTCAACACAAACATTCTACGGTCGGGTAAAACATAAAGAAAGAAATATTATTATGATTAGCATAGACTAAACGAATTTTAAATATACTTCCATGTTCCATCAGCTTCCATACCAAAATGTTAAAAAAAATTTCCATTGCTATATTTAAGCCACATTATCGAGTTTTTAAATAGTATGTGGCCTAAATGTTAAAGCCTAAAATATTGCACCGAACAGTGACATGTTGTGTATGCATCGTGGTCAGGTAATTGTGATTGAAAACATTTAATTTACATTTACGTTTAAAATTTAATTCATGGATTTTCTTCAGAAACTGGTTATCATCATATTTCGTATTCAACTTTGTTTCTTGGACAAATTTCGTGAACCTTATGAATCCGTTTACATTCGGGCTCGCATTTGACTTTTTTTTCGTATAATTGATTTGCCTACCCGATCCGAATGTTTTTGAATGAAACTATGAGTCAAATTCGCTTTGGGCATTGCTTGTAGGTAGTAGACTCCCCCGTAGTAGAGCGGCCTAAAATATTTTTGTGTGATATAAACAACTCTGGTGGGGAGGGGGGTGTAGCTGCCCAGTTTGGCCCCCTCGCTACTCCCATGGCGTCATCTTCACCAATATACCAGCGGTTTGATAACTCCATAGGACTTATTTTGTAGGGTATATATTCTATTGAAAAAAATTATGTACTATTTCTACCAAGATGCCTCCACCAAAAAAAAAACAGAGAGGTAGAAGTCATGCCATGTGCAAAAAGCGCAACGAAAATGAGCTCCAACACAAACACACACGCTACACACGCCACGCACACCTGCCTATTTAAGCTCTCATATGTTAAGCCAAAAACAACAATAAAAGCTGACTTGAAGCTTTTTCATTGTTGGCCTCCACTTCTTTCTGAAACGTTTGGCTTTGGCTTTTACATTTCTTTGGCGACCACTGGTTAAGTTGGACTTACACGCGCTCTCTCGTTCTCTTTCGGCTTTTTGCCTGCCAGCGCGCCCACTGCAGCAGCAGCACGAGCTGCACTTTCGGTTTAGCTCGAAACCATTAGATGACTTAAAGAAAGAAAAGAAGTAAACAAAAGCCAGAAAACAAAACCCTTTTTGCTTTTATTATTATTGCTGTTTGATTTTTGGCACGCGATCGGTTTTTACCAAAAACGATTGCTGTTGATGCAATGTGGTGTTTTTGTTTTTTGTGTTTGTGTCAGATCATTTTCACTTGCGCTAAGTGCTACCAACATAAAATATCTTCAAAAGCAAATAAATATCTAAAGGTAAGTGTGATATATGCGTCAGACTACCGGCACATAGCTGTTATAGATATATACGAGACCTAACCACTTTTAATTCGTATGTCATGCTCTTTTATGCGTGTGAAGTGTTTAACATATGATATTTGCAATGATAATGCAGATATCAGATACAAATATTTTTTTTCTTGAAGAGAATGTTGTGCTCTTTACGATAGAAGAAAAAATTCTTCTAATTCCAACAACAACAACAATAACATTAAGTTATTGAAATGCATCGCTTAACTGACTGATAAGAAAAACGTGGCCATTATTAATACGTACGCCACATTATATTTTGTATTATTATATTAAATTTTCTTTGACTATTCAGATGCCACATTTCTTAAACATTGGCGGCGATCAGTCTTTACAATTGTGGCCAGGGTTTTTTTTGTCACGAGCTGTTATTGGCGATGTTCGGCCTCTTCATCTAAGCATTTTATAATTCCTTACTCCGATGACTTAGCCAGATTTACTTGCTTTCTTTTTCACCAAAGGTCTTCCCAGATTTATAAAATTCTAGATCTCGGAGACTATAAGAGCTTGAGTTACCAAATTTGGTATGTAGACTCCCTTTTTGGGGCGTCAGATCAACTTTGTTTTAACATTTTGCCCTGCCCCCGCCCAATCACATGATAGCAACATAATTGATCAATATATCCACAAGTTTATTAATCTCTCGTTAATCAAACTTACTTTCAAATTTTCCTACATGCTTCTGTTGCACTTTTTGTTTCGTTTTTGGATTCCACAAATGAATGTGGTGCCATGGGTACAGCTATAGCCTTGACTATGGCTATGATTATGCATAGCATAAAGCAAGGAGCAGGCAATTGGCATTGCAAACACACTTCTTCGTTTACAGCCGCCTACATTGCCGCCTCTATCAATATCTATGACTAGCTCTGATGTACGTAATCAGGCCACAAATCGATGATTGTATAATTTAAGCATTTGTTTGATCCACAAATAAATGTAAGTATTTAAGCATTAAAGAGAAATCCCATCTTATTTGACACCTTGTCTGAGAACAAAACTGCCCCACATTGCCTCAAAAAAAAAAAAAAGATTTATTTTCACGCTAAAATACACCCATTTAGTTGGCCATGCAAAGCCCGCAGCGTGAAATTTGATTAGAATTCCAACTTTTCAACAAAAATGGTTAATTATCAAATTGCGGTTAGTTGAAATGTTAAAAATTAGGAATAATAAAGAAATACATACATACATATGTGAAGAAATATGCCAACAAATATATGATAACAAGTAAACAATATAGTTGAATATATGTTAGTAATACAAACTTTGTATGCATAAAAAAGTGTATGTACGTGTGTGTAGGAAATGCATTTTAGAAGGCGTCCGTTTGTTGATCAGGATCAATCTACAAAGATGTCTTTTCTTTCTGCAAGGGCAAGCCGAAGGTAACCTCCATTTTTGCTTGGTTTGATACCATTCACAAAATGGTATATGAAATTTGTCAGAAAGTTTTCAACGTACAGAAGGAAGCGTTTTCGACTATATAAAGTATATATATTCTTGATCAGCATTGATATAAACATGTTCGTCCCTCTGTTTCAACACAAAGGTCTCAGAAGTCTTAAAAGAGATGAAATATTTACCAGATGCTTCTTTTATCTGTGTGCTGTTTAAAGTCGAATTTTATCCAGATCGGAGAACTATGTAATATAGCTTCCATATAACCGGAATGAACACTTAGGAGCATAACTTTTCTGTTTTTTTTATCCAAATCAAAACAAATTCGTCTTGTGCCCTTTGTATACACTGTAGCCCTACGCCCGCCGACCAGATTTGATATAGATCGGATATATATTTATTAGCCGGAGCTAGCCTTCCTTTCTTTTTCTATATTGTTTTTGTCTATGTATATACATTTTTTGTTTTATTGTATATAGCTGTCAAATATGTCTCTTTTTGCTTTGTTAAAACGTGCTCTCTCATATTTCATTGTCTTGCTTTCATCAAAACTGTCTGTTATCTCATTCGCTTTTGTACATGCATTAAACGTTGGTAGCATCGCAAAGCTACTGGGCACAACAAATCAGTTGCTAACAGAAACTTAACCCGGCATGATTTCTCACTTGCATCGACATGTGAGAAATCAGGTTTTGATTTAACACACACTTCTTCAGAAGTAACAAAGGTCAAGCAACTTTGACCCAACAGTATTCAAAAACTGGCCAAATCTGCAAATTTATAACTTTAATTTGAAAGGCTCAAAGCACAACCATATTGAACTTACAGCCTGCTCTCTTCTTCTTTCGACCGTACAGTTATTTAGCTAGCCCTGTCACTGCCCGCGCACTGAATGGGAGAAAGTAGGGCTGTGCAGTCTATTTGGATTTGTGCACATACCGCTCGCGCTTTCTCTCTCTCCTTCTGTCCGCATAATGCCTTGAAACTTCGTATATCGAAAGTCAATAATAGTCTTTGAAGTCCTATGGCAGAATTTCGATCTCTCATACGAAACGAAATTGTATTCCCTAAAGTGTCATCCTCTTCTTCCTATTGGCAGTTATGAACGGAAAACTATATCAATAGCTCTCAGCATATTCAATGAGGCTTAGAAAGTCTGTAATACAAATCGCTGTCCTGACCGATTTGGGAACAACGTACAGGCTCAACTGTAGGAGCTAGGATGCTGAAATTGTCAAACAAATTAGATTTTATAAAGTAGGCGAGCACTAAAACGGCGTTTTAGAAAGTGCGACCTGGAATTAAATAAAAAAAAATGGGATCGCATTTTTTGGAGAATGTAAGTAAATTCATATCTTTGTGATTTTTTGACGGAAATTGAAATTAACTAAATACTAAATCATTTACAATTTACCAATTTTCAATACAATCGTGAAAAGCCACAACGAAAAGTCATGCCATTTCGCGTCCTATTCTACTACGTCTGCATTCTGAAACACTTGGTTAAAATGTCAGCTATATGATACAGTAGTCCGATCCGGATGAAATTTAAACAGCCAACGTGCAAATATAAGAACCTCCTGATTTCTGGGAACGCTTCCTTCTGTGCGTCGCATACTTCATACTGATTGGTATAAAAATTCTTAATCGATACTCTGGACATTGTCAAATGATGAAAGCTATTGTTAGTGGCAAATTGTGTGTAAGCTTCGAAATGAAAAACTTTCTGCCCAAAGTGAGTTTTGAAGTAATTCTGGCATTTTGAGGATCAGTGATCAGTAGCTTCATATTATATTATCTTTCCCCTACCTACAGATTGGTTGATTTATTGATTAGTTAAGCTTTGCATCGAATGTAACATTTTCTTTCTTGTACATTCAACTGGCATTGCAAATGATGAAATGCTCAAATTATGTCCGGAAACTAAACTGAATCATTGCTGGCCAATTAGCAGCAGTTGCAAAATAAAAGGTATCGACCTTAATATTTATATTGTTTTGTTGTTGTTTTATTTATTTCATTTTTTATATTTCTAATCTTTAGGCCTTAATTAGTGACTGGCTTGGCATTTAAAAACGTCGAAATGAAACGCAGCGCAATGGAAAAAAAAACTCCAGTGCAAATCATCAAAAGAAAAAGTGAAAGCATTGCGCTGTGGCGGAACCCGTTTAACCCTCCTGTGGCCTATTCATCCTTTTGCTTTCGTTTGTTTTGCTCCACTCTGAGCCAGACTTAAAAATGCAGGCGCGGGCGGTGACTACTAACGCGAGATGTTAACAAATCTTACGACTACCCGTCAGCGGCTGGCACAACAACGGTCAACAACCGGCTCAAGTCACAGTTGTAGCTGTTGCTGCCGTTGCAGTTGCAGCCGAAACTTTCCACCAATGTCAATTATTAAATCAAGGCGCTTACATACAACTTTTTTTTTTCTCATATAGCAATCAGCTGCCAGACAACTGGTTTATCCATGTTGTCGCCATCATAATTGGCCATTTGTCCATGTCCAACTAAACTTAAAGCTGAATTTGGTCACAAACCATAAGCAACCTGTGATAGTGTTAGCCAAAAGATAGTGTATGAAGCGGGCTCGGGGAGAAAGGGCGAGGGTGTTGGAAAGCGTACGAAAATCGGGAATGCAATTAGTTATCGATGCATAACATTGCACAACTTAAGCAGAATTACTACAGTTTTGAATTGCGAATCACGATTCCAAAGGAAATTTTGCGGATTTGGAATGGTTTCATATTGTATATTGCAATTAATATCCAATGAAATTATGCCTTGCTCAAATGCTCTCTTTAATACTTCACTAACTCCCACATTGATTGATCGGATTCTCGATGTTTTCTGTAAAAATATAGAACTAGACTTTATTTCAAAATTCTTCTCCTTTTGTATCATTTTATCTAAAGATCTAGTTTAATTATCGTATTTTAGTTCTTAACTGTAAAGAATCGAGTGTTAAGTCACCTGATGACAATTGTGTATTCATATTTTCTACTTAGCTATTATAATAGCCTGGTGTGTGTTTCTGCAGGTTAAAATTCTATATATGAAATATTCATTGACTATGCATTCCTACATTATTGGTTCAATGTGTTTAAGCTTGAACACTCGAATTTGGAATGATTTTACATATAGGAACTCCGAACAGATTCCTAAGACAAATGAAGCATAATCCGTGGTCAAAATGTAACATACTTATGAGATATCTAATTTCATATATTTTATCATCATATAAAAAATTCCATATAGTTACGAGCTCAATTTGAGCGCATATAAATTTTGGATGCGTGGATAATTGGGCGAATATTTGGTCCCTTCCCATATTAAAGCCAGGCAGTGCCCTGTAAAAAAAAGAGCGTCTCTGCTTGGGTGTCTACGTCATAAAAATAATTGTAATACATTTATCAAAATTCTTTGATAAAGAATTTCTTTCTTTCGAACAATCGGTTATATTGTAGCTATATGATATAGTTGTACGATCTTCACCAGATCTAGTTAGCTGACGTAAAATAAATACAATCCCAATTTGGTTAGATTTGGATGAAAAACAGAAAAGTTATGCTACTAAATGTTCATTTAGAAACACTTGGTTATATGGGAGCGAAATGATATAGATGTCCGATCTTGATCAGATAAATCCAGTGGGAGTGGGGAGTCCTCCAATGAATACAACCCTAATTTAGTTTGATTTGGATGAAAAATAGAAAAGTTATGCTACTAAGTGTTCATTCCTGAAAAATCGGTTATATGGGAACAATATATCGACTCCCCTTCTCGTGGTGATAAAAACAAAAATACTTTATATAGTCGAAAAAAAATAATATACGATTTTGTGAATGGTATAAAAACGTATTTCGAACCGCTTAAAGGGATATACAAAAGCTTTCTCCCGTATTTGCCTATCTCTTTCCACTCCGCCTGAGCAATTCACTTATCATTCATATGCACAAAGCATAAAGATGAGCCATGCCATTGACCCACCCCCCTCCTAACTTCCCTAAGCTCCACTTCATTGCGCTCCATTCATTCACATATACATATTTATGTAAGTGTGACCCGTAAGCTATATGGCAAGACTGACAACAAAATGGACAAAACAGGCAAACAAGCAAATGGACACATATACAAAACGGGCAAATAGACAATGGCCTCCAAATGCAGATTGCTTTCAGAGGTATACAGGTGGCGGCAGAGTCTGCTCAGATCAGTAGTAGATGACATATGTATGTATGTATTGAGTATATCTATGTACATATGTATGCACAATTGAGATTTGTGAATTGTTACAGACTCAAGCGAAGTGAAGATTTTTGCCAGACATAATTATATATAGCTAAAGCTAAGCAGACTTCAAATATTTATTATTATGTAAATATGTATATGATTATACTCGTACTCTAGTAGAGTATACGAGTATATTGTATTCGTGCAAATGTATGTAACAGGCAGAAGGAAGCGTCTAAGACTCCATAAGGTATATATATTCTTGATCAGCGTCAACAGCCAAGCCGATCTAGCTATGTCCGTCTGTCCGTCCGTATGAACACCTAGATTTCGGAGACTGTAAGAGCTAGAGGGTCCCAATTCGGTATGTAGGCTCCCCTTGTGGGGCGTCAGATCAAGTTTGGTTTTTAAATTTTGCCACGCCCTCTCCCGCCCCCGCAAACTGCAAAAACTTATATCTCCCACAAATTTTAAAGCATTTAGTTGAAGCTCGGTTTGTGTATGTATATGCAAGTGGATAATATAAAAGTTAATAAATAAATAAATATTTTTCCATAAAAGTATAAAGTCACCTTACTTTTTGAACACACCTCGTATATGTATTGCCGTTTGAATAACTTCATACAGTTTTATACTTACACAATAATTAGTCTATAATCTTTACAAATTTTTTCATCGAAATAAACCTCCTAGCTCTTAAACTAAAATTGGCGGATGTCATAAAATTGTTATATAAGTTTTGACTGTCTGAAGCTAGCTTTTTCTCAAAGAATTTACAGATACAATCACAAAACACTCTTTAATTTTTTAAATATGCTGAGTTTTTTTTAGCAGCTCAAATGTTAGAGGTTTCCAATACAAGCCCAACTTTTGCTTTCTATTTGTTGTCTATTTTTTTCACGGAAAGTGAGAAAACACGGCGCTTATTTCCATTCTGTTATTTGAGATCACATTTGAATTTGTATTTGGAAGACAAGCTCAGACTGTCCATTAACCGTTAAACGTTGATCAACGTTAGCGGCCGGTTCTTGTTAACAAAGCGAAAAGTAAAAGTGTTACCATAGCCAAGATACCCATACATACACGTGTTTGGCCAATTCCAAATCCGATACCGATCATCGCAGCCATTGTTCATTTTTTGGAGAAACTGATCAAGAAACAAATAGAAATAACAAAACTCATTGAATCGCTGTATAATTGTCTAAACTGAGATATATCTACTTTAAAGACATGCAGCTCCAATATAATTTTGCTCACATTCAAAGTGTACAATTACCAAAAGGACAGCAACATCAACCAATACAACAACTCTCTACAAAAACAATATAGATCATATTTAAATTAATCAACGTAGAGCAGCAATAAAACTTAATTTTCTTCACGTTTTTTAATTACTGTATAACTACGCCGGGTGAAGTTTTTCTACTCGTACTCTAGTAGAGTAAACGAGTATATTGTATTCATGGAAATGTATGCAACAAGCAAAGGTAAGCATCTCCGACTACATAACGTATATATATTATTGAGCATCAACAGCCGAGTCGATCTAGCCATGCCCATCTGTCCATCTATCCGTCCGTATGAACACCTAGATCTCGGAGACTATAAGAGATCATATTAAGTTTGTTTTAAAACTTGGATTAAGGTTTCATTAAGATCGGATAATAATTGTAGACAAAATCGTACAAAAAATATATAATGTATAAGGAAAAATTAAAAAGTGTTGCATACTTTCGAGTGCGTCGAATATAAAATAAATAAAGAGTACGAGCATCTTATAGGCGGAATATCGACTATAGCGTTCTTACTGGTTTGTTTTTGCTTTATGATCATTTCCATCCGTTGCAGACACAGTTACCAACTGAATGAACAGTTTCAAGACATTGTTGTAGCTGTAGTTGTTGTTCGTTTAGTTTTAAGAATCACTAGAGCATTTACTTGGGGCGATATTAGGTTTCTGTCAGAAAGTTTAAGTAAACTCTAGAGTCAAAACAAGTAAAAACGCGACTTTCGAGCTTGCTCGAAAGTTAAGTACCCTGTACCTAATAAGCCGCTATAAAATATAGCAACACGCTCTTGATCAACTTCCAACAAATTCGTATTTGGGACCTCCTAAATTGTATACAAACCATAGTTGGTTCGATTTGGATGAAAAAAAATGTTGTGTTCATTTCGAAAAAATGGCTCTATGGGGCTACATGGATATAGTTGCAAGATTTGAATAAAATTTAGTCAACAAACCAATTTCGCTGAAGTTGTTAATTCCGAAAAATATATTCTACCGGTGCTATATGCTATAATTGTTCGATTTGAATAAAATTTGGTCAACAGACGTATCATAAGATGAATACAAACTGATTTTTTTTTTATTTGGATGAAGAACCAAAATGTTTTAATTATTTCGATATGGCTGTATGATATAGTGGCCCATATCAAATTTGGTCAGTTGATGTAGATGCGTCTAATACACATAATCCCCAAATTTGGTTAAATACCAATGAAAAACAAAAAAGCTATGAAATAAAAACACTAAAATTGGCGGTAGTTTATGTAGGGGGCCACCCTAAATAATAAAATAACCTTGATCTGGGTACATATTTATGGAAAATAAAAATGTAAATTTGAGTCTACATCTCTTATAGTTTCCAAGACAGACGGACGAACTGACATACAGACGGACAGATATACAGACGGACAGACAAGCAGACGGACAGACATACAGACAGACGGCTAGATCGACTCGGTTTGTCGCGCTGATAAAGAATATATCGGAAACGCTTTTTCTGCCTGCTAAATAAATTGCACAAACTTAATGTACCCTTGTACTACCTATGGTGTATAAAATGTGTATAAAATATAGTTAATCAATCCAGTCAATTATATAATATAACAGTAGATCCGCCAGACGTTGCCTTGACTTTTCTCACTATATCCTGGAAATTTGCAGAAGGTTCATCTATAAGTAAAAGACTTAAAGTTTTATGTTCCAAAAATCTCTTTGAAGCTCACTGACGTTTCTAATACATTTTCGAAAAAATATGAAATTTATATTCATATGTCGTGGCGCTATTTGAATATTATCTTCGGTATGTTAGAATTTAGTCAAGAAAAGTAAGATTCCCCTCAAAGTAGAAGGTGTATCTTACTTTTCTCTTGTTAAATTACCATTAACACCAACTGTCAAAAATGCGAGAACCCGGGGTACTTTAAATATTGTAACATCGCAAGCGAAGGCAAATTAATGTTGGTGCTTTCCTCTTCTATTAAATTATGATTACATATTTAGCTAGCCTTGCAAGCGAAGGTATATAAATATTTTGTTCCCCTTTGTTTTCATCTGTGCACCCCACTAAAAGCTCTCCCTGTTTGTACAAGACAATCAAGTTTTGATGTAGCAACACGATGGCGTGCTGCATATTCCATTCTTATTCTGCATTAAAGCTTTTGTATGGTAGCTATATGTTATTTTTGTTTTACAATTCACAAAAAATGTGAATGTATATTAATTTGGACATCAAGCTTGCAAAACATAAAAGAAAGCGTTTCCGACCATATAAAGTACATATATTTTTGATCAGCATGACAAAAGAAGTCGATATAGCTATGTCCGTCCGTCTGTCCGTTTAAAAAAAAATATATCGAAAGTCATAAGAGCTACAGATCTGAAATTTGAACGAGAAGCTTTGCATATCTGCACGCTGCAGCTGCCATAGAGCTTATAGCTAAAGAAACGATTGATTTAGCGAAGGAAAACGAAAAAAACATCCAATGACAAGGCATTTCTCATTATTTAATGTTATTTGATTTTATTAGTTGATGATTGTGAATATATGTTGTGATTTGCATCACATATCCGAAACGCATACAAGCCGAAACGCGGTCTTCATGTGAGAAACCACCAACCAACGTCGGTAGAGCTGGCGATATCTTGCCGAGAAATGGAAACGGGATGCAACAGCCCGCTCACTAGAGGTAGAGGACCAGCTTTTGCGAAAACAAGAATAGATGCAAAACACTTCCGCCAAAACGCCTGTGTAGTTTATGGGTTAAAGCATATTTGTATGTCGAATTTCAACGGACAACCATATTTGCGCAGCTTCATACGATGTGAGCGCAAATGGGAAAAAACATAATTTTTCCCTCAGACAGAGTACTATGTATTGAATACTTAGATTACTTTTGCTTTTAAATATGCCCAATTTTGATGTTTTAAGAACTCATCTGTGGGACAGAGCAGGCTAAGGTCAGCTGTTCTTATAACGAAACAAGAAACGAGTGCGCATTAGTTGAAACTCCGATTATAATCTTATATAATCTACTCCTACTCATGAATTTTTTATACTCGTACTCTAGTAGAGTAAACGAGTATATGGTATAAAATAAAATATATATATTCTTGATCAGCATCAACAGACGAGTCGATCTAGCCAAGTCCGCCTGTCCGTCCGTATGAATACCTAGATCTCGGAGACTATAAAGCCTAGAGAGACCAAATTTGGTTGTAGACTCTCCTCGTGGGCCGTCAGATCAAGTTTGTTTTAAAATTTTGCCCCGCCCCCGCAAATCGCAAAAACTATATCTCCTACAAGGTTCAATATATCAGTGTGTAATTAAAACCACTTATATGAGTAATTTCTATGAAGTGACCAAATTTTGTTAAAATCGGTTAAGAAACAACGTCAGAATTATCATTTACTATTTACTTTAGTTGTATAATTTAC
Organism: Hirtodrosophila duncani; assembly: GCA_037043425.1. NCBI lineage: Eukaryota > Metazoa > Arthropoda > Insecta > Diptera > Drosophilidae > Hirtodrosophila > Hirtodrosophila duncani. The sequence continues at coordinate 40,560 of JBAMBM010000559.1, forward strand.
GCGTGAATAGAAATGTTTCTGTCTCCCTCCCACTAACACATGTGCTTGCTGCTGCTGCTGCTTCAATGGGGGACCTGTACGTGCTTGTAACTTAAGAGGTGGAAGGGGGATAGAAGCATCCACTGCTAGTGCCGTTTTTGCATTGTTCTGATATGAGCAAAAGAAATTCAATTAAATAAACTTAAAGCTGTGTTATACGTTCTTATTATTCTTGCTATTTATGATAAAGACGTTCTGCGAAAACAAAATATGCACATGTGTACATTTTTCTCACGTGTTATTGGAGTGTCCCTTTCATTGTACAGTTTTTGCTTTTGACTCAGTCAACGGACAAAATCAAAGGAAAATCTCTAAATCTTAGGCACTCATTTGTTCATTGATATAGCAGGTCGCGGCCGAGTGACATTTGCTGCAGATATGGCAAAAAGGTCTTTTTCTACTTCCTCAAGCAATGGTCATAGGAGCGGATTAGGCCTATCACAAGGTGTTTTATTCTTTTGAGTGTGTCGAATATTGAATTAATGCTGAGTACGAGTATCTTATGGTCAGAAGGAGGGAGGAGCTTGACACAATATATAATGCTCTTATATCTTTTAACATAATTTGAAGAGCTATCATATCGATATATATCGTTTAGAACTCAAATTAATTGATTTACATATCGATCAATGTTTTGGAATCATTTATGTATATTATGTACTAATATCGGCCAGGAGATGGTCAAGAGCATGGTAGTAGTGTAATAAACAGAATTTATAGATAAGTATGGATGTATATCGATGTATAATAATTTGTACAATGTAGTAATCAAGAGCTATATATGTGCGTGTAGAACCGCGTGTATCTATATATATACCGTTATCACATTTTTACTGAGAGACGCTCTTGCAGAAAAAACAACAACAAAATCCGTTAACCGCTGTCGGTTACGCAACGATAACAGCACCGTATAGAGAGTTTCCGTATTAACTTCTTCGTTTTAAGCTTTTTTACTTCGTCTTCTCAAGCTCATCCAACAACAACACGAATATTGAATTAATGCTGAGTACGAGTATCTTATGGTCAGAAGGAGGGAGGAGCTTGACACAATATATAATGCTCTTATATCTTTTAACAGAATTTGAAGAGCAGACACAGGTTTGTGTATGTTAGACTGTCTTTTTGTGTCTCCGGCTTGCTGCCTCTGTCTTTAGCTATGTTTATTTATATTTGTTCGTCTGTTCTGATCTTTATACGCGTCGAGATGTTTATAGGAACAGACGGACAACGCGGCTGAATATATAGACGTTTAATAATGCCCTGCTCCATACACCTGCACAAATTCAATATACACTTACATTTGCGACGTACATTTGGAAAAGAAACTAAGAGTGAACCCGTACATCGCTGGGCCAAGTGTTTAGTACATATATAAACAGAGTTTCAAATAAATGTGGGAGATATATATGTTTATCGATTTACGGCGTGGCAAAATTCTAAAACAAACCTGATCTACATGTATACTAAAGGAAACGCATACCAATTTTGGTGACTAGCTCTTATAGACTCCGAAATTTACTTTTCATACACACACAGACAAAAACAAAGTAAAAAAAAAAACCAACCGTAGAACATATTTTTTTTGGATTTTCACCATATTGGACCCCATACCTATAAAAAAAAGTAGGTCTGATCAATTTGCAATTTGCTGCTACCTCAACATCATCTGGATATGTTGAAAAAATCGATACACTATTCTTACATTTCATGGCCTTAAAAGAACTAAAGTTCCAGGATTTCAATTCCCACATAACCACTTCAATTATTATTAAAATTAAGACAAATTGAGACAAATGAGATTTACTAAATGGTTGCTGTTGTCCCAAAACTCGTTTGTTTTCTGGAATATGAAAGTTCAGTAAGCTGAGTATAGTATATATAACATCTCAGTGCCCCTTCACCTACAAATTCGGCTATGCCAATACTCCAAAATGTCACAATGTACAAACTCAACTGGAGTGGGAAAACTTATATTTCGAGATAGTTTTCTATATTGAAGACAAAATCAAGTAACTTAAAAATGTAAATATGTATAAATATTATCAGACTCTGAAATTAAAATATGGATATGTATTATCTTTGCAAGTCGTGTTTATGGAAAATTAGGTTATAAAAATTGCATATTTCAGGTTAAACCATATTCTTGCGAAGGGCTTATTGCGAGCATATGAGTATATATATCATATATGTACAATTGATACAGATGGCATCTGCTGCCTGTTTATTTGTGTAGCAGTACGTGTATTAAACGATTTCTGCAATGAAACATCTGTCAACCTTCAAAACGAGCTGAACTCATTTGAATTTGAAAAGTAAAACAATTAAATGTATATAGATGGCAGTCAAAATACACATATATTATAAAGTGTAGCTATTTGCATTATTACAAAGAGATCCTCAAATGTTTATGGAGGCTTATCTATGTCAGCCAGATATGAAATTCATTTATAGATGCTGCCTGCTCTCCATTTGAGCTCTAATGGCGCTTCATCTCTGACATTTTCATTTCAGTTTCAATTTCGGGGTCGCCAAAAAGTTATAAAAGCCGAAACAAAAGATGGTGCAATATAAAAGCAAAGTTCAAAATGCGAAGTCGAAATTAAAAATGAGGACCTAAGTGGCAAAACAAAAGGTTTTGACAGTGCTCATACAGCGGTAATGGGGGTGGTGGCAGCAGGTAGAGTGTCTGAAGCGGTGTCAGTCTGACTCAAGCGGAAGCTACATCATTAGGTGACATTCAGAGCTAGTGGTAAGGAGGAGTTGACGTCGAGAGAACGCTTGCGGTTGCCATTGAACGAGAAGCATGAATCACGAAACTCTTCACGCTGCTTGAGCATGAAGCTACCAAAGTGAGGGCGAGCGCGCTGTGAAGCGGCTATAGTTGGATTTAGTTAGCACAATTGGCGCGAGAACGAAATATTTTGTACAGCTCCCTTCCACTTAATGCAGTGAATGGGAACGCCTTAACTGGCCAAAGTCGGGAGCTGCTAATAAACATTGACAATGATTCTCGTAACGCTTGAGTTGAAAACAACGTGCGTCAAAGTTTTACAACATTTAATGCTTGTTGATTTCATATTGAAGTAATTCTTACATAATGAACTTCTTATGTGCATAGAATATTCAGAATATAATAGAAGCTGCTTCAACACAACATATATATAAAACTAAACACAAGTGAATGACTGATTGATTGACTGACGAATATTTATTCGACGAATGATTATGATCAACCCACATCCCAACCAGCTAAGCAAGAGAGTGCAGTGCAATTCGTTGTACGGTGCAGTTGATATGATATAGGACATCCATATTCCATAAGATTGCATAATATATTCTATTCCTGCTTGTGCCCTTATTACAATGTCATTTATTCAATGAATGTCTATATATATTTATACATATTTCTATATCTATAACTACTTTCAATAAGCTTTTCTTAACATTCGCAATCGACAATTCAATGACCGCCTTACGCCTTACTGGCCAATTAACTGAAAACAGAGTTCTATAGCAAATAATTTGCTGAAACAACAACAACGGCGCAAGAGTGCTCGACCCTCGGGGAACTTGTTTGACGCGGGCGCAACCAAGTGAAACATTTGAAACTATGGCATAGTGCAGTCGCAGCGACGCCAGCCGAGACCGCTGCGCCGGAGCACTGTTGACTGTTGACATGGCAGTGAGCGTAAAAAAAAAAATATATAAATTACAATAAAAGAGCACAATATGCGAGTGGATGGGAATGGTGGTACGTTGGGCTCAGTAGGGAGGAGGCCGCTTCAATGTTGAGCAAACATCCAAACTATTCTGTACATAGAAAAACAAGTAAGACGCTATAGTCGATATTCCGGCTATAAGATATTAGTACTCAGTATTTATTCAATATTCAACACACCCAAAAGAATAAAACACCTTGTGAGAGGCCTAGTCCGCTCTTATGAACATTGCTTGAAGATGTAGAAAAAACCTTTTTACCATAGCTGCAACAAATGTCACGGTTTATAATCTCCGAGATCTAGGTGTTCATATAGACGGACAGACGGACATGGCTAGATCGACTCGGCTGTTGATGCTGATCAAGAATATATGTAATTTATGGGATCTTTTGCCTGTTACATACATTTGCACGAATACAATATACCCGCTTACTCTACTAGAGTACGAGTATAAAAATGGAAAAACTCTCTTAATCATCGAAAAGCAGCGATTCGACTGCGCAGTTTATGCAAAAAATAAAACAGAGTTTTGAAGTTTTTTTTTTGTTTTGAGGCAACATTTGCGGCAACGGCGTCACGGCGTGCAGACGAAAACCGGAAAGCGGCGAAAACGACAGAGACAGAGGCCACGAAACGGAAACGATGTCAAACCGGAAAACGAGTGAAAACTGAAACTAAAAACTTAGAACAGAGCATTAAGCACTGAGAACGAAGCCGGCGACCAAGCTTCGATGAGAAGTGGCACTCATTATGATCGAGCTGAGTTCAAATTGCCATTTGCTGACCAGGTCCCGGCCGGTTGAGGTGTGGAACGGTGCTCAGTTTACGGCCAGCAGCAGGGAGCTCGAATTGGAGCTACTGCGTCGCGATTACGGTTTGGATGAGCGCATGCTGGAGGCGACACTGGTGCCGCGCTACAAACGACACAAGCCAAAAGTCAGCGCACGCAATGAGTACGTGACGATTGGACAAAGTCAGAGTGCAAGCAATCTGCCTGCAATCTCCAGCGGCTCATCTTCGTGGATTCTGCGTCAAGGTCAGAGCAGTGTGTCGCAAATCTACTATCATCCCTGGTTGGGTGAACGAAAATTCTCAAATTTTGATCTGGTTCCTTGGCGACGCACACGATCCGTCTTGGATCTGACCACAGTAGAGGACTACAACATCGGTCCAAATTCAGCTGAAATACCGAAGAAGTCGCTTCGTGACCTGCAGAAACTTGAGCTGCGCCAAAATCGACGCCGCTTGCAGCGTGCCCGATCCACGGAGCAGGGTCTCAGGCGCTTGGTGCGTGTTCGTCTCATCTTCTCCATAGAGCTGCGTCACAAACGCATGGAGGTGCTGCGCCAGAGTGCTCTGCCCATGCGAGTCTTTGAGCAGCGTTTCGCACTCAGTCGCAATGAGAGCGACGCCTATGAAAGAGTGCTCAAGGATGCCAGTGCTGGAGTCGAGCAGCATGTGGGTTACTTTAGTCGCAGACAAATGGAAAATGGCAGTGTATCTGGTTCCGGCAGCGCGGCAGCTGCCGATGCGATAGACGATAAACAACTTGTGGTGGACTTTCAAAGCGAAACGGAAGTCGCTGACGAACTCAGTGGCGAAGCTGCGAAGGAAGATGCGCATTATGCAATAACTACCAATCCGAAGTTGGATGACGTCAGTAAAAAGGCCAAAGTTGACAGGGAAACCTCAGTCAGAACAGTGGATATAGAAGGAAAGGTGCCATGCTTCAAGTGTCGTGATATTGCCATCAAATTGAGGTAACAGAAAATTAAAAGTGAAGTGTTTAAAGATCAATCAACCAAAATTGTTAAATAATATTGATATTTACTTGTACTCTAGTAGAGTAAATGACTATATTATATTCGTGCAAATGTATGTAACACGCAGAAAGAAGTGTTTCCGACCCCATAAAGTATATATACTCTTGGTCAGCATCAACAGTCCAGTCGATCTAGTCGTTACCGTCTGTCCGTCCGTATGAACACCTAGATCTCGGAGACTCTAAGAGGTAGAGTTACCAAACTTGGTATGTATGTTATAATTTGAGGAAGATATAAAGTTTTGCGGTTTGCGGGGCAGGGAGTGGGCGTGGAAAAATTTTGAAAAAACTCATTCTGACGCTCCACAAGGGGAGTCTACATACCAAATTGGGCCTCTCTAGCTCTTACAGTCTCCGAGATCTAGGTGTCCATACGGACGGACAAACGAACATGGCTAGATCGATTCGGCTGTTGATGCTGATCAAGATTATATATACTTTATGTGGTCGGAGACGCTTCTTTCTGCCTGTTACATACATTTGCACGAATACAATATACTCGTTTACTCTACTAGAGTACGAGTATAAGAACACCCCTCCCCGATATTCCCACTAGATGATACTCCCACTCAGCATTTATTTAATATTCGACACACTCAAACGTATTCAATACATTTTTATAACCAAATTTTGTTAAAATCGGTTAAGAAAGAACGTCAAAATTAGGATTAACATTTTACATGAGTCTTATAATTTACGCCAGCCAGCTTGAATAAGAATGTTTCTGTCTCCCTCCCACTAACACATGTGCATGCTGCTGCTGCTTAAATGGATGAACTGAACTTGCTAGTAGCTATAGAGGTGGAAGGGGGGTATAAGTAGCCGTTGCTAGGGCCTTTTTGCATTGTTGTGATATGAGCAAGTGAAATATAATTAAATTCGGGTGACGGTGGGTGTAACACTCGAATTGGTGGTGTCCCTTTCCTTGTCCAGTTTTCGCTTTTGGCTCAGTCAACTTGCAAAATCAAAGGAAAATCCCAAAATTTTAGAGGCACTCATTTCGTTATTGGCGACTATGGAAAAATGTTTTTTTTTCGATTTTACGTACTTGTTTACTCCACAAGAGTGCGAATAGAAAAAGTCTTTTTGTTAGAAGAAGTTACAAATTTTAAATGACTTGGTAATGTTTTTTAAATGCTGTGAAAGTTGAATTCTTATAATATTGTAATGTTTTAGCAATTTGCTTTCTTTAGTTCAGGGCCAGCAAAAAAAAACCTAGTATTAAAAACTAAGGCATATAATTTTTGCAATCTAGTTTTTAAACAAATGTCTGGAAAATATTTCTGCCTAATTTTGATTAGTACCTCGGCTTAGCTATGTACAAGTTTTTGGTTTCTTTTTCTTTTTTATATTTTTGTGGCAAATGTCAAGTCGTTGGTCCAATTAGCCGCTTTTTGGCACCTGCCGCCCTCTATTTGTGACACCTGCCGCAAAATGCTTTTTACAGTACCTTAACCCTAACTATGCATTATTTCCCAACGTTGATGCAATAAAATAGGTGTTGAAGAAAGTGTCTGAAGACAACACACAATGTGACCCAGTCACAAACAACCACAACAACAGCAAAGCAGCAGCAATAATAGCTGACTAACAACTCACATTGTCGGCGGTTGGCTGTAGCTAACCCTCAACTTTTCCCCCTGTGTTAAAACTGCTGTTGCCCGCCCTTTACAGTTCGCCTGTAGCTATTCTTCAATTAATTTGTTTTGACTTTCGTTGTCTCCGCTTTTGTGTGCGCGGAAGCAGCTGCCATTGCGGCATTAATCAAGCTCCTAATGTTGTTTGTTGTATTTGATGTATTTGCTTGAGAAGAGTGAGCGCAGGCAGCGGGTTATTCAAAATTTGACCTAGTTATACCATTCACCAAATGGTATATTCATTTTGTCAGGAAGCTTGCAGCGCATAGAAGGAAGCGCTTAAGACTATATAAAGTATATATATTCTTGATCAGCATGACAAGGGGAATCGATATAATCATGTCCGTCCGTCTGTTTTAACACAAAAACCTCAGAAGTCTTAAAGGCTACAGAGCTGAAATTTGTACCACTGCTTCCTGCACTCTGGTTAAGTTTGGGTTTTATCTACCATATAACCGACACTACATCCACTCTCCTCTTCTGATCAAGATAGAAAAACTACATCATATATCTACCATATAACCTATTGTTCCGGAATGAACACTTAGTAGCATAACTAGATCGGTTATACATTTACAATGTGAATGGTATATAAGCTTTGGCAAGCCGAGGCTAGGCTTCATTTCTTGTTTTACATTCATTTAAAGACGCAACATTTTGTTCGGCGAATTTAAGTATTTCAAATGATTTCAGAGCTTGCCTTTGGTGACTATATGGGCAAAAATCGTCAGGCTTGTGTCATGTCTTTGCATCTTCTGTGCGTTCAGCTAAAAAGGCGGCTACGATTTTCTGCAGTGAAGTTTTTCATTGTTGGTTATTTTTATGGGGGAGGGGGTAGCGAACGGAGTTCCCAAGGCAGCCCAAAAGCGTGCTATGCATTTTAGTAAGTTTCTATGCAGGTGTGCCCCAGCAATCAAAAGCAGCGGAAAAATCTTTTATCGGTATCACACTAACCACTTTCGGCACTTGACAAATATGAGAAATTTCATTTCTTTACGACATTTGATAAAAAATATAAGCGACTATGCGCTAAGCTATGCGATAAAAGCCAAATCCATCATTTGCGATCAATACTGAAATGTTTTACTTATTGAATTCCATTGAAACTGCTCGAAACTGCATTCATAATACAACTTTATACACTTTTTGTCTCCTATATTATTTTACAATAATTTAAGACAAAATATTATTATAATAAATTTGTATTTTTATTTATATTAACTCTTATTATTATTAAATTGTTAATAATTATATCTGTGTGCCAAATTCTTATGTTGTTTTCTTGCACTCTCTTGCAGAACTATAAACGATTACGTGCTTAACACGGATGCTATTTTAAAGCACAACAACAAACTTAACAATTTACACCACAGCAACATCAACAACAACAAGAATCATAAGAATAGCATTACTAACAACAACAACAATAGCAACAACAATCTGAACAGAATGCACGCCCATCAGTTGGACTCATATCTGGCTTCCATGCCAATGCCAATCAGTATGGCGAATAACATGAACATGAATATGAATTTGAATCAAATGCATCCGGGGAATATTTCTGGCAATGAAAGACCCAACGGAGGTGCATTGGCCCTGCACTATGCAGCTGCACGTGGCTGTCTGGACTGTGTCCAGTTACTCGTGGCCGCATCGGTAGATATTTGGTGAGTAGAACGATTCCTTTCATCCTCTAATACATATATCAATAAAAGTAGTACAGTTCTTAGGTGTTTACCATCTTTTTTAACAATTGTGCGAACCATAACTGAATCGACTTTGCTTAACCCATAGCATTTATTCTCAATCAACTGAGTTGGAGCTAAATTGTTAAATTTATATATCGGGTGGGAAAAGTCGGCCACCAACTGCTTTTCCGCTTTTCTACAATTTCCCAGCAATGATTTACAGCTCATTGGGGGCAGTTTTCCGTCATTGCATTTCATTTGCTCCAACTGCAGATTCAGTTAATTAGTTTTAATTTCTTAGTTAAATGGAATAATTCCTTAGTTGAATGGAAATATTAATGAAAAGAAAACGCGTATTGTGTATTGAAGTAAGTCTATAAAAATGTATTCTTAACTGTATAGAAAGTTGAGGGTCGTTTTATATAACGAAAATATTTTTATTCATTTCATTACATTTAAAACAAGTAAAAACGCTATAGCCGATATTCCGACTGTAAGAAACTCGTACTCAGCATTTATTCCATATTCGACACACTCAAAAGTATGAAAAATTATTTTTTTTTTTGGGTGTGGTGTTCTCATACAAAATGTTTTCTTTACGATTTTGTCTACAATTATTATCCGTACGTCCGTCAGTCCGTCCGTATGAACACCTAGATCTCGGACACTGTAAGAGCTAGAAAGACCCAATTTGGTATGTAGAGTCGGATGAAGGAAAATAATGCAAAAGCTGGGGTGTTTTCTTTAGAAATGACATAAAACAGCTGACGAGGCGGCTAACAAACTGGAAGAAATGGCAGATGTCGTGGTTACATGGGCCAAAAGGTGGTGTACAACCATCAGCCCGGACAAAATCTGCTGCAATACTACACATACTCTGCAAGAAACCCAGCAGAGCCCCAACCATATTAGGCACCCCGATCACTCTCACTTATGGGCAGCATGTGACAGCGATTTTCTTCAAGATAAAGAGCAAAATAAAGAAGCTTGGCTGATGATTTACAAGATCTGTCTTTAGATACGCCCTACCAATATGGGTGTCAAACAAGTGGGAGATGAACTAAAGCCAAAAGCGACAAAATATTTTGATAGGCTTGAGGAGCTCCCTAATCCTTTTGTTAGGGCTCCTCTCTACCCCTTGAGGAGAAGAAGGCTAAAGATATGGCACCCGAGGGATAATATTGATGTCAAATTTAATTAACCTTCATCAATCTTGAAACACATATTTACAGTTTTCTACAAAAACAGACAACATGATAGAAATAAAAAAATCCCATAATAATACAAAAAAATTGTTTTTCAGTTATATAATCAAAAAGAATATAAAGCCCTCTCAAAATAGTTTGCTAGTGTAGCCGCAGGGCGGTTTTCCCTATACCGTTGCATAGAAACTAGCCTGGGCAGCTCTATAACAGCACCGATATCATGCGCAATATGTTCAGCAGCAGATAAAATATTATAAATCAGGATGTCTGCACTTTCGCGATAAACATATTATCACCGATTTCATTACAATCGGATAAGAATTGTTGACAAAATCGTTAAAAACGTTTAAGAAAAAAAATGTATACGAAAATATATGCGAAACAAGAAAGAGAGGTTTTGGCTTGCCCAATCTTATATACCATTCTCATTGTAAATATATAACTGATCTAGATTAAATCTGGTCGGCTTACGTGGGGTCTCCTCAAATGAATACAAACCGAATTTGGTTTGATTTTGATGAAAAGCAGAAAAGTTATGCTACTGAGCATTCATTCCAGACAAATGGTAGCTATATGATATAGTTTACCGATCTGGGTAAAAAGATGAACCATCTGGTAACAATTTCAGCTCTGTAGCTTTTCAGACTTTTGAGATCTTGAGATTGAAACAAACGCAAACTTTCTCACAAATTTAATATATAATTTTCTGAATGAATTTTATACAGATTGGACAACTATATCATATAGCTCCCATATAACCGATTGTTCCGGAATTAACACTTAGGAGCATAACGTTTTTGTTTTTCATCCAAATCAAACCAAATTCGGCTTGTATCCCTTGTATCCACTCCATCCAGATTTGATCTAGATCGGCTATATATTTACAATGTAAATGGTATCTAAGCTTCGGCTTGTTTATATTGAAGTTCGACAGACGACCCAGGTTTGAGCCGTTCCTCACTATGTAACTGCTATTGGAATATAGCAGAACTTTTTCCTCCGATTAGGCTTGTCTGGTCAGACAGGCGTTTGTCGCCACAATGAAAATCCATGCATTGCTTTTTTTATATGTCAAAACTTGTGACTCACAAGTTGCCAGCTTCCCGTTTGTCCCCCATACGCCCATACTAAACAGTGACACCTTGTGGTTGCATTCATTCCTTAATAAAAACCTGAGGATTTTCAAAATCTCAACGCTTAACAAGGCGAACAAATTCCAATTGTGTCCCAATGTTATTTTAACATTGTTTTAGCTAATCAATTCATTCAATTATCATTGATCTTAGTGTGGGGAGTCAATTAAAAAGTGCGGTAATTAAAACTGACGAGCTGAATATTAGAACTGGCTGAAAATGAGGCAAACACTGGCCAACCACATAGAAAAACATAGGCCAAATACAGCTGCAGCTGGCCGCTAAGCAAGAGCGGATTTAGTTTAAGTGGCGATGCTGCTGCTACTTCGGCTGTTGCGTCTGCTCATCTATCTGGCTGCACATTGGCTGCTCCGTTTCACCTAAATACCTGCAACTGCACGCTCCAAAAGCTGAATCATTAAAATGCGGCAAACAATGGCCAAGGCAATCCAGCTAGACCAGCTTTATATTCAACTGTGCTATTTTCATTTGAAGTCCAGCTAGATGCCAGGATAGAGCAAGACCAGGAGATGGTGAGCCATCGAGTGATTGAGAGGGGGAGAAAGAGAGAGAGAGAGAGTATCAGCAGCAACAGCGGAAAAAACCGTTGCAACGAGTTGCATTTGAAATGGAGCAAACTCAGCAAAAGGAGTCGAAGTTCTAGCTGGAGCTGGTCTAGTCTGGTCTGGGCAGGTTTTGCTCTAGCCAGCTAGTGTTGGCATTGCAAAACATATAGAATTCATATTTATTAGACACGAGAGATCAATTGACACAGCGACACAGATGATACCAATGCGAGGGCAGTTTGAAGAGTTATGCATTACATGGCTTACTTTTTGCAATCGGTAAACAAATAGTTTTGGGAATCATTTTTCAAGGCTGTGAAAATATTTAAAAGTGATTTGGTACGAGATATAAAAGTGTGTATAGGAATTTTTATATTCGTACTTCGTTCCGCCCAATAAGGAATATATATTCTTCTTCTCAACATCATCAGCCGAGTCGATCTGGCCATGTCCGTCTGTCCGCCCGTATGACACCGAGATCTCGGAAACTAAAAGAACTAGTGTCACCAAATTTGGTATGTGGACTCCCCTTGTGAGGCGTCAGATCAAGATTTTTTAAAATGTTGCCACGCCCCTCCCGCCCCGCAAACCGGAAAAACTTTATATCTGCCACAATTTTTAACATACATTTGAAACTTGGTTTATATATGCATAACCACAGAATCTACCGATTTACCATATATCAGTAATAGTAAATTAATAATAGTAAACCTTTTTTTATTTTATTTAATATCGCTGGAATCGTTCAGTGCCTTCTGAAGTTAACCTAACGTGTAAAGGGGAGGGTAATATGGATACAGAGGGAAGCCTTAAGTACTATATTTACAAGAATTGACACATGTATAGGTTAAGTAATCGCTTTGGATGGCACTATTGGTGACTTACCAGGGAAGCCCAGATGCACGCCGAGCTGCACGCGTTGGGACGACCCTTAGCCTGTCGAACTGGCTCTTAGAAGCAGTGCCCCACACCTGGATGGCCTAAGTCCAGGTAGGCGTAATAATGACTTTAATTAACAGGGTCTTGGTTGCTAATTGAAGCTTGCTTGAACGAGGGAGCCAGTAAAGCTTTTGGAGTTTCTTTAGGCACTTGGCTTTGACTGCAGAAATATGGGCTCTCCATATTAATTTGCTGTCCAGGTGGACACCTAAATAGCAGTGAGAGCTGGCGGTGTTATTGGTACTAGCATCATATGTGAGACCAGGTAGGGTTCCGCCTCGCCAAAGAGAGAAGGTCACACAGGCCGATTTCGCACTATTGATGGCAGACCATCGCTCCATTGCATGCAACCATTCCTGTACTGCTTCGGAAATATTAAACCAAATCATAAATGCATGAGAGCACCACCCCGCAAAAAAAAACCAAGTGTTGCCTACTTTATAAGGTTTCGATTATTAAATTAATGCTGAGTACGAGTATCTTATAGTCGGAATATTGACTATAGCTTTCTTACTTCTTTTTACAAAAGAATTCGTAAAATGCACAATTAATTAATTTTTGATATAGATTCTCATAAACTAATGATGCAAAGTAATTATACAAACAATATTTTCTCATTAGCAAGAATGCTTTTATCTAAAATAATTTCTGTAGAGGTGTATTTAACCAAAGCTCTAATAAAAATACTAGATATTTAAATCCAACCGAAAAAGATTTCCATGACACCGAGATTTCCAATTCGGGTGGAAGAGATCTCCGTGACACCGCCGATAGTCTAGGTGTTCATGCGACAGACAGATCAATAATGCTGTCAAGAATATATTATATCGGGACGTTGACGTACAATGCGCTGCACGTTCAAATGGACCCAAGATTCCAAGTTGCAAGACTTGCAACGCGCGAAGCCCAGAAGCTCCCACCACACTCCCAACCGGCCGAGGGGCGCAGCCGCACAACGAGCGACGCACGCTCGCTCATTATTAATAGAGATAAATTTAAAGAGATTATTGTAGTTACAACAGAGCACACGAAAAGGTTCATGCAGGAGATAGTATAAATTACAGTGCTGAAGATAGATAAAAAACATAATTTCTAGTAGTTCTACGAAGAACACAAAAACTAATTTGGCTTATTTAAGACGGCGAGTCACTTTCACCATTAATCAGCTTATGAATAAAAATATATTAAGCATAATTCTACGATTTTCAAGAGATGGAAGGTGTATTAGAAGAAGCCTACTTGAATATGAATTATTGGGGACCCAATTCAAACCACAGCAAACAGTAAAAATTTCTTCTGAACAGACTCAATGCGGTCCTGGTGATTCCTGTATTGTAGATACCAAACACACGATGCGTACTCTAAAATAGGTCGGACCAGAGAAGTAGTTTAGTTGTATAAGGATCATCAAATTCCTTCGACCATCGCTTGATAAAACGCAGAGCACCCACAGCCTTATTGACGGTATATGAAATGTGTAAAGCGAATTTCAATTTGGGGTCTAAGAGAACACCCAAGTCATCAACTGAGTCAATCCAATCAAGGGATATATCGTTAAGACGGTACGATGTGTAAAGCGGTGTGCTACGACAAAACGACATAAATTTGCATTTAGAACTGTTGAGATTTAGTAAGTTGACCTGGCACTACGATGGGAAAGAATCAAGGTCATCTTGCAGCCTAAAGTAGGAGGAAGAGTCGTTGAAAGACAAACAAAGTTTAACGTCGTCGGCGTACATTAGTACACAAGAATGGGATAGAACATGAGGCTGTTCGTTGATAAATAAGGGGAAGACAAAGGGACCGAGATGGTTACCCTGCGGTACCCCTGATGTAACCCTAAGGGGCTTAGAGTAAGAGTCATTAAAAATAGCTTTCTGAGTTCTGAGATTAAGGTAGTCGGATATCCACTTAAGAAGATTGGATGGGAAGCAAAGGAGATCCAACTTATGAACAAGTAAATAGTGATTAATAGAGTCAAATACTTTGCTGAAGTCAGTGTAAATGACGTTAGTTTGCATTTTATTCTTAAATTCTAGTATAACAAAAGAAGAAAATTCTAATAAATTAGTGGTAGACTTACGCTTCATAAACCCTTGCTGAGCAGATGAAATTATAGAACCACAAGAATGCTGTAACTGTGAAGTTAATATTTTTTCAAAAAGCTTAGGAATAGACAGTTTCGATATGCCTCCGTAGTTTTGGGCATCAACAGCCGAGTCGATTTAGCCATGTCCGTCCGTCCATCCGTATGAACACCTAGATCTCGGAGACTGTAATAGCTAGAGAGACCCAATTTGGTATATAGACTCCCCTTGTGGGGCGTCAGATCAAGGTTGTTTTTAAATTTTGGCAAGCCCCCTCCCGCCCCCGCAAACTGCAAAACCTTATATCTTCTACAAATTTGAACGCATTTAGTTGAAACTCGGTTTGTGTATTTATGAGCACATAACATACCGATTTGCCGAGTTTTGTTAAGACAAAATCGTAAAAACATTTTGTATGATATATAAACTCGGCAAGTCTGTAATAAACTGTAGGCAAACTGCATAAAAGTCTGTGGGAGATATAAGGGAGGGGACGTGGCAAAATAATAAAACAAAACACATTCTTACGCCCCACCAGGGGAGTCTATATACCAAATTTGGTGACCCTAGCTCGCAAGGCCTCCTAGATTTAGGTGTTTTGGTGGATAACGCTTTTATCGATTTGCGGTGGTGGGAGGGGCGGATCTACATTTAAAAAGAAAATTGATGTGACGCCCCACGGGGGGAGTCTAAATACCAAATTTGGTAGCTCTAGCTCTTGTAGTCTCCAAAATCTAGAGCTCATACGGACGGACAGACAGACTAGATCGACTCGGCTGTTGATGCTGATCAAAAATATATATATTCTTCATGGGGTCGGAGACGCTTCCTTCTGCCTGTTACATAGATTTGCACGATGGCATAGACTCCGTTATATTTACTATACCATTTACAAAATGGTATATTAATTTTGTTAGGAAGTTTGCAACAAATAGAAGGAAGCGTTTCCGACCACAAGTATATACATTCTTGATCAGCATGACGAGGGGAGTCGATATAGCTATGTCCGTCCGTCTATCCGCGTGTCCGTTTAAACACAAGCTGAGATTTAAACCAACTTCTTATATCTGCAGCCGGTTAAAATTTAAATTTTATCCCGATCAGAAAATATATCATATAGCTGCCCTTGAACCAACTGCTTCAGAATGCACACTTGTGGTAGCATGCGATGGCAAGGCAGCATGCCATGTTTTTTTGCATTTCACCTGATTTTATTATTTCGGTAACTGCAAAAATTGTATTACGTTTGATGAATTATTTAAGTGGGATACATGTGCATCGCATGGTCGAAAAGCGGGCAATGCCTGGAGTCGCATTGGAACAACGCGATCTTCTTGCAAGAAACCAATCCCAGTGGTAGTCCCCTCACAGACTAGAGAGTATTCTTGTGCAAGAAGAAGGCTACAAAATACTTCAGTTGCAAAACACTGCTGCCCACTGAATGCCGCGATACGGGAACGGCATACAGTAGCCCCTGACAAGCTGGACCTTCCCATTGTTATATATTTTCAATGTGAATGGTATATAAGTTTTGGCCATGCCGTTTTCTCATCTTCTTCGTTATTTTGCTGTAACACATACATAAGGTGGCAACGCTGCCTTTATGAAATGACAATTCGGTCGAAAGACTGATAAAGTATAAGCTAACTTTATCGTGAAGAGGTACCAATGGTCTTAGAGTCATTTCTCTAAAAGTAATGTTGTTGTGCATGCATCGAGCTACCTTCGCTTCACTGTCTCCTACCATGGCTCTGCCGCCTAAGAAGAAATTTTATAATAGTGCATGTATTTGCTGAAGTGAACGCAGCTGAGGCAGAGCTGGTTTCTTAATGTTAGCTGGTGGTGGTGATGCTGGTGGCGGCCTCAACTGATGCTGAAGTTGGGGCACCGCTAGCTGATAGCTGCAGCCACTTCGACGGGCCACTCGATTCCGCCGCGCTCTATTCGCGATTGGCCAGTCGAACCGAACAGTGCTTTCGTTTCTAATCAGCTGCTGCTTCTGCTGCTCCGCTGGCTAAGTCGGCGTCCGTCTTCCGTAGTCTTCTGGCAACTTCTAGTGCGGCTGTAGGCTGCTTATACCGTTTGTCCAGCCGATACGAAAAACCGTTACAAGCAGCAAGAACAACAAAAACAGATTAGATGAGGCATTAGACAAATTTACATTTTTGTGTGGTATTTTTTTTATTTAGTTTTTATGTTGTGGCCACGCTTTGTTTGTCTTAAAACAACAACAAAAAAGCAGCGACGGGCCTGCCACCCCCGATGCCGTTGAAAGCTTGCAACGCGACGCGTTGGTCAGCCAACAACAACAGCAATAACAACAACAAAAATTTTGCGCTTCAAAGTATTTCGAATGGAGTTAACGAATCGGAACGCGAATTAATTAACAGTTTCAGTTTGCCACAGAACTGCAAGCCGCAACTACAACAACAACGATAACAACAGCAAAGAGCAGCTATAACAATATCAATAAGCCGTATGTGTGCTTGTATGTGCTCATAGTGCCGCATCCACAATAAACAGCAACCATGAAAAGGTAGTAGATCCACATGAAATCAACATCAAAGTGGAGTTAGTTCGCGATAATCAATTGGCCAAGCTATGTTCGCCAATTCCAAAAAAAATTAAAAAAAATACAAAAAAATAATAATGAAAAAAATCCATATATTTTGGATTGAATAAATAAATGAAAACACATTTGCAATAACACTTGCTATTAAATTGTTTAATTGTTTTTGTTTTTCTTAATTTTTTATGTGAACTGTGATTTCTTATGTGTGTGTGTATATCTGTGTTTATTATATGAGAATGTATTATAAACTAATTTGTATGTGCATGGAAAAGTAATATACATAGTATATTCGTATTACACAAGTTGAGCAAAAAACAATAATAATGGTGTATATGATCCCCTTTTTACACTAAATGTTTACCAAAAAGATAACTAACAACATGGCGGATGAGAAAAAATGCCTTAATTTAATTTAATTTTATCAATTACTTGACGATACAAAGTTATTTTGTACACAAATTATTTTTATATTAGTTGGCTCAATTGCTTCTTTTTCTTGGCACAAACAAACACCAGATGAGATAATGGGAAGCCGCAAGTGATCAGCCAATTTGTCCGCTCACTTATGTCGGATGATGTGAACTAAATTAGAAATCAAAATCAGTGAACTTACATTCACTAGGGGTAGAGATGACTCTTAAGCGATCAGAAAACTTATCCGATATATTTGGGTCACGATCACTAATTAGGAATCAGTGATCATTGATCTGTGATCAAGAGTGGATGCATAAACCATAAAGTTAAAAGTAGTAATAAATCCATACACACAGTTCTCCTATTACGGCAGTGTCAGTGCCATCATGATGAAGATGTCGTAAAATGCAAGCTTCTGAAAGCTGTAAGATCACTTGCATCCAATCTGATAGCCAGTTCTTAGCGGTCATGTCTGAAAATACATATTTTCTCCCTATACCCCGAAAATTTCTAATGCTAACATATGCCTTGACATATTAGATATTGATATTTCTAGCTGCAAAAATGCATTCAAATATACAGACATTTTAAGTCTCTAGCTCTACTTAGTTGAACTTATAAGATGCAAATTGAGGGCGAATTGATGGCAAAGATACTCTATAATTTTTCCATATTTTTCCGGTCTACAAAACATATAGGGGTTTGTCTCGATTATGTGCCCAGTTGCTTAAAATGGCATCTGCAGAATGCAACGTGTTTATTTTCAAACTTCTTATATTTTAATTATTTAATTATTCTTAATGTTTAGTTCAAGATTTAACAAATACAATGTTAACGAGTGTAAAACAATTATGGCAATGTTGTTGTTGCTTTGAATTTTTAGGAAATATTTTAGTACATTTCTATATTCCAATAAAATAAAGACCCCAAAATATGTTGAAATTTGTGTCATGAATTCCATTCAGTATAAATACAACTTACACAATAGACAAAATTATCTTAGGCCACTTTTAGATCTCTTATGAGATATGGCCATCAATTTCGAACTAGGTTTACGTGCCTACCTGGTTACCTAGAAAACAAGTTCAAAGTTTCAACTAATCGATTTGTAAATTGTTTCATCTACTACTTGTCTGGCTGTCTGGGCGTCGTTATGTGTGTCATCATGTTAGTTGCTTTCATTCTGCATTCTCCTCGCCGCTTCACGCAAATGTTCAATTATAAAGCGCTGGCATATCGGCCGTCCGTCTGCAAACTCTTAACTGTCACAATGAGGCGCTCATAATGAGGCCTCACCAAAAACAATTATCCGCCTTTTAAGACGAAGAAAAAATACGAGTATACATTAAATAAATTAAAAAATAATTATTAAATTTCTAAAATAAAAAAGAAAAACAAATTGGGATTTATACACATATATATTTTCAAGTATTCTTCGCACTCATTACTAAATTATGAGTATACTTTATTTTCACCTACAAGAAAGAAGAAGAAGCTTCATCAGCACCTGCAAATGAAAGCTGTTAGGGGTCCGAAGGGGAGTCGAGGGTATCTATAGCACAGTCAGTTAGTTGTACCATAAAGTCTATGGTCTATATATGTATTAGCTGCTGTTGGTGATGAAAAATCAACGTTAATTGGTTTACAATTCATTTCTAAAACGAGAAAACTTGGAGCAAAAAAAAATAAGTATACCAACTTGCCAAGTCAAAGAAAGCATCTTCACAGTGGTAGCGTATCTACTGAGTTGAAGTTGGAGTTGAAGCCGAGACTGAAGTTAGTTGAGCGCACCACCAACGCCACCAGCGACACCACCGCCGCCTTGAAGCAGCATCGGTGTTGCTTGGGTGAAAGCACAATGGCACTCAGCTGTACGAAAAAGTTTAATTAATAGACTAAAGTTGAATTTCTTTGGATTTAACAATATAATGGTATAAAGATACGATGTTCAATGAGCTAATGTTTAAAATATAAAAATATTTCTAAGAAATGACTCAAAATTTAATAATACTGATCGATTCGATCATGCTGCTAATGGACATATTAACCAGATACTCTTCTAACTTATCTATGATCCCGACCAATCATTAGATCCTGGTAAATGGAGTGGATCATGGATCATGTCCCCATAATGTAAGTGATCAAGATCCAATTTTTATCGCCGACCAAAAGACGACATGACTATTTATATATAAATCTTTTTTCCTAAAAGTTTTTTATATTTATTTGCCATGCGGTTTGTTAACCTTCTCACATGTCTTCCATAATTAAATAATTAAATCGTTGTCAAGGTCATTAGATTAATTAGGTAGTCATATAATGAGGCAAGCAATATATATACTATTTTTGTTTGTGCTTGTTGGTATATATCATTCTCTTGTTGTAACTACCTTTCGTTTACAAAACTTATATTGGAATAACAAAACAAAATGCTATAGCGATCGAAACCAAAATAATGATGTAGCAATAAAATTGCATTGTTTCTTCGCATACAAGCGAATTTTTAATCCTTTTATCATTTCTGAAATATCTTTCGTAAATCATACAAGATTCAATTGAAAGAAAAGCTTTAAAAATGTTCAATGTACCTACCTAAATTAATCGAACTAAAATTTTCAATTAATTTTTTTATTTTTTATTTAACAATAATAAATACAAAATACAAATTAACATAAAAAAGAGAAAACCCATAAGTTACACGAATCTAATGATAAATGCTCATTATACACTCTAAGCAAAATTCACATACTTTATACCACTGTGCTGTGTAAAAACTTAAGTTTTATTGCGTTTGCCAGCAAAATGGTAACAAACGGTTCGGCTCGTTGGAGGCCTGCCCGGGCGTAACATATTCACACACACATTAACGTACAGAGAAGAAACGTGTGAGCCTGCGTCTTCATCAGTGTCTGTGTGTAAGCGTGTATTGGTGTGTGTATAAGATCTGGTCTGCATTGCAGTTTTTCGCCAATTTCACCCTGAAAACATAAAAAAATGAAAAGAAAAACAGTTTAGCAACTTGCTAGAAGTTTAGATTAATCGCACGGCAGCATTAACTAAAGGCAGACGGTGAGGCTCTGAAGCGCTGATAATGAGCCCGTGTTAAAAATTTGTCACAAAAACCTTAAAAATCTTTCTAACAACGATCGTTTCTATGTGATTTATAGTGAATCAACGTGATCAACGGTAGGAAACAAAATTAACCACGCAACAGTAAATTAAATTTAAAAATCAACATGTATACCGAATTTTCATTTAACCAGTTTTAACGGTATTAAGAAAATCAACAAGAAATGCATCAACAAAATACTATCGAAATCAAACCCGTTCTCGGAAGCTACAAAAGCAACAACAAAGAGTATGCGTGCGTGCATTGAAAACGAAAGTGTATTTAAACAAAACGAATCTTAAGTGAGTTTTAGGTAAGCTAAAGGAATGCAAATTATGATAAAAAGAAACACGAAAGATATTCAACTCATTAAACAGTTATAAAAATTAAGCACTGCTGAACTTGTCTCTACTTCTTCCATGCACAAGACGAGCTCCAGAAAACAAAACAAAACAAAATGTGATCAAATGCACACAGATACACACACATCAAGTTCACTCATCACCCATCACCATACCTATATCTATATCCCACTTCTATATAATATCCCCTAATCTATGCTGTAGCTACTTTTCCACCATCAACGTTAAGAAGGGCCTCTTGGGCCGCATGACCACAAGTTTGACTTCGTACCGCCGCAGTAAGCAGAAGAGCAAATCGAACAATGACATACACACCATCATTGCCACTGAGGTAACTGCCATATTAAGCAATAACAACAACAATAGCAGCAACAACGATATCATTGATATCGAACAAGCAGCAGTCGCCAGAAACACAAACATCAGCGACGCCAGCAGCAGCCATCTGGATAGTAATCAGAATTTAACAGAACTCAAAGTCAGCGAACTAATGATGGAGGCACAACATCATCGACTGCCCGCCCAGATGATTGATTGCCATAACGATAACAGTTCCAATGATGATGAAGATGCCAGCACGCTCATGCTAGCCACTATGACAGCGCAAGGTCGCAAGGAGCAAAACAATCGACGTAGCATTGTGAGGTGCGATACAAATCTGATCAAATTACAATGGGGAAATGCGAAATATATTAGTACTAGATTAATGTTGCTTTATGTGGGTTAATAATAAGTAATCGTATGTTCGATTAAATTTAGTTTAAAAACACGAGCGGGAGGCCAACTGCGTGTAACCGAAGCTTTTATAAAATTTCGTCAACCAAATTTCGTCATTTCCACTATTGTCTCTTAAAAGACTCGTGAACAGCAATATCAATATCTTGCTTAAAATGCTTCCTTTAGGCACATTGATTAATTCATGTATGTGTACATAAACACGTTGCTACATATGCCTACACATTCCAAGAAAACCTATTTGCAGTATAATTTTGTGTAAGTGAGAGAGGGACAGAGCATTCTACTTATTTCCTTGAATTTTCAACCCGTCTAGCTGTATCTCATACACCATACAGATACTGTTTGGGCTATCATACAAAGTTTTCTCTCTTAATGTGTTTTTATATGGCATCCATATCATATAGTGGTCCGATTCAAATTAAATTTGGAGAGCACATGTTGTATCACATGTAACATTTACCAAATTTAGTTCAATTCGGATAGAAAAATAACCAAATTTGGTGTACCAGCAGTTTTCTGTGTGAGTCCCTCTGTCCGTATGAACACCTAGATCTCGAAGACTGTAAGAGCTGGAGAGACGAAATTTGGAATGTAGACTACCCAAGTCTATTTTAAAATTTTGCCCCGCCCCCGGAAATCGACTAAATGCGTTAAAATTTGAAAAATATTTAAGGGCAGGGCAAAATTTTAAAATTTTAAAACAATTTTCATGTGACGCCGCACAAGGGAAGTCGACATACCAAATTTGGTAACTCTAGCTCTTATAGTCTCCGAGATCTATAAGATATGCCGATCTGCCGAATTTCATTAAGACCGCATTAAGGACTGTAGATAGAATTGTAAAAGAACACAAAAAAAGCAAGCAATATCGCTATAGTGGATATTCCTACAATAAGATACTCGTACTCATTATTTATTCAATATTGGACACACTCAAAAGTATGAAAATTGGCCGCTCTAGCTCTTACAGTCTCAGAGATCTAGGTGTTCATACGGACGGACGGACGGACGAACAGACGGACATGGCTAGATCCACTCGGCTGTTGATGCCCAGTTGATCACGAATATATAACTTTATGGGGTCTTAGACGCTTCCTTCTGCCTGTTACATACCATACATTTGCACGAATACAATATACTCGTTTACTATACTAGAGTACGAGTGTTGCATACTTTATAATTTCGATAAAAAGCAAAAAAGTTATGCTGCTAACTGTTTATTCTGCAGCGATCGCTTTTATGGGAGCTAAATATATGGCATAGTGGTTCGATTTGCATAAAATGTCAGTAAACGTGAGTCGTTCTTAAATTGTATACCAAGTTCGATTTGGAAGAAAAATAAAAATGTGTTAATTTCGAAAGAAGTTGTTTCTATGGGGCCATATGGTATAGTTGTCCTATAAGAATACAATATGATCAGTTGCCACATATATCCCAAGTTTGGTTAAATTCTAATGAAAAACAACAAATTTACGAAATAAAGCCCAAGAGTGAGCGGCGAGTATGATGATGGGGGCTACTCTGAGCGTGACAAATCGAATTACTAATCTTGATCTGCGGACACATATAGAGACAACTAAAATCCAAGTTTTAAGTCTCTCTTATAGTTTCCAAGATCTATATTGTTATACATCCGATCAGACTGACGGACATACGGGCATTTCTAGATCGACTCAGCTTGTCGTTCTGATCAAGAATTTATATTCTTTATGGCGCCTGCCACGCCTCCTTCGGCCTGTATAATGACATAGTGACAATATGTAAGCCATAAACCCAACTATATTTTACCTTTGTCATCAACAATAATATAAATAGTGCAAAGTTGACTTAGTTTGGAAACCCCGGAGAGAGGGGGGCAAAATGTAGGTGCACAAATTAAAACAAAGGTAAAGCTCTCTTTCTCCGAAAAATCAGCTAAGTGTTTCAAGGGAGATGACATGTTACTTTAATTTCATTTATTATATTAAATTATATTTTTAATTGAAAATTTTGATGTCTTCATTTCCATATGTGTGAGAATTTGATTTTTGCTTTCTATTAATCCACGCACACAATAAGTTCCATAGTAAGGGTCTGGGTAAGTACGTAGCTCTGTGGAAACTTACCTGCGGGCATAGGCATAAAAATCCATATAAACTTTCAAAGCTCCTTAAGCTTGAAGCTGATTTCAAGTTTCAACACTTTTGCGCACAACGTTCACTAAGGCCCAAGACCCAAGTAAAAGTAAAACGTTCAACAAAAACCGCTAAATCAACGGATACATGGAAAAAATGTGTAATGAAGTTTTCCATTGACAGCTGTCAAGTTGCATGACCCAATATCATGTGACAATTTCTTTCAGAGGCAATGCTGATGATATTTTATTTACCATTGCTAAGCATTGTGCCATCTATGGGAATATTGCTATATCAGCAACTTGACTATGTGCAGAAGAAACCATTTCCGATTTTCTTAGGTATATAGTATATATGCTTCATCATGATGATGAGCGAATTGAAGAAAAAATATCGATAAAATTTATAAATATATTTATTTAATAAGTCTGCATTACAAGCACAATAATGTTGAAGCCTAACTTTGTATATATGCCAAATATGTAAATCAGAATCTGTTATATATGTAACGAATTCCAAGAACAATGTGAATGAATTGCTTAATAATGCCACGTTCCACAATCAATAAAAATTATACTGATTTTGGAGCCTCGCTTTTTTCTTACTTTATAAATGGCCATGTTCATCTGCGTTTTTGTACTTATTAAGCCAAAGTTCTCAGCTGTTCTTAGAAAGCTGCATATCTCTTTTAAATCGATAATTCCGAAGTAGCCTCCCTAGTGTCACGGAAACCTAAAGATATTTGGAGAAATTAATATATAAACACTTCAATTTATATGTTAATTTATGTAATGTCGTGCGAAAATAGAAAGAAGTTATATTGCAACTGAATTGTTCACATGAAAAAGCTGAAAATTTGCATACAACTTCGGTATGATATATAGGCGTTTTTGTAGATTCTCGAAAAGGAAGTTTCGAAGGAATTTAACTAATTTTTAATCCACATACAAGCGGAGGCCAAAATCCTTTTTAGTCCCAGTAGCCGCGCCAATTAAGCAAGTTGAAAAAAATTAGAAGCTTGGCGGCTGCAACAGTCCCTGCACTAAGAAAAAAAAATCGTTAACAAAGTATCAAAAGAAAGCAAGTTGAAGAAAAATTAGGCGGCTGCAACTGTCCCTAGACTAAGAAGAAAGAACGCTGTAGTCGATATTACGACTATAAAATACTCGTACTCAATATCTAATATTCGATACACTCGAAAGTATGCAACGCTTTCTGGTTTTTATATATAAAAATATATTAATTTTGTCAGAAAGTTTGCATCGCATAGAAGGAAGCGTTTCCGACTATATAAAGTATATTTATTCTTAATCAGCATTACAAGCGGAATCGATATAACCATGTCCGTCTGTCCGTCCGTCTGTTTCAACACAAAGATTTCAGAATTTGTAAAAGCTACAAGGCTGCAATTTTTACCAGATGCTTCCTTTGTCTGCAGGCTGGTCCAGATCGGACAATTATATCATATAGATCCCACATAACCGATTGTTCCTTAATGACTGATCTGGATCGGTTATATATTTACAATGTAAATGGTATATAAGCTTCGAGTCTATAACTACTACCCATTCTTAATGAAATTTGGGAAGTCTGTAGATTATGCACATACAGACCAAGTTTCAACGATAAAATTTGTGGGAGATATATAGTTTTGATCGATATGCAGGGGCTGGAGAAAGTGTGGTAAGATTTTGAAAAAAAATTGATCTGACGCCCCACAAGGCGAGTCTACATATCGAATCTGGTGACCCTAGCTTTTATAGTCTTCGAGATCTAGGTGTTTATATGAATAACGTTTTTATCGATTTTCGGTGGTGAGAGAGGGCCGGGCAAGATTTTAAATCAAACGTGATGTGACGCCACACAAAGGGAGTCCGAGATCTTGGTGTTCATACGAAGGGACAGACTGACATGTCTAGATCGAGTCGGCTGTTGGTACTGATCAAGAATATATATACTTTATGGGGTCGGAGACGCTTCCTTTTGCCTGTTACATACATTTGCACGAATACAAAATACTCATTTACTTTACTAGAGTACGAGCATAAAAATCGTTAGAAAAGAACCTAAATTAAAATCAATATTTTCGTGTTGTCAATAGTACGATAATTCCGAGCTTTCCTACATCGTGAACGATGTTCTTGATTTCAGAACGGACCTTCGTTCTCACATCTCATACTCTTTGGGACCATTGTAATAACGTTCTCGGATACATCAAGAAGTAAATGTTCTCATTTCAAGAACATTTTGGATCAATTCAAGAACGTTTTGAACTACAGCGTTCTGAAAAAAGAATTAACGTTCTCTTTTTAAGAACCGTTTGATATCATTTTTTGTTTTCAATTTATAAATACCGGAACGAAATTATGAACGTTGTTAATGTATATTTTTAACAACGACATGTTACGAATTCAATCAAAATAGGACTGATTTTGGAACGTGTTTTTTTTTCTTAGTGTGTGTTCAGACTCCACAAGTTAATTTGTTTATTCAAAAAAATATTTTTAGGTATTTTTAATGTAAGTTAAATTATAATAGCCGCCGAGTTGATATTTTTCTCTAGAATTTTCTACGTTCAAAGTTGAAGATGTAAAGCGTAAAGATGCAAAATACACAAAACATTCAAAATGAATACGTAAGATTATTGAAGCTTCGGCAGGCCTTAGCTAGTTTTCCTTCCTAGTTTATCTTATTGATGAAATTGTTTCAACACTCAAATTCTGTGCACTTTTTGCTTATTAAACAAAATCGCTTTAACTTACACTATATGTACGCTATATATTTTTATATGTACATAAGGTCTAACTAATTGGATCTCCCCTTTTGTGTGCCTCTACGTTTTCCGTTCTGAATTGCAGCGCAAATACGCAAATGGACAATGATGTCACGCCTGTCTATCTGGCCGCACAGGAGGGCCACCTGGAGGTGCTGAAATTTCTGGTGCTTGAAGCTGGCGGCTCACTTTATGTACGTGCACGCGATGGCATGGCACCGATCCATGCCGCTTCCCAAATGGGCTGCTTGGATTGCCTCAAATGGATGGTGAGTGGAATGGAGTGTTGTCAAGTAGAGTAGAATGGAGTGTGCCAAGACAGCAAAATATATAATTATACATACATACACATTATCATAGTATCTAAATGCACACCAATTCCAAACACAAAGGCTCCCACAATGCCTAGCGGTGACTTGACTACTATTTAGTTAGCGAAACTGTAGCAAAAGGCATGCAAAAGTCAAACTCTTGATTTTTGAGGTCAACCAACTTGTGTATGGCATAAACTAATCGTACGATGCTCAATGCTGATGCTACTGTCCTGGTTTCTGAGCCACATGCTATCGGTGACTACTACTTGACCAGCTTTGTCGTCTTACAATTGATCAGAGAAACTGATAGATAGAAAGAGAGGGAATTGCACAAGTAATATGCTAAACCAACCTTTTAAACAATCCATTGTGTCTGGCTTTGGAAGCATAATACTTAATCCTCCGCTTTCGCTTAGAACTGAAAACCAGATTGATATTTCACCACGAAAGGAAATCTTACTTCGACTTGCCGAAGCAAGCATACAAAAAGGTATGCTCCGAAGTGTTCATTCCGGAAAAATCGATTATATGGTAGCTATATGGCAGTTCTCCGATCTTAATGAGAACATGCTAGCAGACGCAGGGTCTCCTCAAAAGAATGCAAACCGAATGATGTTTGATTTGGATGAAAAACAGAAAAGTTATGATGACCCTCCCCCGCAAATCGAGAAAACCGTATACCTTCCACAACTTTTACCGCATTTAGTTGAAACCGTTTGTTTATGTATAAGCACATAATCTACCGATTTGCCGAATTTTGTCAAAATCGGATAATAATTGTAGACAAAATCGTAAAAAACATTTTGTAAAAGAGCACCCAATCGCACAAAAAATACAAGAAAGCGTATGTACCATTTACATTGTAAATATATAACCGATCTAGAACAAATCTGGATGGAGTGGATACAATGGATACAAGACGAATTTGTTTTAATTTGGATGAAAAACAGAAAGTTATGCTGCTAAGCGGTTTCAACTAAATGCGGTAAAAGTTGTGGAAGATATAAGGTTTTATCGATTTGCGGGGGCGGGTCAAAATTTTAAACAAACGCAATCTGACTCCCCACAAGGGGGGTTTACATACTAAATTAGGTCTCTCTCGCTCTTACAGTCTCCGAGATCTAGCTGTTCATACGCACTGACGGGCGGACAGGCGGACATGGTTAGACCGACTCGGCTGTTGATGCTAATCATTGATCTATATTCTTTATGGGGTCTTAGACGCTTCCTTCTGCCTATACATACATTGGCACAAATACAATATACTCGTTTATTCTAGTAGAGTACGAGTATAAGAAAAGTACCAGGACCACATACATAACATTATATTCGCCGGATTCAATGGATTCACGCTGCTTTGTGCAGCTACTGATTGTACCAACTTCGGTTCTATTATAAACTGATGAAGCTAACCTCGCCTCTACTGATAAAACTATTACCACTTTTTAATGCTTTTCCATGTATTGTTTTTAGGTGCAAGATCAAGGCGTGGATCCCAATTTGCGTGATGGTGATGGTGCCACACCCTTACATTTTGCCGCTTCACGTGGCCATCTCTCTGTGGTGCGCTGGCTGCTCAATCATGGTGCAAAATTGTCGTTGGATAAGTATGGCAAGTCGCCCATCAACGACGCCGCCGAGAATCAGCAAGTGGAGGTGAGTCAGGCCAGGCGCATGTAATCTCTGCGTTTCTTAACCCTTAACACTTCTCTACCCCAACAACAGTGCTTGAATGTCTTGGTGCAGCATGGAACCACAGTGGATTACAACAACAAGAACAGCAGCAGCACCGGACAGCTTAATAAATCGCAACAGCAGCTGCATCATCATCAGCAGAATCTGGGCAGCATATCAATGTCCAATTCGATGTCCAACTCCAGCAAGCAAACAAGTCGCAGCAATACCATCAAATCGAAGTCTTCGTCCACTTTGAGTTCCGATGTGGAGCCGTTCTACTTGCATCCGCCGGCAGTGGCTACTGCAGTCGTCCTGAATCCGGTAACTGCTGGTATTAGCATTACGCGCAAAAACAGCGATGCCCTGTACTCCCAGCAGTCACGCAGTTCTTCAGAGAAGCTCTACAATGGACCCTCCGTAGGTGGCGGCAGCAGCTCTGGCGGCGGCGGTGGCGGTGCTTTGGTGCCCAACGATGGGCTGTATGTGAATCCCATGCGTAATGGTGGCATGCTTGCCACACCCTCGCCCAATGGCAGTATCTCTGGCGAATCATTTTTCCTTCACGATCCTCAGGAAATTATATATAATCGGGTGCAAGACTTATTTGTGGACTCTGATTGCAGCAGCAGTGTTAAGCAGCATCATCATGAAAAGTTGCTGTCGAAGGCGCAAGCGAATGCCATGACCATACAGGCGGATGTCCATTCTAGCTCCAGTGGCGCTGGCAGCGGCTCCGATGAGTCTGTCTCCATCTCGTCCAGCTTCAGTTCTCCAAAAAGCAACGGTCATCACAGTCACAATCATCATCATCAGCTGCGCAGCCAGAGTTTCAATCGGAACAACAATAGCAGCGCCAACACCAAGCACTGCAGCAACAACAATAATAATATCAACAACAACAACAATAACAGCAACAAAAGCTGCAGTAATACCTATAAACAGCACAAAATGTTGTCCAACAATGGCAGTGGCAATCAAAATGGCGCCGGCGGTGATCATGACTACGAAGACATATATTTAGTGCGTGAAGAATCGCGCAAGCAGCACCAGCAGCAACAGTTGCTGGCCGCCCAGCAGCAGCATCAGCAACAGCAACAAATTCAACAACAGCAACAACAGCACAAATATCAAGTTGGTCGTTCCCGTTCAAGGGACAGTGGGTCGCATTCACGATCTGCCAGTGCCAGTTCAACGCGCAGCACCGATGTGGTTCTGCAATATAGCAATCATGTGGGTAAACCGTAGTTTTAGGATTCTTTAGCTGAGAGGTGGAGCTATCGATACTTATCATTTGTATGATCGACGAGATCTGCCAAATCACATATTCGCTTTCATCTTTGCGTATAGCGTCATGAGAAGAGGGGAACTCAAAGCATATGAGCCAGTGACGATTTCATGTCGAAGCAAAGAGGACGGGTTCTTCTCCTCTTCCCTCTCGCTGTGTTTTCGGGCAGCGGCTACCTTCGCAGCTGAATGCCTGTGTTTATGTATGAGTGTGTGTTTATGTATATGTGCCAGCTTTGTATGTAAGATAATCGCGATAATAATCAGTATTTTGACAGACACTAATTATATGCAAAAGCATACAATTTTCGTTGAGTGACTACAAGCTGCAATTGCAAGTTGCTGATCACCGATCCGAGACTACGAACTTGCATGGAAACTATCGTATTCACATTGTAAATGCGGCATAGAACCGACTCCAAATTGTCTCTCAACCTATACCTCATTGGCCTACCAATATTTCTAATAGATTTCAAAGTTAAATTTTATAGATTTTTAACAACCGTTGTTTTTCCTAGCATTGTGAGTTAAAATAACAAAAATCCATTACAGTCGTTTAAACGCTTTTTACATTGTATATTAATTTTGTCAGGAAGTTTTACAATTAACAGAAGAAAGCGTTTGCAACTGTATAAAGTATTTATATTCTTGATCAGCATGACAAGGGGAGTCGAACTAATCATGTCTGCCCCGTGTCCGCCTGTTTCAAACCCAATATCTCGGAAGTCTTAAAAGATAGAGCTCTTAATTTTTACCAAATGCTTCTTATATCTGCAGATCATATAGCACCCATATAACCTATTTTTTTTTTATAATGATGACTTAGTAGCATAAATCACCCAAATCAAACCAAAGTCATACTATGTTGCTCCCATATATACGATTTGCTCAGAATGTAGTAGTAGTAGCATAACTTCTATGTTTTTCATATAAATCAAACCAAATTGTATCGATTGTTGTATCGATTTGAGGAGGCCCTACGTTGGCTGGCCAAGCTTTTGAAAACCGATGCTCGCCTTCCTTTATTGTTGTTACTTACAGCATGACAAGGGGAATCGATTTAACCATGTCCGTCTGGCCGTCTATCCGTCCGTCGGTTGCAACACAAAGATCTCAGAAGTCTTAAAATGTACAGAGCTGAAACTCTTATCAGATGCTTCCTTTGAGCAACTATATCATATAGCTCCCATATAACCGATTGTTCGGGAATGAACACTTAGGAGCATAACTTTTCTGTTTTTCATCCAAATCAAAGCAAACTCGGCTTGCATCAATAAGCCCCACGTCCACTGGCCTGATCTGATCAAAATCGGAGAACTATATCATATAGCTCCCATATAACCGATTGTTCGGGAATGAACACTTAGGAGCATAAATTTTCTGTTTTTCTTCCAAATCAAACCAAACGCGATTTGTATCAATTTGAAAAAGCCCCACGTCCACTGGCCTGATCTGATCAAGATCGGAAAATGATATCATATAGCTCACATATAACCGATTGTTCTGGAATCAACACTTAGGAGCATAACTTATCTGTTTTTCATCCAACTCAAACTAAATTCGGCATGCATTCATTTGTATGTTATGTATGTATGCTTCCTTCTACGCATTACAAAATTCCCCTCTTGCGATATTTATAACATTGATCAAACGAAATGCAAACTACACATATTTGAGATCAGTTATTGACAAAACAAGCAAACAGATTTATACTGGTTTCAAAATAGGTTACAAAACTTGTTTTAAAAACAACCTTTTTACTTGCAGAACCTCAACAACAAACGTAACAATAGCAACAGCAATAGCAAAAATTGCGGCACCACCAATAACAACAGCAACAACAACAATCACAGCCTACTGAATCGCAACAAATCGCATTCGGTGATCGGTTTGCACAGCAGCAAATATGAATCCTCAGCAAAGGATAATTACAGCGGCAAGAATGTGAATCTGAAGAATCAATTGATCAATGGCAACAGCGGCATCAAAAGCGATACATACGAGAGTGTCTGCCCGCCGGAGGATGTGGTCGAGCGCACAAAACAAACGCACAAGAACTCCATGATACGCAACAATCTGGCCGATGCCACAACTGTCAGCAACAATCAGTTGAACCAGATGAATCAGAACAGTAGCAATGGCACCAGCAACATGGGCGGCCGTAATCTGAAGCGCGTCTCCTCGGCACCGCCCATCCAGAATCTGGCCGCGGGTAAGTTAATGGCACTTTGTTTGTGGATCACACTATCTGATCGTATTTGAACTTCCAGTGAATGGGCCACCACCACCGCCACTGCCGCCTCCACTGCGCGTGCCGGTGCAGCAGCAACCCAACAATCTGAATAGCAATAGCACTAGCAACATCTTTAAGAAGAATGAGTTTGGAATGGAAGCTGCAACCGACGATGGTAGTGGGGCGGCTAACGGAGGTGCAAACGATGCTGTCGATTCGGATTCCGGGTTCGAGGTGGTCGAAGAGCCAAGCCTACGACCCTCGGAGCTGGTGCGCGGCAATCATAATCGCACCATGTCTACCATATCTGGTGAGTTGATCAATTATATACATAGACTCATATATGTGTCGGAGATTAGTAAATTAATATGAGATGCTGTTGCACCGTCTGTCTGTTAAAGAGGCTCTGTATGAGTAACTTTGTGTTGTGTGAACTTCACATTAACAGTAAAACTAACACAAGAGAGAGAGAGAGAGAGAGAGAGAGAGAGATTGAGAGAGAGCTGCGTTAGATAAAGGAGGTATACAGAGTAAAGAAACAAAGAAAATGAAGAGAGCGAATATTAAGTGTAGAGTAGTAAAGTTGCATTTTGGTCTAAACCGTAGGCTGGGGTGTAGAAACACTCTAGCCTGAATATTCGCACAGGAGGCTGCTGTCTAGTGAAAGAGATGGCTATATGAGCAGATACAAGAATGAACACATATGAGTTCACTTGCTATTCAACTAACTGAGTCTTAGAATACCAAGAAAAGAGAGCAGATCCACCTATGAAACGCTGTCCGAAGGCAAGGTAAGGTCGACAGTTACAATGGAAGAAGAACAGCTGGTGCTTCGGC
Organism: Hirtodrosophila duncani; assembly: GCA_037043425.1. Taxonomy (NCBI): domain Eukaryota; kingdom Metazoa; phylum Arthropoda; class Insecta; order Diptera; family Drosophilidae; genus Hirtodrosophila; species Hirtodrosophila duncani. The sequence goes on from JBAMBM010000559.1 coordinate 73,822, forward strand.
CACAAAAACATGTCCAAAATATTTTCCCGTTAAAATTCGTCACATATTACCATAAAACAGGATTCGTCACGCAGAGGCGAAATACAAGTTATAAATGCGTGAACTAATGCTTGGTAAATTGAAAATAATCAATTATAAATAATAACTTAATTTATTTTTATAGCTTGAAATTAAGTTTTCCGCTTTTTTGTAAAATTTTATACTACAACAAATATTTTTTTCATATAACTTCCCAAATCATTAAAAAATTTTGCTCAGTACTCTCAGAGAGTGGCAGAGGAACCCATCTAAGAAATATTCCTATTGTACATAGAGTTGGTGATAACAGCACTATCCTTATCAATTTATTGATAAAAGTTCGCGCACAATGAGTACGGACGAATCACTTTTTGAGTCGTCAGATTCAGGTGAGAGCAAGCAGTTGATCAGCAGTACGGAGGTGCCGGATAACCAAAGCTCCAAGAGTCACCTACTTACACGCGCCTTGCCGCAGCTGATAATTATCAAAAGCGGAAGCAGAACGAGGTGTCCTCCAATGAGTCGTAAATAGTGTATAGTGTTAGCAAATTGTTGGATCCGCTGCTGACCACGAAAGATGAGCGCACACTCTTGGACAAACACTTGAAGGGCGTATAGATTGCCCCACCCCACGGGCTTATGTGGCCAAATGCATCCGTGTGCATAAAGGGCACTGGCGGGAATAGCTGTGCCAGTGGCAGTCCTTGCTCAAGCATGCCCAACACTAGCGCAGAAGCATCAATTGCAAAGTCCACAGGTGACACTGCCAAGAGTGTCTCTTGGGAGGGGTCAGACATGCAATGACAATCCACTGTCAAGTGCGGATCTGGTTAAAAGTGATTGGCGTCAGGCATACATCCTTGCACCAGCCAACTCCGCGGTCTGGAAGAAGAACTAAGTAGCATGCCAAGAAAAAGACAAGAGATCTGTTAGTTGTGGGGAAGCTACTTATGGTGAGCGACTTGCATACATGCGTAGAGGGCAGCATTATTGAGACCAGGTTCTAATAGGTAAAATCTATACCTAAACAAGGAAGAATAGCTTCGGGTAACTGGCTGCACTAAAGGAATGCTCGCTTCGGCTTACCATAGCTTATATACCATTCACATTGTAAATACATAACCGATGTAGATAATCTTTGGTCGGCGGGCGTTGGGCTACAGTGGATACTAGGGATACAAAATTATTTTGTTTTGATTTGAAAGATAAACAGAAAAGCTCCCAAATGTTCAATCCGGAACATTCGGTTATATGGTAGCTATATTATATAGTTGTCCGATCTGGATTAAACTCGAACTTAGCCAGCGTGCAGACAAAAGAAGCATCTGGTATAAATTGCAGCTTTGTAGATTTTTATTATTCTGAGATCTTTGTGTTGAAGCCGACGAACGGACGGACGGACCCCTTGTCATGCTGATTAAAAATATATATACTTTATACGGTTCTTTCTATGCTTCTTTCTATGCTTTGCAGACTTCCTGACACAATTAATATACCATTTTGTGAATGGTATAGCAACCAATTTGGCTATACTAAGAGCTCATTGAATTTGAATCGTTTGGTTATATGAGAGTTATATAATATAGTGGTTCGATCTGGACGATTTGGACATATGAACAGCTTACAGCAAAAATAAGTCTATGGTAACTCAACTCGATAGCTCTAAAACTGAGAGACTAGTTCGCATGGAAACAAACGGACAGACAGACGGGCATGACCATATCGACTCGGCTTGCCATGCTGATCAAGATTATATATACTTTATGGGATCGTAGATGCTTCCCTCTATGCGTTATGAGTTTTCAACCCTATAAACGAAAACTATTCTGAATCACCCTAAAGATACCAGTTAATAATAATTTATGTCTATCTACTTTTGTATCAACCTTGAGAACTCGGAACTGGTTTGTAATTCAATTCAAATTGTTCACAGTACTTAAACTTCAAGGGCTTGTGTATTTCTCTGCTTCGTCAGCGTCTCATTCCCTTTTCTTGAATTACCGTTGGTTATTGAATACGTTGCTATATGCGCGCAGCTGCTAATGCCAGTTTTTTGGTGTGAAACGACTCGCTGATAGAGAATCCAAAGAAGTGAGCCAATGAGAGGGCGCAGAGAGTGTATTTCTTTGCAATGATGGTGTGGGTTAGGGTGAGAAGATTACAAGTGTTAATTGCGACGCAGACAAAGATGGACTTGTAGCTAAAACTTGGCATAGCTAACAGAACAGTTGAGTATTAAAATATAGCCCACACCATCATGTGCAGAGCAATTCGATGTGGTTATTAGTCCAACTACCGATTATGACAGTGTTGAGAGATCGATTTCGGCTCGAAATGCTAGTGTAAACCCGACATATACATACACAGGATGGTGCAGCATCCAACACAGCAAAAAAATAAAATTGCAGTATAAGAAAATTGAGGTCTTAGATTGGCCGTCAAACAGTCCAGATCTCATACAAAGTGTTTTTTTTTACGATTTTGTCTACAATTATTATCCGATCTTAACAACTTAACTCGGCAAATCGGTGGATTATGTGCTAATACATATACAAGCCGAGTTTCAACTAAATGCTTTAAAATTTGTGGAAGATATAAGGTCTTGCGGCTTGCTGGGGCGGGAGGGGTGTGGCAAAATTTGAAGACAAACGTGTACGTACATACCAAATTGAGCCTCTCTAGCTCTTACAGTCTCCGAGATCAAGGTGTTCATACGGACGGACAGACGGGCATGGCTAGATCGACTCGGCTGTTGATGCTGATCAAGAATATGTATACTTTATGGGATCTTAGACGCTTTCTTCTATGTAACAGACAGTTGCACGAATACAATATACGCGCTTACTCTACTAGTGTAGACCAAGAATATTATCTACTTTATACAGCCGGAAACGCTTCCTTGTGTGCGTTGCAAACTTCCTGACAAAATTAATATACCCTTTTGTGAATGGTGTAACAAAAATAAAATAAAGCCAGCTCGTGGAAAATGTTGCGAAAACAAAGAAGTGGAAGTTGCTGGCAAACTGGAAATGGAAAGCAAACAATACGAACACAAACACACACACAGGCGACATCATTATCATACCATTCCCAAAACAAATGCGAATTTATATAATTATACTCGTACTCTAGTAGAGTAAACGAGTATACTGTATTCGTGCAAATGTTTGTAACACACAAAAGGAATCGTTTCCGACCACATAAAGTATATGTATTCTTGATCAGCATCAACAGCCGAATCGATCTAGTCATGTCCGCCTGTCCGTCCGTATGAACATCTAGATCTCGGAGACTATAAAAGTTAGAGTTACCAAATTTGGTATGTAGACTTTTTGTTTCATTTTATTATTATCCGATCTTAATGAAATTCGGCAAATCGATAGATTATATGCTAATACATATATAAACCGAGTTTTAACTAAATCTGTCAAAATTGTGGGTGGGGGTCAAACAAACTAGATCTGCAGCCTCACGAAGGAAGTCTAAATACCAAATTTGGTGATTCGAGCTCTTACAGTCTCCGAGATCTACGGACCGTACGGATCATACGGACGGAGAGACGGACATGGCTAGATCGACTTCCCTTGTCTTGCTGTGTATCACATGGCAGAGACGCGTGCAATGTCTGTAATGTAATGTCTGTAACACGATCGTAGCGTCGGTATGCAGTAGTCTGATCGCAGGCTAGCTAGGATCAACTTGAGAACTAATTCTTGCCTGGGCTTGCCCTTTATTATATCATTTCAATGTGAACGGTGTATAAGCTTCGGGCATGCCGAAGCTAGCTTTCTTAATTGTTTCCACTGTTCTTATATATCTATTCAAGAGATTAGTTTTAATGGTCATTGAATTTTAATAGAGCGAGTGAGAGGGGGAGAGAGAGAACACCCGCTACCTACATGACGAGGTAGGCAAGGCAAACAGATATAAGGAGACGAAGTGGTCAAACTATCTATGGAATATGATTATCCTGTCGTCGCAGCTAAGGCCGATCACTTATAGACGAAGAAGGAACAATGACACTTTTGCATAGATTTCTTAACAAAGATTTGCGAATATCAAAACCAATAATTTAGAAAATGAACCACATCGTTGATAAAATTTATGTTCGGAAACCTTTCCACTTTAATTTCCTCAACAATATTGTAAGCGTGCAAATGTATGTAACAGGCAAAGAATGTGTTTCCGACCCTATAAAGAATATATATATTCTTGATCAGCATCAAAGCGGAGTCGATTTAGCCTTGTCCGCCTGTATGAACACCTAAATCTCGGAGACTATAAGTGCTAGTCCGTCAAATTTGGTATATAGACTACACTAGTGGGTAGTCAGATCAAGTTTATTTTAAAATTTTGCCACGCCACCTTCCACCCCCGCAAATCGATAAAGTCTTTATATCTCCTAATTTGGTTGACAAAATTAGATAAAATATGTATAAGCACGATCTTCCGAGTTTCATTAAGATCGTATAAGAACTGTAGAACATACATATATATGCAGCAACAAACACATATTAATACATACATGCTGGGTTGTAAACATGTGCCACAACATACCATCAACAGTGCTTCTACGAGCCAAATTTTCTTGTAAACACGTGGCACGTTGTGTAGTTGATGTCAAGTTAATGGAATTGTATTAACAGCTCATTAAATTAAAGGCTTTAAAAAAATCGGGCTTGTCCAAAAAAGTGGTCTGAGTACGAGTATCTTATAGTTGAAACTCGACTATACTTTATTACTTGTTTTTAATAATCCGATAGTTAAGGATACAGTTCAGCTTATGTTTTATCCACTGGCAAAACTCGCGAATAACAACATCGAACTTTACTCGGAAAGCCATGAACAAGGAAGCAATCTTTTGATTGACAGCCGACGTATACATCACACATACAAAGGCAGGGGCGGTTGCAATTATAACCAAAGTCAAGACTCCACCCGCGATCGAGCTTTGTGAAACTTTTACCAATGAAAGTGAACGTGTTTCACATACCAGATACCGAACCAACATCACCCCTCCCGCCCACCACACACATGCACTCCTAAGGCCAGCACAATGGCAAGTTTTCCAAAGTCTCCAACGTCGCCGTCTTGGGTGAATAACTTTGAAGTTGGTTTCAATTCGGATCAGGCTGACAGCAACGCTTGCCCCGTCAACATCTCAAGTCTGCGCAGTTCGTTAACAAATATTGTCTAGTCAATATCGCATATGTGAAAAAACAAAATAACCATCTAGAATGTGTTTAGTGTTTGTAAATATTTTATATACCTGAATGCTATAAAGCCCAATCAACGAAGCAAGCAACCAACATAAACATGCTAGGTTCGGTTAAAATTCATAAAAATTCGAGACGCAATTATTTTACGCTTAGCTTTCAACGTTTCGATCTATTTCGGTGTAAGTGAAAAAAATCGATTAATCTAAGCAGACATACACGCAATATAAGAAATTAAAATTTCAGTTTGAAGGAGATGTTGTGTATGTATAGACATTTACGCAACTATAAACATTTTCAATTCAAGAATTTTGTTTTAAAAATGATGCAACAAATTATGTTAAAGTGTCCCAGATGGCGGCATTACAAACGACAACTTCAAGCAAGTCGTTGAAAATCTAATGGGTTGAATTTTGAAGAAACGAATATTAAAATATTTTGCGTTACACAGAAAAAACAAAGGCCGTGATAAATCCAAGCCGAAAATGTTTGATTATATCCTGTACTTGAAATTTTAAGTACTAATCCAGGATAGAAGGATTGAATCCAATAAAGAACAGGATTGAATTTGGAATCAGGGACGAACATTGTGAAATCAAGTGTAAAACAATTGGCTTAACTACAGACTTTGATTGAAATTAAGTCAAACAAATAAGAACGCTATATTTGATATTCCGACTATCAGATACTCGTACTCAGCATCTATTTAATATTCAACAGATTTGAGTTTTTTTTTTTTGGGAGAGGTATGAGAACCCAAAATGTTTTTACGATTTTGTCAACAATTATAATCCGATATTAATTAAAGCTCAATTTTTATGTTGCAGTCCAAGGGACAACCAAACTTGTCGATTGTTGTTACATAGCGAGAAGCGGCTTAAGTTTGGTTGTCCGTTGGACTTCAACATAAAAATTGAGCTTTAACCGATTTAATTATATCGGCGTTTTCTCACTCACTTGACATTGAGCTTGCCAAAATAAACAAATAAGAACGCTTTAGTCGATATTCCGACTATAAGATACTCGTACTCAGCATTTATTCAATATTCAACACATTAAAAAGTATGTTTCTTTTCATACTTTTGAGTGTGTCGAATATAGAATAAATGCTGAGTACGAGTATCTTATAGCCGGAACATCGGCTATAGCGTTATTACTTGTTTTATTTGTCATAACATTGTAATTGTAATTATATCTGAGCAACCTCTTTCATAGCTCTCCAAACCAGTTGCTGTCATGTTGACTTAATTCGAATAACCAAAGTTAATTGGCCTGAGAGTATTTGTTTGTCTTGCGTTGTCCTAGCCAACTTTCACGATTGTAAGAGCGCAGCGCAGCAACCCGTTTGAGGCTGCATTTGCCCCAGGCCTGGAAAAGCCATTACATCGTCGATCATGATATTGCAATTGTGATCATGGCATTGTGTGGTTTGGTCAGGCAATTTAAAATCGGGTTGAGCCAGTTTAGCCGCGAATTCAATATTTTCTTTGCATAAACATACACACAGACGCATCTATACTTACGCTTCAGCATGTCTCAACATTTTATCTATCAATTGGCAAAGTGGCTTTGCCTTGGTTTTGGCTTTTAGTGTTTCGTGCCTGTCAATTTCTGTGCCTCTGCATTAGCCTCTGCATTCCATGAAGAAATTGGAAATGCAGTTTCCAGTTAACATGTTTATTGTGTACGGAATTGAAGAGGCCAAAGTCTGGCTGTGCCATGGGATTGACTGCAACGAGGCCTCGAATTTGTGGGGGAAGTCAAAAGTGACGCTCAACAATGGAAGGCGAAGAGATTTTTACATAAATTTATCGAAGACCTAGATAAACAGAAAGGAAGGCTAGGTTCAGCTTGCCGAAGCTTATATGCCATTCACATTGTAAATATATAATCGATCTAGATGAAATTTAGTCGGCGGGCGTTAAAGCAACGGATACAACACGAATTTGGTATGATTTTTATGAAAAACATAAAGTTATGCTCCGAAATGCTTATTCCGGAACAATCGGTTATATAATTGCTATATAATATCTTGATCAGATCAGTCCAGCCGACGTGGGGTCTTCTCAAATGGATACAAACTGAATTTTGTTTGATTTGTCTAAAAAATAAAGAATAGCTATGTTCCTAAGTTTTCATTCCGGATCAATCGGTTATATGGTTGTTATATGATATAGTTTTATTTATTTATTTTATAGCATTATCCTAGTACTACAAGTTTAAAAACTCATGGCTTGAGAGACAGAGAAAAATATATGTTGAAATTTATTGAGTCATTAGCTATTATATAATCAAGGTATGTTTGTTGAATAAGCTATTTTTGACTGTTAAGAATCACAGTGTTGGGATCGACATAGATGTTGATATAATGATCGGAAATAGGATCCATATAAAAAACATTAATTTACTCAACATTTTAGCCTATTAAAAGAATAATTAATTTAGTTGAGGGCTAACACGATCTCTTCTGAAGCAAATGCCAGCAGAAGTGCTCATGGGACCATGATCAGCGATCATACCATTAAAAAAATACCGATAACTGATTGGGATCATTGATCAGTGATTAAAATTGTCTACTGAATGCGCTCAATATTTGTATGAGCTGCTAATGGATTTATCAACACATCGTAGCCAAATTAGCTTTTGCAAAGTTTTGTTACCATGATCTATAATATGGAAAAGTATCGCTAAAATATGTATATATGTATATCACAGTACTTTCCCTGTAGAAACACTGTTCCTTTTTTCATACTCGTGCTCAAACAAAATGAAGCTTTCCGACTCCATAAAGTATGTATATTCTTATTCAGCATCAACGGCCGAGTCGATCTAGCTTTGTCCGTATGACACCCCACATCTCGGTTACTATAAGAGCTAGAGTCACCGAACTTTGAAATATCGATCAACATTTCATTACAATTATATGAGAGTCCCCCACCCCCACAAAAAAAAAAAAAACAAATAAGAACGCTTTATTCGATATTCCGACTATAAGATACTCATACTCAGCATTTATTCAATATCCGACACAATATGAACAACACATTTTTTTTGTGAGGTGGGGCGTTCTTATACAAATTGTTTTTTTTACGATTTTGTCTGCAATTATTATCCGATCTTAACAAATCGGCAAATAGGTAGATTATCTGCTTATACATATACAAGCCGAGTCTCAATTAAATGCTTACAAATTTGTGGAATATATAAGTTTTGCCACTAGGGGAGTCTACATACCAAATTGATTCTCTCTAGCTCTTACAATCTCCGAGATCTAGGTGTTCATACGCACGGACTGTCGGACAGACGGACATGGCTAGATCGACTCTGCTGTTGATGCTGATCATATATATATATATATATGTATATATATATATACATATATAAATATACTTTATGGGGTTAGATACGCTTCCTTCTGCCTGTTACATTCATTTGCACGAATACAATATACTCGTTTTCTCTACTAGAGTACGAGTATAAAAATGTTATTTTCTTTTTGTTGTGCGGTGTTCTCATACAAAATGTTTTTTACGATTTTGTCTACAATTATTATCCGACTTTAACAAAACTCTGTAGATTATATTTCAACTAAACGCATTAAAATTGGTGGAAGATATAACGTTTTGCTGTTTGCGGGCACGGGAGGGGGCGTGGCAAAATTAAAAAAAAAACTTGATCTGACACCCCACGAGGGGACTCACGGACGGACAGACGGGTATGGGTAGATCGTCTCGGCTGTTGATGCTGATTGAGAATATACTATACTTTATGGGGTCCTAGACGCGTCCTTCTCCCTGTTACATACATTTGCATGAATACAATATATGTATTCGTTTACTCTACTAGAGTACGAGTATACAAAAAAATTGTTGCATACTGTCGAGTCTTAAACAAATGTTGAGTACGAGTAGTATCTAGAAAGGGCTTGTGTCTTGGCTGAGCTTTTAGTTTTTGCTTATGGACAGCTTTACCATTATGGCTTTTATCTTAGTATATGTGAGTATATATGTATGTGTGTTAGGATCATATTGACTAAAGATGGGATGAGAGGTCCCTCTCGTCCTGAATTACAAATGTGTTTGTCCCATTTGGAAACTTTACAAATCCCTAATTCACCGACATTTGTAACTCGAAAGAACAAAATGTTTTGTGTTGACAACTCTACAATACACCGATTTGCCGACTTTTGTTAAGATTGGATAATATTTGTAGACGAAATCGAAAAAAAAACATTTTGTATAAAAAAAATAATTTTTTTTCATCATACTTTTGAGGGTGTCGAATATTGAATAAATGCTGAATACGAGTATCTTATAGTCGGAATATCGACTATAGCGTCCTTACTTATTTTTATGCTTGCAGGCTGCTAACGTTAAACAATAACTCACCGGCTAGCCCCGGTTAGCTTATAGGAATCGACGCGTATTTTCTTCTTTCTTTCGCGATTTTCTTCCAGAAGTACAAGGAAGCTTTGCTCTAAAGCCTGCACATACTAAAAAATTTTACCCTGGATCTGACTTTTGACGTGGAAGGAAAGTTGAGGCCTTTTTCGTCACACCTCTAACAATGTGTTTGCAACATTTTAAAATGCATCACAGAATTATTTACGAATTTCTCGACGGTTAAGACCAGGTAGTTAGCTACAAGGTGCCCCTTAGCAGCTCGCATTTTTTTAAATTCCTCGTCTATTTCGTTCCGATATCTTTGGTTTTCATAAAATACCCCATATTTTGAAAATGGTTTAGCTTTATTACAAATAACACTGATTCCTGCATTTTCAACACTCTGCAAACTTCCTGGCAAAATTAATGAAATAATGAAATTTGTGAAATATTGCATTCCGTTCCCGTTCTGCGACACGATATCGCAAGTTATGCCGACGCTAGGATACGGGTCTTGCATGAAGATCGTGTTCCTGCGTTATTCCAGACATTGCCTGCATTTCGGCTATGTGATAAAATCATATTCTACTAAAATGTGCGTTCTGAAGCAGTTAATTCTATGGCATCCATATGAAATTTTGTATGATCGGGACCAATCTCGAACTGCAAGAATTCACAAAATTAGCTCTTAAGGCTTTTGAAATCTCTGGGCTTAAACAAACGGACCGTCAAACTGTCAGTCGGACGGACACAGCTATATAGAGTTCGTTGCAAACTTCATGACAAATTTAATATATTTACATTCTCATTTTGTTGTGAGTGGTATAACAAAGCAACTGTATGGTGAACACTTCAAATCTAGGATAGGCACAGATATACTATCACAATAAATGAAAACTGCATATGTGAGGGTAGGCACGAAATTAAGTGGCGACGCATGAAAACAAATGCCGATCTGCAGCACTTCACTTCCGCGTCATAGACTTTTTGAGCTTTGCCTAACTCTGCTCTGAATGCATTGAAATTCTGGTCTTTCAAGGTGATCCTTAATTATGCACACTAAGAACCCATTAAAAATTCTTAATTAAAGAAAAATACTACACGGTATATGTATGCTTTCGATCGCTCAAAAAATACGGGCCGCCTCGCACTTTGTTACGCCTCTTCTCATCTCGAACTAGCTCGCAACAGAATAACAAATCTACCATTTTCATACATAAATCATTATATTCCATTTGCCGATCAGAACTTTAAGCATACTAAGTGTAGACTTTAACTTAATACTTGGCTCAATTATCAATTTGGTTCATGCAACAGTTATCGCCTCCAACAAATCCATTAAGTCGTACTCGTCAAGTGACGCAGCAGCTGCTGTTGCATTTTCTAAAGAGTTTCAATTAGTTTGTCTGTTGCTGTTAATTTGATTCCCGCCTCCCCCTAAAGGCCCCGAATCGCCCGGCAAATACAGCATTAGCGGCTGCTGGTGAAAGGCGCTTCGTCGCTGCATACGCAATGAGCAATTCTTGTTATTTTTGCTCATGTTAGCATGACCGCACTTGGCGGATTGAGAGCTGTATCTAAAGATATAGAAAACTGAAATCTCATAAATAAATTTGTTCAATTTCAGCGAACAAGAAAGCCAAACTGCTCAACGGCAACGGCAGCAATCCAAATGCAACAGCAGCATCTACAACTGGAGCTAGTGCTAGCACTGGAGCTGGAACAGCAGACAATAGCAACACCGATGGCAAGAACTGCCATCAGCAGCACCCACACTATACCCAGCATCAAAACGGCAGCATCTATGGCTACTCGGAGGGCTCCAAGCAGCGCAGCGGCAATGGCAACAACAACAGTTACCAGCAGGCGCATTACCAGCAACATCAGCAACAACAGTCACAGCAGCATCAATCCTACGCCTCCAGCATCTATGGCGGCGGCTCATCTGCCGAAGATCACTATGCTGGCATCTATGGAGAGGCTGGCGCAGGCACTGGTGTTACCGGCGTGCGCTCCGGTGGCCCCAATCTGGTCAACAAACAGCTAGTGCTGCCATTTGTGCCGCCCAGTTTTCCCAACAATTCCCAAGACGGCGTCACGCACCTGATCAAACCATCGGAGTATTTGAAGAGCATCAGCGATAAGCGTTCGTGTCCATCATCGGCGCGGTGAGTTTTCTTGTTTCTGTTTATTTTTTGTGCTTTTCATTTTTTCGCTGTACATCTCGTGCGACGGCAACATAAATTGTATCAAAAAATTGGCAGCGAAAGGGTACAGTTGCCTCAATTAAGCGGAGAGAGTGGGAAACCCAGAGAGAGAGAGAGGCCGCAGCCTCGGGCAATTAGCAAAGCGCAAACGTAAACCAGACTGCAGGCGAACTGAAGGTGAACGTGTGTTGACACGAAAACGGGATTGAAAAACGATTGTATAGAAATTTAGGAGCAATAAATATCATAGTTTAACAAGCAAGTTTTTATAGTTTTTCATAAAATTTATTGAAATCAGTTTAAAACAAGTCAAAACGCTATAGTCAATATTTCGACTATAAGATACTCGTACTCAGCATTCATTCAATATTCGACACACTCAAAAGTATGGAAAGAAAATTATTTTTTTTTACGATTTTGTCTGCAATTATCTTAACAAAACTTGGTAGATTATGTGCTTATATATATACAAACCGAGTTTCAACTAAACGCGTTAAGATTTGTGGAAGATATAAAGTTTTGTGGTTTGCGGGGACGTGACAAAATTTAAAAACTAACTTGATCTGACGCCCCACAAGGGGAGTCTACATACCAAATTGGGGCTCCCTATCTCTTACAGCCTTCGAAAGCTAGGTGTTCATACGGACGGACAGACGGACATGGCTAGATCGACTCGGCTGTTGATGTTGATCAAGAATATATATATTTTATGGGATCTTAGATGCTTCGTTCTGCCTGTTACATACATTTGCACGAATATATTACTCGTTTACTCTACTAGAGTACGAGTACAATCAGATTGCAATACGATAGAGCCAAGAAACCAACGCCACAAAGCTTGAATCTTTGACAAATGAACAGCATTCGCTCCCAGCAGAGAGCGAGGGCTTCGCTACACGTTTGCGAACGGACTTAGAATCGGGCGCTTTGCAAACGAAATGCGAGATGATTGTATCTGGGTATGGGTTTTTTTTTTATCAGTTTTCGAATGTTTTACCGCCTAAGTCTCGCTATAATAACGCAAACAATATCGAAAACGAGAGTTTGGTCTGTTAAACTCATACTAACTACTATAGGTGTGGCAGTAAAATCTTTTGCTATTCATTAAATTCCTGGCAATGCATTCAGATGTGATTTCTTACCGAAATTTCCATCAATAATTGTTTCATGTCGTCAACAAGTATATAACTATAGGGCCACACTTAGAACATGGTAAGAAGATGTGGCTAATGTCTTGCCAAACTACCGGCAAAGAAGAATACAAGTATTCCGTGGTGACTCTATAGTTAAATACTTTTTGGTATCAATTATCGGATAAGCAATCTTTCAAGTATCGTCGAAAATATTGTAACTTTTTGTATAATTTCCATTTGCCATTCGTGTCACGCGCTCAACTCTAATTGTTAGCCTCATTGACAGACAGCTTATAAGAGAGACATTGCGAATTGGACGAAGGCGAAGGCTCGGCTCAAGAGTGCATGAAATTTAATGCGTGCTGCATGCCAGGTTAGCTGCACTTCTATATATATAGCGCAGTTATAGTAGCCGCTTCCAACTGGGTGTTAGTGCGAATCCGTCTCAGTTGCAATCCGAAGATGATACTGCGCACACACCACACCTGGCGCAGGTCCGTCACATAGTCAGATTTAGATTCACAGTCGCAGCTTAGCCGCGCTCACTTCGCTCACCATTCCTTACCCGGTTCCAGTGCAGGGAAAGTAGCTTTAAATGAAACTTCTATCTGCCGCCTTTTGTTTACAGCTCCACGGATACAGAGGACTACATGCAAATACAGATTGCCCAGCAGCAGCAGCATCATCAGCAGCAGCAGCAGCAGCATCATCAGCACCAGCAGCATCAGCAGCACCATCATCATCATCATCAGCATGCTGGCGAGCAGCCGCCGCTACCACCGCCACCACCACCCTTGCCACACATGATACCGCCTCTAATGTCCATGGCGACCAATGGTAATGACGTAACTACCAAATCCCACAAGCAGAAGAAACCGCATAGTGCTACACCCACTAGCCAGGATACAGCCACACGTAAGCAGCATCAACCTTTGTCGGCCATATCCATACAGGATCTGAACAGTGTGCAGGTAAGGCATGATTCATGTGGGTGGAACGTTGTAGGTGTCAGCCAAATGTTTGTAGAATCAGCGGTTGACTTTGAGTTGATTAAGCCTATTGTTGAGCTAATACGTTTCGATCTTTCAGCTGCGTCGCACGGACACTCAGAAGGTGCCCAAGCCGTATCAAATGCCCGCTCGCAGCCTGAGCATGCAGTGCTTGACAACCAGCACGGATACATATCTGAGAACGGATCTAATAGCCGAGCTGAAGATATCCAAGGACATACCCGGCATAAAGAAGATGAAGGTTGAACAGCAGATGGCGAATCGCGTGGACTCGGAGCATTATATGGAGATAACTAAGCAGTTCACGGCCAACAACTACGTAGATCAGGTGAGATCCGATGGTTTTGGGTTAGCTGCTACTGCAGGCGGGTTGTTATGCTTGTCAAAGATCTACTTGCAGATACCAGAAAAGGATCAGGCCGGCAACGCCATACCCGACTGGAAGCGCCAGATGATGGCCAAGAAGGCGGCCGAGCGGGCCAAAAAGGACTTCGAGGAGCGCATGGCCCAGGAGGCCGAATCGAGACGCCTCTCACAAATACCACAGTGGAAGCGCGACCTGTTGGCGCGTCGCGAAGAGACGGAAAACAAGCTGAAGTAAGTGTGGATTGGTTTGGTTGTAGGATGGGTGGACGCCATATGCCATGTGCCCATATGCCATACTGTGTGTACCATTTTGCAGAGCGGCCATCTACACGCCCAAGGTTGAGGAGAACAACCGCATTGCGGACACCTGGCGCCTGAAGAACCGCGCCATGTCCATTGACAACATCAATCTCAATCTGGCTGGCATGGAACAGCACTATCAGCAAATCCAAGTGCAGCAACAGTTGACGCAGCAGCAGCCCTTGCAGGCCCAGTTCAACAAGGAGAATCATACCGAAAGCGGTGCCAAGGGCGAAATGGAGCCGGCAGCCGGCGAACAGCCGCAGGACGAGGCGGATGATGTCAACAACAATGAGAACATCATACCCTGGCGGGCTCAACTGCGCAAAACCAATAGCCGACTCAGCTTGATCTGAAATGGATCGATAAATGAAGTGCTCTTAAGTCTATATAGTGCATTTTTTGTTTTTTTTTTTAATTTAAAAAAAATTTTTTTTAATTACATTAAATATGTGCAATTATAAAATTATGAAATATGAAAATTCACATGCAGTTTGTGCAATAATAAAATAATTTTAGAAATAAGAAATTATTTAAGAGCGCTCAACATCAGAAACTGTTTTCATATCAGAAAAAAAGAAAACAAATACTCATCATTCAAGGCCAGCTTTGTACCCAAAAATCGAAACGAAAATTAAAGTTAACATTGTCTTCATTTTTAAATTGTACTATATTATGAAATGGAGTTTTTTTTTTTTTTTTTGATAAAATTATATATTGTTATTCCTATATCTTTAACAATATATACATAAATATATGTCGTGCGCATATTTCTACAATTTCAATTAATTCAAATTATAGTGTTGTTTCTTAATTTTTTTATTATACCATTCACAAAATAGTATATTCATTTTGTCAGGAAATTCGAAACGCATAGAAGGAAGCGTTTCCGACTATATAAAGTATATATATTCTTGATCAGCATGGCAAGGGGAATCTATATAACCATGTCCGTGTGTCCATCTGTCCGTCTGTTTCAAGACAAAGATCTCAGAAGTCTTAAAAGCTACAGAGCTGAAATTTTTACCAATGCTTCCTTTGTTTGCACGTTGGCTAAGTTTTAATTTTCCCCAGATCGGACAACTATATCATATAGCTCCCATATAACCGATTGTTCCGGAATGAACACTTAGGAGCATTACTTCTCTGTTTTTCTTCCAAATCAAACCAAATTCGGTTTGTATCTATTTGAGAAGCCTCCACCTCTGCTAATCTGTTCTGATGAAGATCCTACAACTATATCATTTAACATAACAGATTGTTCCGGAATGAACACTTAGAAGCATAACTTTTCTGTTTTTCTTCCAAATCAAACCAAAATCGGTTTGTATCCATTTCGGGAGGCCTTACATCCGATGGTCTGATCTGATTAAGATCGCCACACGCCCACCAACCAGTTTTTACCTAGATCTGTTTTATATTTACAATGTGAATGGCATATAAGCTTCGGCCTGCCGAAGCTAGTCTTCCTTTCTTGTTTTTATTATTTCATGTAACGAGCGATAACGAAGTAACATGATTACATTTTAATTAGTTAAGTTTTTTTTTTTATTTATTGTTATTTGTTTTTATACCATGGCTCAATAATATTATTTTATAATAAATTTAAATATATATGAATAAAGATACAATATATTAACATACATTTTAAAGTGAGCTAGCTTTGTTCTTTTAAATGATATATAATATATATGTATATAATATTAGCAACTTTACTAATCGTTTCCCGGGTTCTCTTTTTCTGTACTTCTCCAGACACGCTCAACGATTTCCCTTTTTCATATTGCACTTGATAATGCCTAGCACGCCGATACACCTCGATTTGGACACACTTGCTGTTAGAATTTGAATATAAATGAATTGAGGGGCTTATAACTAACATATCAGTTTCACCACTTTTATAAGCAAATCCATTAATATTTTTATATCAATCAACTGTTGTCTTTGAGGTATTTGGGTGTTAACAAGTGCCCGTGCACCCCACAAATCAAACACGTATTATTTAAACTTCTGTATACTACGAGTATATAGAAATTTCCATTTTGTTTGCGGTCGAATTTTGACTGATCTTGATTTAATTAAAGCACAAAAAGCCTTACTGCGCGAGCACTCTTGGCCATTTAGCGATCGCCTGGCTTTGTGATTAATGAGCTGTTGAAAATTAAAATCGGAATTAGATTCGTTAGTATTAATAAAGCAAATGTGCTAAGGAGTATAGATAAATCGGCGACAAGTGGGCGAGAGTCCACTTGTGTTGCACTTGACAGCGATAGTGGGCCAAAGATAACCTGATAGCCCTCTGGTGGCGTGGCCTATAAATACGCAGACCATGGGCCAGTTGGAACCACACCCAATTCAACTAAGCAACATGAAAGTTATCACTGTATGCCTCTTGGTACTTGTCGCTGGCAGCTGCCTGGTCAGCACTCGGGTAAGTTGAACAAGCACAAGCAGTTGGGAAGAACGGGTGTAACTAGTCTGGTGTACTCTCTTAGGCTGATTATAGCAGTGACTTGTCGCTGGAGGATATTGACTTAGATTTGTTGATGGCGCAGCTGGAAAATGACTCGGATTATATGGAAATCGATCAATATGGATTTATCGGTGCTTGTCGCAAGGTTCTGAAGAAGGCGCTGTCCTCACTGCGAGGCGTTAACTGCATTATTAAAGAAGTCATCGACGTGATGACCGCCTGCACTGACTATGTGGATGCTATTGATGCGTGCGGCGTTGCCGTGCCCAAGGATGTGGCCGCCATTGTCAGCTCCTGCAAGACCATCATCTCCATCTGCAACAACATAATCCACTTGAATAGCACTCTGTGCAACCCGGACAATTCCTCTAATGAAGCCGATTCGAACGCAAAATCTCCCAAGAAATGCTTCTTGCAGGTGTTTAAGGCCACCATGAAGCTGACACGCAAGATCAACACCACATTGAAACAGATTGCCAAGCTGCCCTCTGACACGAGCACTTGCTTCGTTACCGCTACCAACAAGGTGAAGGATAGCTGCAACGCCTTCCTGCCCAACATTCAGGAATGTGTCGATAACATGTAGAGAATGCAATAATAAAGTGTTATAAGAGAGCATAGGCAATGTGATTTTAAAGGGGTTGAATGAGTTGGAACACCATCAGAAGCAATTTATACTTATATACAGCCAATGTGAGGTTGCCCTTTATGGGAGCCTACACTACTACAAAGGGTACTTATTTTTTTTTTTGGTACTAACGTACACAAATATGTACACAGATATATACATTTTTTAAAAAAATTTTTGTCTTTTATTATATTATAAGTAATTAAGATTTTACAATTATAATTTCCTGATAGACGATGTAACGACACACACATCGCGAAACTCCGAAGAAAGCACTCGCGAACTATTACTAATATTGGTTAACACTATTCACAATCTAACTAGATGACGAGATGGAAATTCACATTCTGTAGTCGTGTATCGTGGAACATTTCCAAAAAATAAGACAAATATAGAAAGATCGTACTACGCACTCGCACATTTTGTGCCCTAATATTTCGGATATGCATTATATATTATGTGATATTTGTACATACATACATACACATGCACAAAACCTATCTCACAATTTTCGGTTTGACCTTGACCTTGCTTGTGTCCGCGAAAAGCACAATGCAATATCAATCTCGTAAAGAAAGAAACAGAATATGAATATACAAGGGATTTGATTCCGCATGATGGGTCTTTGCGCCGCTCTAAAACCGGCACGTGCCAAATTTAGTTTCCCATTAAGAATATATATAGTTTAGGGGTCGGAATCAGAATAAAATTTGATCAATATATTTAGGGCCTCCATTTGATTTTCATTCAAGTCGAACTAAATTCGGTTTCTAATTTTTTAGGATGTCTTACGTCCGTTGACCAAGTTTTATTCAGATCGGGCAACTACATCATATAATATAATATAATATCATATAATATCATATAATATATATTTGGTTTTCCTCCAAATCGAGACAAATTTTGGTTGATTTGGATGAAAAACAAACATTTAGTGTTTAAAAAATCTCTTTAATGATATATGATGATATAGTTGTTTGATCTGAATGAAAAAGTGTCTGTGAATGTGCTGCCTCCTAAAATAAAAAATACAAAGTAAATAAAAACATACAAATCGAAAGATTACGTGCTAATACATGTAAAAACCGATTTGCGGGGGCGTGGCAAAGTTGTAAAAAAAAAACACATTCTGACTCTCTACAAGAGAAGTCTACATACCGAATCTGGTGATTCTAGCTCTTAAAGTCTTCGAGATCTAGGTGCTCATACGGACTGAAAGACGGACATGGCTAGATCGACTCGGCTGTTGATGTTGATCAAGAATATATATATACTTTAAGGGGTCGGAGATGCTTCCTTCTGCCTGTTACTTATATTTGCGCGAGTATAATATACTGGTTTACTCTACTAGAGTACGAGTGTTAAAATCAAAAAGTGTTGCCTACTTTCGAGTGTATCGAATTTAAAATAAATAAAGAGTACGAGTATATTATAGTCGAAATATCGTCTATAGTGTTCTTACTTATTAATCATTAATATAAGCAGTTAATGAACCAATTTAACAGTAGCCATTAACCTATAGTTCATTAAAAGCCTCCATTATTGACATAATTAATAGAACCTTCAAAAAAAATGGTGAGGAATGAATTTAGTATTAATAGGACACATCGTTCGGTTGACATATAAGAAAATTCAATCGCTGAATACAATAGAACACCTTATTGAACAATCAAAATATCACCGATTGAGGTAAATTCATTCGACAAAGTGGAATTACTAAACACTGTCTACAGCAACCAAAAATATTTGCCGCTGCACGATTTAATGTAGGCAACAAGTACAAACACTTATTTGAAAAGGGATTTACACCCAATTGGACAACGAATATTTTCAAAATAAGCCAAGTGAAAAATACCTATCCCACAAAAAATCTGTTGAAAGATTACTAGGGAACACCAATCAAAGGTGCTTTCTACTCTGAGGAGTTGCACAAGACGCGCTTCCCCCACACCTTTCTAGTTGAGAAATAATACAGAATCTGTTAATATTTGAGAACAGTAGCTTTTAAAACTTCTGACATCTCTGTGTTGAAACGGACTTACGAATGAACAGACGGACATGGTTACATCGATTCCCCTTGTCATGCTGATCAAGAATATATATACTTTATATAGTCGGACACGCTTCCTTCTGTGCGTGGCAAATAAATATACCATTTTGTTAATGGTATAATGAATGTCCAGGAGCCACTTTAGTTATTTGGGCTAGCAAAGTGCAGGGTCATTTAAAACTCATATGTGCATAATTTCTCTGAAAATTAGTTGCCTTAAAAACCCATATAAAAATATAAAACATAATTGCTTAGAGCTTGTGGTCAGATCTATTTCTGTGCTATATAAGAATTATATCATATTCTCACGCACCATCCCACGCACCCACACACACCCATATATATAAAAACAAATAAGTAAGAACTATATATTGCTATAGTCGATATTCCGACTATAAGATGCTCGTACTCAGCCTTTTCTTTAATATTCTACACACTCAAAAGTATGCAAAACTTTTTATATTTTGTTTTTTTTTTGGGGTGGGGTTCTCTCATACAAACTGTTTTTTTTTAACAAAATTTGGCAAATCGGTAAATAATGTGCTTTACATATATACATATTCAACTAATTGCGTAAAAAAATGTTAGAGTTATAATGTTTCTATCGATTTTCGGGGATGGGATGGATGGATGGATCGTGGCAAATTTTTAAATCAAACTTGATCTGGCCCCTCACAAGGGGAGTCCATATACTAAATTTGGCGACAGTTACTCCTATAGTCTCCGGCATCTATTTGCTCATACAGACGGACAGACGGACATGGCTAGATCGACTCGTCTGTAGCTCCTGATCAAAAATATATATATTTTATGGGGTCGGAAACGCTTCCTTTTGCCCGTCACATACATTTGCACGAATACAATATACTCGTTTACTCTACTAGAGTACGAGTATAGAAAGTAAAGGCTAGTGCAGTTCTATTGTAAACAACATAAATTGTGTTCAGTTGACAAAGAAGCTTAGGTCTTCTTTTTCTACCATTGACAAAATGGTAGACTCATTTTGTCAGGAAATTTGCAACGCACAGAAGGAAGCGTTTCCGACTATAGAAATTATATATATCGATATATCCATATCCGTCAGTTCGTCCGTAAGTCTGTTTCAACACAAAAATTATGAAGTTTGAGTTTTATCCAGATCGGACAACTATATCATGTAGCTCCCCTATAACCGATTGTTCCGGAAAGAACACTTAATAACTTTTCTTAATAACTAACTTAATAACCCATCTCCGCTGGTCTGATCTGATCAAGATATCGTATAGCTATTCCGGAATGAACACTTAGGAGAATAACTTTTCTGTTTTTCATAAAAATCAAACCAAATTCGGATTGTATCTCTTTGAAACGGCCTCACGTCAGCTGACTAGATCTGGTCAATATCGGACAACTATATCTTATAGCCCCCATGTAAGCGTTTTTTCAGAAGCAACACTTCGTAGCATAACTTTTCCGTTTTTCATTCAAATCAGATCTTTTCAGTTTGTATTCATTTGAGAAGGCATCACTTCCGCTTACCAGATTTGATTTAGCTCAGACCACCATATCATATAGCTCCCATATAAGCGATTGTTCAATAATGACACTTAGGAGCATGAGTTTTTATTTTTTCTTCCAAATCAAACCACACTCGATTTGTATCCATTCGCGGAGGCCCCCACGTCCGCTGGTCTGATCTGATCAAGTGTGGACAACTATATCATAAAGCTACCATATAACCGATGGTTAGGGAATGAACACTAGGGAGCACAACTTTCAGTTTTTCATACAAATGAAACAAAAATTCGGCTTGTCTCTATTTGAGCTTGCATCCGCTTGTCCGGTGGCCTGATCTGATAAAGATCGGACAACTACATCACATAGCTACCATATAAACAATGATTCCGGAATGAATACTTGGGAGCATAACTTTCTGTATTTCATCCAAATCAAAACAAATTCGTCTTGTATCCCTTGTATCCACTTTAGCTTCACGCTCGCCGAACAGGTTTGATCTAGATCGGTTATATATTGACAATGTGAATCATATGAAGCTTCGGCAAGTTGAAGCTAGCCTTCCTTTCTTACTTTTATAATTGCGGGTATGCGAGCTATGTAACTTAGATCAGCATCTCATCCATTACAGGTATATTTTCGATGAGACATTTCTTGTAACTAGCTATAGTTCATTTATCTAAAGCCAAGCTTTTTACTCCTATTGATTTTCTATTTTTTAATGCAGGTTGCAACGAGTGCATTTTAGGTCTAAGTACAACAAATTCTAACATAATCTCTCCATTGTTTTAATCTTTCATCATACCGAAAACATCCTTATTGCATTTCTTAATATTTATTTTTTGAGAAAGTCTTTAAAACATTGTATGTATCAAATCTACGTTCAATATCTTGTGCAATATCTTTGAAATAATCAGCAATGGAATATATAAAAGAGTCCGTGTCCATATAATTTATATAAAATCACATTCTCTTGAATTTTTGGTGTTATATAATAACTAGCCAACCCTTCAAGCGTTGTTTGTTGTTGTGCTAGTGATCTTCAATGTGTTTTTGTTGCTGTCTTGCTTTACAAACTACCAGAATACTATTGTATTCTAAAGTCGATCAAATGTATCGATATATACCGATATCAATATTCATTCCTCTACCGATAGCTTTATGTACATAGAAAGACTTCCCTATACATGTATCGTTAACTTAAGATATCGATGTACATATATCAGAAACTCATTTTATCGAATATATCGATAAGTCAATATATCGCTATACAAATACGAATAACTCAATATATCGGTATACATATACCGATACCTCAATTTATAAAAGTACATGTACTGAGAACTCAATAGATCGATATCGGAAACTCAATATCGATATACATATATCGATAACTCAATTTATAGATCTGCACCGTTGACTTAATATATTGATATATTTATATCGATACATAGATACACATATATCGATTAATCACAATGTCGATATACAAGTATCGATAGTTCGAATTCTTAATATCGGTCATTTGAGGGGGCAGTGCCACGCCCAGTTTTCAGAACGATATATAGCTCTTGACATTCGATAGTCGATATCACCATAGTCTAATCATTTTGCTGCAATCGCTGCAATTTATATATGACGAATTTCATTGAAATCGGTCCAATAGGTGCAAAGATATGACGAATTTTTATTGTCTAGCTTTTATAGTCTCCGAGATCTAGGTGGTCATACACACGGACAGACGGACATGGCTAGATCGACTCGGCTGTTGATGATGATCAAGAATATATATACTTTAACGGAGACGATTCCTTTCCCTGTTAAAAATACATTTGCACGAATACAATATACTCGTTTACTTTACTAGAGAACGAGTATAAAAATAATATAAAATCCGCAAGTGTTGCATACTTTCGAGTGTGTCGAACAAATAATAAATGCTGAGTATCTTATAGTCGGAATACCGACTATAGCGTTCTTACTTGGTCACATTATGATGCTCATTTATTTGTTATGGAAGTAAATAAGGTTAAGGATGAGAATAAGATTCTGCCACATGCCAGTTTCAAAAATGCTTCCTATACCCGTTTCACTCTCTGACTTTCGCTCAAGACGGTTGCTTTTTTCAATCTCCCGTATTATGCTAATTTTTGCGTTCCTGTATCAAATTTTAAGTTGTGTCCAAGTTTTCTTTTATTGTGCTTAATTTCGGTTTTGGTTTTAACGCAAACCTTTAAGTGCTCTTGATAAAACTGCTTTAAATAGTTTTTTGTTTTTTTTTTTATTTTGTAATTGTCAAATAAAACCAAAAGCTGAGAGTTCGTTCTAAAGGAAGTTAAGAAAGGACTTAAGACGACGACGTTAAACTTTGTTTATCCTTCAGCGACTCTTCCTCCCACTTTAGGCTGCAAGATGACCTTGATTCTTTCCAATCGTGGTTGCAGATCAACTTACTTAATCTCAACTGTTCTAAATGCAAAGTTATGTCGCTTCAGACATCGTACCGTCTTAACGACATTCCCTTTGATCGGATCGACTCTGTTGATAACTTCTGTGTTCTTTAAGACTCTAAATTAAAATTCGATTTACACATTTCATATACCGTCAATAAGGCAATGGGTGTCCTGGGTGTTATCAAGCGATGATCGAAGGAATTCGATGACCCTTTACAACTAAACTACTGTATACTTCTCTGGTCCGACCTATTTTAGAGTACGCATCGTGTGTTTGGTATCTACAATACAGGAATCACCAGGACCACATTGAGTCTGTTGAGAAGAAACTTTTACTGTTTGCTGTGGTTTGAATTGGGTCCCCAATAGCCCCCTCCCTTCATATTCAAGTAGGCTTCTTCTAATACACCTTCCATCTCTTGAAAATCGTAGAATTATGCTTAATGTTATCTTTATACATAAGCTGATTACTGGTGATATTGACTCGCCGTCTTTAATTAGCCAAATTAGTTGTTGTGTTCTTCGTAGAACTGCTAGAAAATATATATCTCCTTCACGAACCTTTTCGTGTCCATTGTTGTAACTACAATAATCTCTTTAACTTTATCTCTATTAGTAACTCCCTTAAGTCAAACAAAACATCTATACTAACGCATCTAGCTAGTAGATAATGTAAATTGTTTATAGCTTGTAGTTTTTCCTTTCATTGAAAGTTTTTCCGTCTTCGCGATTCGTGTCGCTCGTAGCCTGGGCTTTGCTCGTAACAAGCCCCGTGGCTTAGTATCGTGGGTCAACTTGAACGTGCAGCGCATTGTACGTCAAAGTCCCGATATGGCAGCAAGTTCAGATATAACTAGCTCAAATTTAGATATCGAGAATTTTGAGCATGTAAAACGATTCTTTTAAATGTTGATCACGTTAATTTTATTCATAGAATGGTAGTTTTTTTCTATGATTATGTCGATACAATTAAACGTTTGACAGAAACTTCACTCTCATCAAGGGAAAATTTGCTCAACTTTTTAACAAATCGTGAATGATTATACGCTTGCTCAGCAAGTGTGGATCGTTTTTGGATGTCAAACGCTATATGGAGTTGTATTAAAAAACATATGTTTTATTGTTGACATTTCCGCAAAATAAGCAATACAATTTATAACTAAGACCAAGCCCATTATTTCACATACCCGGGTTTGTCGTGGGACGTGATGCTGAAGTAGGCTACGCCTCAAGCATTTTCGAATTGCTTTCGACAAAGTGTACCATATCCTACTTGAAGGAAACCGAGAAACTTCTGTCACAGAAGTGTATATGAGGCACACAAGGTCAACATTTTTCGCAGGGCCTCCCTCTCCCATTTTGGGGTGGACCCTTGACTCAGAGACGAGTACGTGGGCCTAAGCCTCTCTCTCCCGCCTTTTTTTTTTTTGGATTGCACGTATGAGCAACTGACAGCAAAAAGAAGTCTTTGGTGATAATTACAAGTCGATAGCTTCAAAACTGAGAGACTAGTTCGCATAGAAACTGACTTACAGACGGACATGCCTATATCGACTTGGCTTGTCATAGTGATCTAGAATATATATACTATATGGATTTTGTGTGGGGCCACCCTAAAACGCGCGTGGCAAAAAATAAAACAAACTTCATCTGGGTATATATTTAGAGAAAAGGAAAGAACGCAACATTCGGGCTTGCTCGACAGTTAAATAACCTGTACCTAATAAGCCGCTTTAAAATATAGCAAGCCGCTAATAATCAACATCGGATAAATTCAGACTTGGAGCCTCCTAACACCGATACAAACAAATTTGTCTCGATTTGTATGAAAAACAAACATTTTGCGACTGTTTGGATTAGGGTGCTCAAGGTCATGAGTAAGCGAAAAAACGTTGAAAACTTAGTGAAACAGTCTGGTTTTGATAATCAATTTTATGCTGTTGTGAAATATAGTGAGATGCGGCCGAAACCACGGAACCGTTCAAAACAAACATTTTGTGTTCATTCCGAAAAAAATCAGTTGTATGGGGACTATATGATATAGTTGTTCGATCTGAATATAATTTGGTCAAAAGACGCTGCTTATTTTAACACAAATCGGATTTGGTACGATTTAGCTGAAAACCAAAAATGTTTTATTCATTCTGAAAAAATCAATTTTCAACTATATCATATAGGCCAACTGGAATATAATATAGTTGAACGACTCTGATGAAATTTGTGCAGTTGATGTAAATGTCTCTCATACATAGAATCCTAAAAATTTTTTTTAATTCCAATGAAAAAAATAATTGCTATGAGATAACAAGAAAGGAAGGCTAAGTTCGGGTAACCGAAGCTTACATACCCTTGCAGATTCGGTTGACATTCAATCTAAGACTGACATAATCAAAATTTGGTTTAATTCGGATAAAAAAAAAACAATTCGATATTCCGACTAAGAGGTACTACGAGTACTCTTTATTTATTTTACATTCGACACACTCGAAAGTATGCAACACTTTTTGTTTTATCGCAAGCAAAAGATTGCACTTTTCAGATGCCGATGGTCTTTCTTCATTAAAAGCAAAAGGGAGCTGACAAAGTCTCAAAAGCAATCCAGAAAAATACGCACATAGTTACTTACAAAAATCATCCAAACAAGAGCCGTCAAAACAATACAATAGCGCTATGAAGCGCTATCTGAAGAAGCTGATTCTGTAATGGAATTGGACGAAGATGATCAACTTAAGCAAAGAAAGTGCTGCTGGGCAACAGAAAAGCATAATGCCTAAGCCCCCAGTTATCTGCGTGCCGCAAGTTAACAAAATAGGCAAACTCGAAGAGGCACTCAATTCTGTAACTACAGCAGACTAGTATGACATTCGTACATCGAGGTTTAGAGTCTCACGTATATATACAAAAGATTCCAACGTTTTTCGAGCAGTTGTTGATATGCTGATGAAACAAAATTGTGCATTTTGGCACCATCACTTAAGAGAGGACAGACCAGAGAAACAACACACGAAAGTCGATGGATACAGACCAATTAGTCTGCTCTCAGCGCTAGGAAAGGGTGATCCTCAATCTTATTCTGCAGCTCGAACCCGTCATTCAAAGAATTCCAAAGTGGCAGTTTGTATTTAAGCAAGGTCACGGCACGCCGGAACAACTTCAACGTGTGGTTAACTTTGCCCTAGATGCAATGGAGCAAAATATGTATTCAATAGCTGCGGTCATGGATATTCAGCAAGCTTTTTACAGGGTGTGGCATGATGGTCTCCTCTTTAAGCTGAAGAACATCCCAACGCCGCAGCTATTCCAGCTAGTAAGTATCTTTATTGAGGACAGAAGCTTCAGAGTTGTTATCAATGACGCAAAATCCTCGAAGCGCCCAATCTGCGCAGGCGTCCCTCAAGGCAGTGGTCTTGGTCCTATATACCCTATTTACAGCCGATATGCCTACCTCAAGGCTTATAACTAGATTAGACGAGGACGTTGTGCTGATAGCAACATAAGCGGATGACACTGCTGTGTAGACCAGAAATCCAAGCATTATTCTAGCTACGGAAGCCTTGCAGCAATACGTGTGCAGCTTTGAGGACAGGGCTGTGAAATGGAATATAGGCGTCAACAGCAGCAAATGCGCATGTGTTACCTTTGCTATAAGGACATTGTCGTGCAGTGGCATTACGATGCTGGGCTCCACCCTTACGCACAAGAGCTCACACAAATATTTAGATGTCGTACTGGACAGATAACTAAATTTCCGAGCCCATACAACATGGTTCCCATGGTTCGCCAATCGGTAATGGCAAAGATCGGAAAGATGGCGTGATTACTGGCTCCGAGAAATAAGCTGTCATTGTACAGCAAAGTCATCATTTACAAATATAAATCAAATTTAAGTAAAATTAGAGTTGCTCAATCAAAAATCCTAAGGCGAATATGCATGCAATGCACCATGGTACACTCGAAATAGAGATATCGAAATAGATCTAAGGGTCCCTAAAGAAGGCAATATAATGCAATACATGCATCGAATTACCTGCAACGCCTAGGTGGTCACCCTAGCGCGCTAGCCAGACAACTAACTACCAAACTAAGACAGAAATGACTCTAAAGGTGCCATCCATTTGATCTCCCTACCAGGTTCCTTCATTAATGTTCCAAACAGTCTCTTCCTTTGTATAAACTGTAAATAATATACATTTGCTCATATATGTAGCACAAATTCTATATATGTATAACCTGATATCAATTGTTCTTTCCCTTAATTTTAAAACTAGATTAAAGGTAGACTAAAGGTAGCAGAAATTTGTTTACATTGAATATACAAATAACAAAAAAAAAAAGAAATGGGGTGCTCTCATACAAAACTTTTTTAACGTTTTGTCTGTAATTATTATCCGATCTTAATTAAATTTGGCAAATCGCGATACTATGTGTCAAAAATTGTGGGAGATAAAAGTTTTTATCGATTTGCGGAGGCGGAAGAGAGCGTGGCAAAATTACAAAACAAACTTGATCTGAGGAAACATTAAGGGAGCCAGGTGTTCATTACTAGCATAATCTGTTTCTGTTTTTCTTCCAAATTAAAACAAACTCTGTTTGTGTGCATTTGAGGATTATCTGATCATAATCGGCAACTGTATCATATAGCTACCATATAGGCAATTATGCCGGAATGAACACTTAAGACTATAAATTTCTGTGTTTCTTTCAAATCAAAGCAAGCTCGGTTTGTATCCATTTGAGATTACAGGTCACTAAAAATAAATTTAAAAACTTACATATTATGGGCCAGCCAAATATTTGTCAATACAATACGCACCAAAAAAGTATGCAATTATGAATACAATTAGCCACCAACAACAGATGGATACAGAAAATAAACGGTCTTATGCTAGCGTAACGAAGATTTCTTAATAAGAATGATCTAGTTGCCATGTTACCGCAGGCATATGAATATCCACAGTAATGTGTAATGAAGGATGAAATGAGTCTTCAGGAAGCAAAATCGGATTAACTCTTGAGAACACTAAACTGGAAGGGTCAGAAACAAATATCAAATCAAGTAGGCGAGTCAATGAGTTTACTACAAAGTTAATTTGTGATAAGGACAATTCAAGTATATCGTCAATAAAATCGTGTTGCCTTGAAGCTATCACACCAGCAGAGCTTGTCGCAGAGGACCATGAGACATCACTGATGTTTAAATCACAAAAAACCAACAATTGATCAATATAAAAAAGCATTGACGCATCCGATTCAGTAGCATTAAGATGATAAAAATAATCTGAAATTTCGCAACGTGCAAGAATGTAATTGGCAGTGATAAAAGGAAAAAAGCATTTAAGAGATAGTACTTACAAATTCAATTTCATTAAGAACATTAAGCGGAATTGGTTCAGATGAAAGTCCAGAATAAGAATCAGTACACCACCGCCCTGGCGGGAGGCACGATCAAATCTATTGGCGGTATTATTACTAGGAAATATTGTGGAGTCCAAAACATCAGGCTGTAACCAAGTGTCAAGAAAGATCAATATGTGAAAATCAAAAGAAGGCTATTAGGGTACAGATTGGAAAATTTAGAATTGAGGCCTGTTACATATTGGGAGGCAAGAAAAAGAGATGAAACTAGTTTTTTGAAACTGAAATCGAGAATACAGATTGTGCGGTGGTCCATAGGCCAGAAGCTTTTTTTTGACAGATTGTGTCAAAGCAGTCGTCTAAAACACGTATTCTAAACGAAACTATATTACGCGTGACATTAAACCTAAACTTTTCTACCTTAATTTTAGATCTAATCTCGTTTTGTCCTGGATATAGGCTAAAAAACATTTCCCCATGTAGAATCTGCAGCAAATCTAGAAATAAGGATCGTCTTCGGCTTTGGATTGCCGATAAGAGCTATAGGCAGAGATGGCACTGCAGTAGAAACGGTGCTTTCAGAATTAGTGACCGAGCCAGAAGGGACGGCACTAGACTAGGTTTGGCTGAAGACGTTACATATAATGTTAGAGTTGCTTGTGTTTATAGTTGGAGTTTCTATGGAGTGAAAGTTGCTTACTTTTCTAATGCTTGTAATTGTGTGAACTCTGCCCAACTCTGAAGTTGGTGAAGGCTGTTCTTTGGGTTATTTTTGCTTATCGTTTGAACTATGCATTGCTTTTTATATCCGAGCACGCTTGGATTTCGCCTAAGATCCTTGAGCTTTTGCATTTTGTTCTAACGAAGGGATTCTAGGATTTCATTCCACCAATATACTAGTTTTTGTTTGTGTTGGGATAAGTAGGGTTAGTATTGGGTATTGATGTGGTGGCACTCTCTTTTATGATTCTGAGCAGCTTGTCTGCTGTGTGGTTAGTGTTGGCCGTAAAGGTTAAATATTCTATTTTACTGTTTATATTTTCTGCAACTTTTTCCCAGTTGGCTAAGTGGAGCTTGTATTTATAATTTCTAATGTTTTTAGTATGATGGGGTTTTTCGAAAGGTCTACAATTATGGGAAAATGATCACTGAGATCGTTTAATACTGACCAGGCAGCATTTAAATTGAGTGGCGGTGAGCAAGAGTGTAGGGTCTACATTTGTGAAAGTGTTGTGTGTTGTGTAGTGGGTGGAACTTCCATTATTGAGGACGATTACATTGCTGCTTTGGGTGAAATTGGCAACAGCATTTCCGCGTTGATTATTTGAGGGGGAACCCCAAATATTATGCCAAATATTATCCCCAAACTGTATAACCGGCGTGTTAATGTTGTTTAAAAGATAGTGTAGATCTTGCTCAGTGAACTTGTCTGTGAGTGATAGGTATATGTGTATATGACAAAAGTAGTTGCAGTTTGTATTTCCGAGGCTGCAGTTAATATGTGTGAGTTTATGTTGATTTCTCTGTATTGTATATTTTTAGATATTAGTACAGCTACTCCCCTACTAGCTTTGTGTGTTTTTGGGTCTATATCGTTATTGGGATAAAGGAATAGTACTTGTGTATTTGAGGGGGTGTGTAATTTGTGTGGAGGTGTGTCTCTTGCAGTGCTACTATATCTGGCTTGAGCCTATTCAACAGAAGAGAGAATCTTTGATAGTTGTTTGTATATCCGTTTACATTCTATTGTAATACTTTGAATGCCATTTTAAAGAGAGTGAGATAGTTTCAGAGATCTTATTTTTTTAAATTTTGATATTTTATTTTTGATTCTTTCTTCTGTACTTCTTATTCTTTGTCTTATTCCGTACACCCGCAACTTAACCTTGTGGGTGGGAGAAATCGGTGAGTTCCGCATTATATAAAGGTTTGTGATTGATTTCTCTAAAAGTTGCTTTTCTTGTTGTTTGTTATTTGGTGATGTTGTGGCTTTATCTTTATCATGTCGTCGACTTCCATTTCGTTATCTGTTGAGTTTGCTTTAGAAGTGTTAGTTTTGTTGTTTTGGAGTTTGGTATTTGAGTTGTTGGTGTTTTTGTTTGAGCTTTTGGAGTGGATAGAGGTTCGGGAATGGGTCTTATTTTTGTTATTTAGTGTTTAGCACATTCAGTTGTTTTGGCTGGGGATTTTTTGCAGATTGCAGCCACAGCACATGGGATGGTTTGTACAAGGATTGGCTGTATAGTCCAATAGCTGGCATTTTTTACAACGCATTGGGTTAAGAGTGTATTCCCTTACTCGAACAGTGTTCCAGTGGATTTTGATTTTCGAGGGGAGAATGTATAGGTCAAAAGGAAGTGAATTACCCCAGTTGGAGTGGGTATACCATCAACTTTTTTGGTGTATTTGAAGATAATAAAAACTCCCTGAGAATTAAAATTCTTCTAGGATTTCTGCATCAAGTATTTTACAGAGGTATGAAGCGTATATAGTTCCTCTGCATTGATTGAAGTTTCCATGATATGCTCCGTGGACTTTACAGATGGAATGCAGCTATTTTGTTGATATGCATTTTTCTGCGGTTTTGCCGTCCTATGCTATGTTGCTTTGTATAAAATTTCTTTGATAATGAGTATGCTGCAAGTTTTTGTCTTTGTCTTTTTCTTAGGTGGACATTATGAAGTATTTTGGATTAGCCGATTGGACATTTGGTAGCTCCGGGAAAGCCTCCGTTAATGGAAGAAGTTTTTATACTCGTACTGTAGTAGAATACACAAGTATATTGTATTCGTGCAAATGATTTTCTCGCTTTTGTCTACAATTATTACTACTACTGCTAATAGCAGTTCTAATAGTCTCCGAGATCTTTGTGTTCATACAGACGGACACTGCTAGGTCGTCTCGACAGTTGATCCTGATCACGAATATACTATATACTATATGGGGTCGGCAACGCTTCTTTTTGCCCATTTGCACGAATACAATATACTCATTTACTCTACTAGAGTATAATTATATTGTTTTATATAATTGTTTAGAGTTAAAAGTTGAAAGCTTCATCATTTTGTAAGTTTTTGCTTGCAGCCAGTTGATGTATACATGTGGCCATTTTTAGAGACTGTGCGTGTATAAGAGAATAAATGAAGCCGAAGGGTCCATAACTGACTGAAAACAGAAAAGTTATTCTGCTAAGATTCATTCTGGAAGAATCCTTTATATTAGGGCTATATCATATAGTTTTCCGATCTTGGCCAGATCTGGTCAAGGGACGCTAATCCTGCTCAAATGAATACAAACCAAATGTGGTTGGATTTGAGAATAAAACAGAAAAAGTATTCTATTAAGTGATCATTCCGGAAGAATCGGAAGCTATATCATATAGTTGTCCGATCTGGATGCAGAGAACAGAAGCGTCGGGTCAAAATATTACTTATGGAAATACTGGCTAAATTCTGCGAATAGGAATGAAGACCTTGTTGAAAATTTTTGATATACATAGCTAAGACAGTTTAATAAGTATTCGAATGACTTGATAAGCTATACAATTGCGACGTTGCCGCGCAGTGATTGAACTCTTATCATAATGCCCTTAAGCAATTCATCAACTGATATGCAGTTTTGTTTTTTAGTGCGATTGATTGATCGGCTGGACTGTTGATGGGTAGACTGAAATAATATATGTTTATTTTAATTTAAAGTTTGATAAGATCACATTGTTTGTTTCAGTTGAGCTCCAAGCCAACCTTCTTATATAGTACAAAAATCTCCCATTCTTAAATTGCAAATGATCCTGTGCCTATCAATCAAATTAAACGATGCAAACATTGTCCGAGCAGTTTCCTTGTTTCTCAAATATTATGCAATCCTAACCCAAATATAAGTAAGAACGCTATAGTCGATATTCCGACTCGATACTCGTACTCAGCATTTATTTAATATTCGACACACTCGAAAGTAGGCAACACTTTTTTCATACTCGTACTGTAGTAGAGCAAACGTATATTCGTGGAAATGTATGTAACAGGCAAAAGGAAACGTATATGTAACAGGCAGAAGGAAGCGCCTCCGATCCCATAAAGTATATATATTCTTGATCAGCATCAACAGCCGAGTCGATCTAGCCATGTCCGTCTGTCCGTCCGTATGAACACCTAGATCTCGGAGACTGTCAGAGCTAGTCACCAAATGTAGAATGCAAACTCCCCTAGTGTACGCAGATTTAGTTTTAAAATTTTGCCACGCCTTATCCCGTCCCCGAAAACCGATAAAAACCTTACATCTCCCATAATACTTGACGTATTTCATTTAAACTTGATTTGCAAATGTATAAATACATTATACGCCGATCCAATTTCATTAAAATCGGATAAAACTGTTAGACAAAATTGGTAAAATTGGCTCTCATACAAAATGTTTTTTTTTACGATTTTGTCTACAATTATAATCCGATCTTAACGAAATACAGCATATCAGTAGATTACGTGCTTATTCACATATAAACCGAGCTTCAACTAAATACGTTAAGATTGATGGGAGATATAAGTTTTTTATCGAAAATTTTAAAAAACGCTATACATATTAAATTTGGTGACCCTAGCTCTTATAGTCTCCGAGATATATTTGTTTTGTGGTGAAGCGTGTTTGTCGATTTGTGGGGATTGGAAGGGAGCGGGGCAAAATTTAAAAACAAATTTGATCTGACTCCCCACAAGGTTAGTCTACATACCAAATTTAGTAACTCTAGCTCTTATAGTCTCCGAGGTCAATGTGTTCATTCGGACGGACAGACGGGCATTTGCACAAATACAGTGTACTCGTTTACTCTACTAGAGTTGGAGTATAACAAATAGAAAATAGAAACGCCTCATTCGCGTTGCTCCAAAATTGAATGCCCTGTACCAAGTAAATTGCTTGCATATTATATGTATATATATATATATATATATATGATATATATATATATATATATATATATATATATATATATATATATATAAATATGCATTCACAATATATATATTGAAGTTATGGTTATACAAGAGCTGCAAATTATTAAAAGTTGTACAATCGCATAATAAGTGTTTTATAGAAATTTTTAAATTTTTCCAAATATAAATCGGTTCACCGGCACTTGCACGCGTGCACTTGAAACCATTTTAATTCTACTACTCTATCTATAATCTTTTCCAATGTGGACCGATAGAATATCATTTAAAAAATAATCAGCTTAACTGTCTAAGGGTAATTTTGGAGCGTTATCAATTTGATAATAGAAAAACCCGAAGACGTGTTATAAAGTTCGGCTATAAAAGGCACACCTCTTGACTGACCAGTCAACAGTTTTTGGGGGAATACTCAAGGCAACATCACAATCACCATGAAACTCACTCTTTTTGCTCTATTGGCAGCAGTATGCCTGATTGGTGTAAGTTGAATAAGAGAATCTTGATAACATTATTTGAACTGTAACTTGTATCCAACATAGGTCCATGCTGGCACCCTGATAGAGCCATCACAGGATCTAATTGACGCCATGGAATTCGAGGGCAAGGACGAGCCCATGGATGTCGAAGCATTCGGCTTCTTCGGATCACTCGTCAAGGGCATCAAGATCGCTTTGCGCACTATCAAGGGTTTCAACTGTCTGATCAAGTGGGTCACCGGCATCAAGGACAGCGCTACGCAGTTCAATTCCGATGTTAAACTGTGCGGCGTCACCGCTAGCAAGGATGTTACCAACCTCATCAACGCCAACTTGAAGATCATCAACACCGCCAATGACATTATCCACTTGCAGTCGAACATTTGCGCCAACGCCGGTGATACCCAGACCAGATCCACCAAGTGCACCGTTCAAGTGCTTGCCAAGATTTTGTCCATCTACAAGCAGACAAAGCTGGTGATTGCTTTGGCGAAGAAGATTCCACAGTCTGGACCCAATGCCGTGGCCTGCGTCAACGACGCTGTCAATACCCTAACCAGCTACTACACCAAGTTCCCTCAGAATCTGCTTGCCTGCTCTCAGCTTACCTCTTAATCTGAATTCGTAAATATTATTAGAAGTAATCTTTTTTTTTTAAATACATACACATGGAATTATATATATATATATATATGTATGTATACAGAATTTTTATTAATCAAACTTCTACATGGAGTTCTGGTGGGCGCTGATAATTACTTCAAGTCAAAGAGCTGCATAATAGCAACTATAAATTTGATACGCATATCTAAAGCATAGGCTCGTCACTTAAATATCTAGCCTGAGTCATATAAGTATTTATTCCCGAAGTTCTGAGGTTGATTAGAAATATAGCATCCGCCAAACCAAAATTGACTGATAAGCTCCAAGAAAAACTCCGGAATGAAAACACATTTACGTTTTCCATCGAACCAAAGTCGGTTTGTATTCATTTTAGGATGCCTTACGTCTGTTGGCCAAGTTTTATTCAGATCGGGCAACTACACCATATAGCCCCCATAGAAATGATTGTTGAATGATTTAGATCAAGCAACAATAACAGTCTCTCTATTTATACCCCTGTATAGTCTTACTCTGTTTCTATCTCTCTCACTTATATGACGGATATTGCTTAGTGCTTTTCGTGAACACATTATTATGCATGTGTATGTTTGTATGCACATATATCACATAATATATAATGCATATCCGAAAACAACGTAGTATGCACTGCGAAATTTCAGGCCATAAAATGAGCGGGTGCGTAGCATGATCTTTCTTTATTTATCTAATTTTTAATATTCGGTTGTCTGTGTCTAACACTCAAGCACGATACACGACTACTGATTGTGAATTTTGGTGTTCGCGTTGCTTCTGTGTCGCTGTCAGGAATGTATAATTGCAACAACTTAATTCCTTATATTATAATAAATTACAATAGTTTTAGGCAAAATATACCTGTGTCCATATTTTGATTTTTATTAGCAGCAAAAGCAACAGCGTTATTGAAACCACACTGTAACACTAAAAGAACGTTAGCAAAATCAACAAGAACGCTATAGTCGAAATTCCGACTATGTAGAATATGTTCGTATGTACTTTAATAAGTAGGCAAGCTTTTTATATCTTTTACGTCCACTCACGGAATTTGAACAGGATCGGTCTGCTATATGATATAGCAGCTTACTAGAGTACAAGGTATTTTATTGTAGCGACTGTAGCGTTCTTACTTGTTTTTTTGTTTAGGTGGGGTGCTCTTATTCAAAATGGTATTTTTACGATTTTGTCTACAATTATTATCCCATCTTAATTATATTCAGCAAAACGGTAGTTAATGCTCTTAAACATATATAAACATATATGAAACTTAGTCAAATAAATGTGTCAAAATTGTGGGATATATCAGGTTTTTATCAATTTGCGGGGACGGGAAGTGGCGAGGCAAAATTTTAAAATAAACTAAGCCTTCTTACTTGTTTTGAGTTCATTTCAATCCGATTCTGTTAAAAACCAATCCTTTTAATCTTGATTTGACAAGTTTCGCACATGATTCGCAATCCAATCCTGTTCCGTATTTGATTTAATCATTATTCCTATACTCTTGTGGAGTATACGAGTGAATTGTATTTGTGCAAATATATGTAACAGGCAAAAGGAAGCATATCATTCCTCATAAAGTATATGTTTTCTTGATCAGCATCAACAGCCGAGTCAACCTAGAGTCAAATTTGGGATATAGACTCTCCTGGTGTAACGTCAGATCAAGTCGATTAAAACCACATTTAACTCCTACAACTTTTGGCACATTGAGTTGAAACTTGTTTGATATATGTATAAGCACTTACTTCATATAATACTTACTTCATATAATAATCGTAGGTAAAATCGTTCGTACCCTACCCCAAAAAATAAAAAAAAAATATTTTTTTTTCATTCCTTCGAGTGAGAATAATTGCTGATATTGTGGTATCTTGTAGTCGAAATATCGACTATAGCGTTCTTACTTGTTATATCATAGCTTTTTGTTTTTAATTGAAATTTAAGCAAATTTGGGGATTTTATGTCCTAGAGGCATCTACATTAACTGACCAAATTTTATTCAGATCGGGTAGCTATATGATATAGCCCCATACAACCGATTTTTTCGAAATTAACTTAAAATGTTTGTGTTTTATCCAAATCAAAGCAAATTTGGTTTTCATACATTTAAGAAATCAACACATTCACAGAGAATTTTATTTTGATCGAACTCTAAATCATATAGCCCCCATCATTTAGTTTGTATCCATTTTAAGAGTCCCTAAGTTCGAATTTACCCAAAATTGATCAAGAGCGGTTTCATATATTTAATAGCGGTTTATTAGGTACAGGGTATTCAACTGGCGAGCAAGCTCAACTGTTATGTTTTTAATTGTTTTTAATTCTGGTACTCTATTCATCACCGTCTGTGCGTCGGTATGAACACCTAAATCTTGGTGACTATAAGAGCTAGAGATACTCCCCTTGTGGGGCGTCAGATCAAGTTTCTTTTAAGATTTTGCCCCGCTCACTCAAATTGATAAAACCTTATATCTTCCACAAATTTTAACGCATTTAGTTGAAACTCTGTTTGTATATGCATAAGCCCATTATCTACCGTATTTTGTTAAGACCGGACAATAACTGTAGACAAAATCGTAACAAAACATTTTGTATGAGAGCACCTCACCACCAGGATTCCTTTTGCCTGTTACATAAATTTGCACGAATACAATATACTCGTTTACTCTACTAGAGTACGATTATAAACAAGTAAAAATGCAACAGTCGAAGTTGCTCGAGAGTTAAATACCCTGTTCCTAATAAGCCGCTATAAAGTTATATAGCAAACCGCTCCTGATCCACTTCGGACAAATTCTGACCCCAATCCTAAAATGGATACAAAGTAAATTCGGCTCGATTTGGATGAAAACATATATGGGAGCTATCTGAATAGCTGTTCGATCTGAATAACATTTTGACTGCCTTAAATGTGTAAAAATCAAATTTGGTTCGATTTGGATAATACAGAAACTCTTAGTGTCCATTCAAAAAAAATATCCTTATTAGATGAATACAAAAGAAATGAAGTTCAATTTGGATGAAAAAAAACGCAATTCTATAGTTCAACGATCCGGATCAAATTTGGTCAGTTTATGAATATGCCTCTAATACACATTATCCCCAAAATAATTGTAATTTCAATGACAAAGAGTACACTCAGAGGACAACGTTCATCAAGTTCGAATAAATCTTGGTTCAAAGACGATATTCTTTATTCGAAAGTTTTTTAAGTAAGAGATTTCTTATATTAAGAATGTTTTTATACTAGCTCGGGTACGTTTCGGACTCAAATCAAGTTTGATTAAATTTAAAAACAAGAATTTGAACACAAGAATTATATAAATTTGAATAAAGTTGTTCATTTCTAGAGCCTTTTCTGGCTATTTAGAGTATGAAAAATTCTTATCTAAAGCATTTTAGGCATGATTCAAGATTTATTTTCTTATTTCAAAACAATTGACGGACATTTTTGAATTTAGCAATTTTTATAATCCTACTCTAGTAGAGTAAATGAGTATATTGTATTCTTGAAAATGTATGTAACAGACAGATATAAGCGTCCAAGACCCCATAAAGTATATATATTCTTGATCATCATCAACAGTCAAAGTGCCCCAAATCACGGAGCCCGACCATAGTCTTTCTCATGGACCACTAGGTCGTGGTCAAGCAGAACAGGTACCCTTTGAGCAAAAGTCGGAGCCAGAGATGGTGAAAGGAGTTACCAGTCATACTCAAGGTAGCCAGAAACGGCATAAACAGAGCCAGTCCATGGCGCCCAACGATAGCCAAGACGCCAAGTCGGCACGTTTGATACCTGATACGCACTTGCCCTTTGCCTGCCCTCAGGGGAGGGCAATGCCCTCAGCTTGCCCACAAGTACAGGATATGCCCTCCACCTACACACAGACTAAAAAAATGTCAGCTGCTTTTTGTTAGTACAGTGCAATTTCTGGACGACACTGGCGCAACTGTGTCCCTTCTAAATCGCCTCGAGTTGCCGAAGCAACGGAACTTCGCTCGATGCCACGTGATCCTGCAAGGTCCATCTGCGGAAAGTTCGAAGTCCTCCTGGTGGATGGAAACGTAACCAACCTCGTCATTCGACTTTACCTGCAGCTGCGGTGCAGGGCAGCTCTCTCGGCTTTTAAATCTCAGTGCGAAAGAGCTAACGTTACCAGCATTTACGACACTGGGGCTCCTGGAGCCCGAGTCGCCCGGGATTCCATCATCTGGGAGGACCAGCAGCTGCCTCCATGCAAACCCGCCTGCGGTAGTTGAGGATATACAGAAGCGAGTTAGCGGTTAGACAGTCCACCAGCCTGTGGGGCTCGCTAGTAGTATTAATACGCAAGAAAGACGGCTCAAGGCGTTTTTGTGTGGATTATAGGCGGCTCAACCTCATCACTATCCGCGATTTCTATCCGGATGGATGACATTCTCAGTACCTCACACGGCTCGAAATGGTTTCCACAGCCACTTAGTCAGAAAGATGTCCGCTTCTTCATAGGATTGTGTTCTTACTACCGCAAGTTCATCGCCGAGTTCGTATCCATCGCCCGACCTTTGTATGATCTGACCGGAGCCAAACGAAAATTCGAATGGACTCCACCGCGCATGCGCCGTTCTCAGTCAGATACAAGAGGACCAAGAGCGAGAACTGAAATACTTAGCAAATCTTTTAGTTTGGCGGAACGCAACTACTGCGTCACCCGCAGGGAACTATTTACGGTCGTGATGGCCACAAAACAGTTTCATCATCACCTATGTGGCCGCCAATTTTTACTGCGCACCGCCTACCACAATATGACATGAACATACAGCACAGGAGCACCAAGCGGCACGGCAATGCAGATGGCCTATCTCGCCGACCCTGTGGCGCATGCTGACATTGCGAGAAGGCGGAGCAGAGAGACGGGCAGGAAATCAGGTTCATCCAAATCCAGCCCTTCAACTATGCTCAACACCCATCACGGTGTTCTGATGATCCACAACAAAGAAGGTCGAACAGTGACCATCGTTCCCAGTACGTTACACGCGGAGGCCTTACAACAGGCTCATAACGCGCCCGTTGGAGGCCACTACGGCGTTAAAATGACCTTGGCGAAGATTAAGTAACGATATTACTGGGTCCCGCTCAGCGCACCAGGGGCATAATGCAACCTACTACCATCGGCGCCCCCTTTGAGCGCTTAACGATCGACATACTGTACCTACTACAGAAAGAGGCATCGCTGTAGTTATGTGTTACGTCAAGAAATGCCCGGAATGCATTGCCCTCCGAAATCAAACAGCTGAAACGGTGGCGCAGGCACTAATCGAGGAAGTCTTCTGCCTTTATTGCATTTAGATCAGGGTCCAAACTTTGAGTCGGAAGTTTTTTAAAGTTGCCTGAAACTTATGGATGTCGAGAAGTCCCGCACGACCCCACTGCATCCCCAGTCAGACGGTATGGTCGAGCGATTTAACCGAACACCACTCGACTATCTGGCTAAATTCGTCGCCACTGACCAACGGGACTGTGATCAGCTCTTGCCCTTCGCTCTATGGGCATATCGCGCTACACGAAGCCACATGTTTCTCCCTAGCTCACCTTAGTTTGGCCGCAACCTCCACCTACCTAGAGACCCCGAACACCACTCGACTATTTGGCTAAATCCGTCGCCGCTGACCAACGGAACTGGGATCAGCTCTTGCCCTTCGCTCTAATGGTATATCGTTCAGCGCTACACGAAGCCTCAGGTTTCTTCCCAGCTCACCTTAGTTTGGCCGCAACCTCCACCTACCTAGAGAGCTGTCCTATGGGTGTCCATCGCCGGAACCCGAGAGCTATCCAGCGGATCAAGGAGCGTATCCGTCTGACCCCCCAAAGCGCGTCGGCGGAAGCTAACAAGGTACGCTACGATCTGCGATGAAACCCCATCGAATTTGCAATCGGCGATTCAGTATGGATCTTCGCGCCAACCCGCAAGGTAGGCCGCTCCCCAAAACTTCAAAGATGTTGGAACGGCTCAGCGACAATAATCCGCGGCATTTCCGACCTGGTCTACAAGGTGCCCTACCAGGGAGCGGCTCCACTAAGGTCATCCACGTCAATCGCCTGCCGCCCTATAAGGGCGACACAAATCTACTCTGTCAGGTGACTAGAGTCTGGGCGGGGGGTAATGTAGCGATAACTTCCAACAGCTATTAAGGTAATCGATTGTAGTTGGGATGCGATGGTTACTTGCGGTAGCGATATGCGCGACGATCTTAGCTACTATCCTTATACACGATAGTTTCTAGACTACAAGAATCGTACGCGATATTTGCAGCACCCCCATCTGTTTTCCCGCATTTAGTTAGCATTTTCTTCATAAGCAGTAGCGGAGTGACGGCACAGCAACGCAGCGACTCTTTAATAATTAAACACCACCTAACCTAAAATATCCGCTCGGCCAACTGCAAATTATAATAAAAGCAATAACTACTTCTTAATGCCACTACAATACATATTTTTGTATGTGAAAAAGCCCGCTATTAAGTACATAACTACATATATGAGTATTTCCAACGATATACGAAAAGAAGCTGGCTTCGGCTTGCCGAAGCTTACATACGATTAACATTGTAAATATTGGGTTATATAAAAAGTCTTCTCTATTTTTTTGTACATTTTTGAACAAACATTTTCTTTATTCAACATCAATTCCAATCAACTACATATTGGCCATTAATATTGTGGTTTATCAGCAATAAGCTTGGCCCAAAAAAAAATATTAAATAAATGCTGCGTACGAGTATCTTATAGTCGGAATATCGACTATAGCGTTCCTACTTGTTGAATATATTAATATAAAGAAAGTCGAATTTGGAAACAAATGAAAAGCTTTTTGGTTATGTTAATAAAAGTGTTAAAAAATGTTTCAGTAAAAACAAGAAAGGATGGCTAACTTCGACTTGCGGAAGGTTATAAACCATTCCCATTGTCAATATATAACCAATCTAGATCAAATCTGGTCTGTGCACGTGGATCTACTGGACAAGGATACAAAACGGTTTGTTTTAATGTGGATTAAAACAGAAAAGTTATGCTACTATGTAGCTATATGGTTTTGTTGTCCGATCTGAATAAGATCAGACCTCAAATAGACCTCCATGGCCCTGGTTAATACAGTAAAAGCAGTAAAGACAGTTACACAAGTTACAAAGTCAGACCGAAAAAGGACTAGAATTATACGAGATTTGGGCATACCAACGAAACCATTTGAAAGAGTACACGCGGACTATGCTGGACCATTGTTTGGGAAATATTTCTATGGGAAAGGACTGAGAGTTACAGTTCGAGATTGTATTGGCAATACAAAGTAGAAATTTGGTAAAATAATGTAATACGTTACATAACAATATTGCGTTAGATGATGGTAGAATGTGGAAAAGACACATAGGCAAAATTCGAAAAGGTTACAGTGCCGGGGAAAAATTTTAAAACAAACTTGATCTGACGTCGCACAAGAGGAGTCTACATACCAAATTTGGTCTCTCTAGCTCTTACAGTCACCGAGATTTAGGTGTTGATACGGACGGACAGACGGACATGGCTAGGTCGACTCGGCTGTTGATGCTGACCAAGAATATATATACTTAATGGGGTCGGAGACGCTTCCTCTTGCCTGTTACATACATTTGCAAGAATACAATATACGCGTTTACTCTACTAGAGTACGAGTATAATAATGTTATAATGGGGAGATAAAATGGATTAATTTTCATATCAATAAACGGCATTTTGCGCGATGTATATTAACTATCGGGTAAGATCAAACTATCATTAGTAGTAAACTATTAATATTACTCTGGTATACACAGACGCACGCATATACTTATATATACCGCTCCCTTCTAAGCGGTGTAAATATGTATGTACTTGTAAAGCCAAAATGTACCCAAAAATGAATGCACCCACAAATCAAACAATGGTAAGTTTTGAGTTGAAATACCAAAAGCAATTTTATTTCCTCGATATAGAGTTTTAAAACTCGCAATGCTAGGTGATTCGTTTTGTTTTTTATTTTCCAAATTTCGAACATTTTGGTTGTGGTTTTAGTTTTGCATTTAGATAATAGACAAAACTAATATCATGTAAGTAGTCTCTTGTTTTTTATTTTCTTTTTAGCATTTGGGCAAACAAATTGGAATTTTGATTAATATCTTATTTTTCTTGAGTTAAGTTTGCATTTTGTGATAAAAGTCATCAGATGAAAGTCATCAAGAAGATAAACAATAAGCATTTTTGCTGAGATTGTGGTCATAGGGATGAGTATAATTGTCATAGTACTGCTTGTTGTAGTAAGTATATTCCTTTTTTATGTTGTGGAATAAGCTTAAAACATTTACATATATGCATATTTACAATAATATATTCTTAGCCACACGTGCGTGTGTATAAACTATTGCAGAATACGAAGAGATACTCATACTATATGTAATTATGTAATTTATATGCTTGTGTGTGTTGTATTTGTGTAGGTGACCAGGGTTGCAAACTAGCTGCATAGCCAATACATGCTCAGTTCATTTGTAACTTTTCAAAAACACTCAAAGCTTCCCCATTTGCCTTGATTTGGTGGTTGTTAAACTAGTAGTTTTTTTCTAGCAAATTTTTCAAATGTAATCCGATTGTTTATTCTCGAAATATCGTTTAATGATTTTTAAAATTTTAATTTTTGCAATTTGTTTGTAATTGTTTGTAATTATTGTTTTTTGATTTTTTTTAAATACATACATATATGTTGCCATAATTTCAATTTTGTTTAAATACTATTTTTTGTTTAATTTGTAATTTCTCTTTTCTTTAAATCTTAAGTAAAATTGAATCAAATTCCTCAGTGCTTGCAGTGCAATCGTACTTAAATGTCGAATGTAAGTTTGTCTGTTTTTAATCATTTGTTATTTTTGGATGTTGCTTATATTAAGTCTTAAATGCTATATGAAAAAAATACTTAATCTTAGCATGATAATTATAAATTAATATTATAAATAGTATATATTATTTGAAAGTAAAAATATATTACGATTGATATCCATATACGTAAATAAGTATTATATTTAATATTTTGAAGCTTCATAAATACATTTTAAGTAGTTTAGAACTTTTCGATAGAAATACTCTCAGACTTGCATACGTTTTCATTTTCTTTTATAGTATTTAGTATTTTATAAGTTTACAAACAAAAGATTTAAATTAAATGTTTCATCTCTTGTCTTTTTATGTTTCGTCTTCGATGTCAAACGTAAGAGTTCACTT
Source organism: Hirtodrosophila duncani (assembly GCA_037043425.1). Taxonomy (NCBI): domain Eukaryota; kingdom Metazoa; phylum Arthropoda; class Insecta; order Diptera; family Drosophilidae; genus Hirtodrosophila; species Hirtodrosophila duncani. The sequence goes on from JBAMBM010000559.1 coordinate 118,236, forward strand.
CCTTAAAAAAATTTTAATTTTAAATAAATGTTCTATGTACACACACCTCAGCTACATGTGCACATATCATACTCACGAAATGGAAAATATGTATATAGATATATTATATATCATCCAAATAGATATAGAGATATATCATCCAAATTTAATACTCAGCATAATGAATACAAATCTTCATACTTACGAGATCTGCAGATAGTTTTCAACATATCACAATAGAATAGAGAGAAGCTGTAAAAGCTAGAGAGACCCAATTTGGTATGTAGACTCCCCTTGTGGGGCGTCAGGTCGTGTTTGTTTTTATAGTCGAAATATCGACTATAGCGTTCTTACTTGTTTTTTATATAAACGTTCGCAAGTCGGTGTTGTCAACTTGGTAAGACCTTGAGTTCAGTAAGATATGCAATATGCTACAGAGGTGTAATCTGTACCACTCACACATATGCCTGATTTAGAGGATAAGGAACTTATGGTAAACGCTATGGTTAAGAAATAAGCTTGAGTTTCAAGCGACATTCAATTCTAACCCAAAGCTCTTGGGAAGGGCATAAATTGAAGGACTATACACGTGAAAAGAGCAAATGAAAGACAGCGGGTGAATAAGAATAACTGAACATAACCGAGTAATTGGAATTGCTTGAAATATAAGGAATAGACCTGAATGAGAAAGAGTGAATGACTCAGCGAGAACCAGTGAATAAGAACAACTGAAAAGGGACAAAAGAGAGGAGGAGCAAATGAACAACAAGAATCTAATAAGAGCTTAAGCTTAAGTAAAGTATAACATCAAAACTGAGGAACTTAGTACGGATGAGTAGTTGGCAATAGATATATCAACATTGTAAAACTAGGCATCAATTTATAGCTAAGGGACTAATGACATGAAATAAAGGGAGACATATAAAAAAATTGCCAGCCCACGAATGTGGCGAAATAAACCATTAAATCTGGGTAATTTTTGAGGATTTATTTGTCGCATTTTGTGAGTGGTAGTTTCAATAATTTGTGATATAGTTCATTAGTTGAATGATGAGTATAGTCCGATCGATCACTTATAGATACAGTTGGTTTTCTTGCAGGTGTAACATTTATGGCACCAAAAAAGTAATATGTGTTTTTTTGTGTTTTGATAAAAGAACAGAATTTTCAACAAATATTATTATTATACAATATAGTAACTAATCGTGATCTGACTCTTATTATTCTAGTTAGTAGACTCTATATATAATACTACATATATAAAGTTGCCATGTGTAGAGCCTGTCAATTCAAGTGCATATCGAGTTCAACTTGTGAAATTCAAATTAAGTAATATTAAAAGCATGCGTTTGTAAATGTTAATTGGTTTTCCTTTTATTTTTTTTAAATGAAATAAATAAATTCTAAATTACATTTAAGTAATGCACAATAAAGTGCCTATATATCCATTTGTAGCTTTAATCTTTAAGGTTGCCATATCAGTTTGTTAGCTGTTGTCTTTTGCTGTTGTTTTACAATTTCCTCAATTTCGGTTTGCCTTACTTGCTAAGTTTCTCATAAGACTTGCGTTTCATGTGTATTTACCAACTATATTATTTTAATTTTTGTTCAACATATTTGTCCATATTCTTATCCAAAGACAAAAAATAACAAAAATGTTTGCTGCAGCCTCTATATCGCGTTATATACAATACAGAAGCTGAGCTTGTATGTGTATGTGAGTTTTATTTATTTTTTGTGTTTTTATTTTGTTTGAATTCTGAATTTGGAGTTTTTTATAAAATGCTTGAAAAAATACTCTTTAGTTTGCATTTGGACCCGGTTGTTCTCCGATCAGCTTGTGAAAAACTAATCTTGAATTTGCTTTGTCCACTGCTTCTCTTATTGTAAACATTTGCTATGTACTCATATATATTTAGGGTACAAATCGCAGTTCCTATTGAATATCCTCGTCCTACAATTTAAAAATCATAAAACTGTTTTAAAGGCAGAAAAGTTGTAAAGTTTTTCAGCAGTGTTCGGCATTTGTAGCAACTCTGGCTGTTATCTAATTATAAAGCCACGCTTGGCGCAGCATAGCGCCCTCCTTTTGATATTCTTCTCTCGCGCCTATTTCAAGTGAGTATTGCTGCTGTTGTTCTCTCGCACAGCTCAATATGCTCTCATATAAGTGTGGCTCTATAGTTGATGCCATGGAAAAGCGTCATGGCGCTGCAAAGCTTATCTAACTATTGATCCACTTAAAGTATAGTTGGTAAGTATACACTGAATACCATCTAGAAATACCGAACACTGTCGCAACGAAAACTGAAACTTCTTCTGATATTACGTTTGTGTATGTTTCAATTGTACTTATTACTTGACTATTTAGTATTTAGATTATTTTGCTTTTTTTAAATTAATATTTAGTTAGCAAACGTTGCTAAATTCACTAGATTGTCAATTGCTAAATACATTCAGTTTTTGTTATATTTTGAGAGCGATTTCTTTGCGCACAATTTGGCAACGATTTGGAGGCCTATGTCTCTACGGGGCATTTGGCAAAACCTTGGCCCAAAATCTTACAAACCAAATTGTACTCAAAAACAGTGCCCAGTGCTTACTTTTACTCCTAAAACCACATTTTGAAATCCAAAACATAATTATCAAAAAAAAAATCAACAAAGCCAAAATCTAAAAAAAGGAAGCTTCCTGATGTCTTTGGGTTTGCATACAAGAAGCTCTAGAGCCAACAAAGCTCACAGAGCAAACGCCAAGGCAGCAAAGTGTTCGTGCAACAGCACTTGTTTATTTCTTTTGAAATGAAAATTTGAAAATCTTCAATTTCGGTTGCTTAAATTGCAAATTAATTAATTACGTTTTTTCTTAGTTTCAATAGTGAGATTTTCTGTTCTTGCTTTCCTTGTTTCATTTTCGTGATGTTCTTGACACGTAATTGACTATTAGCATTTTAGTATTTGTTTTCAGTGCTAAGAGAAAAAAGTCAACTATTCGTATTATAATGATACATATATTACACTAGAAACTATAACTAAATGATTAGTTGAAGCTTCCTTTTAGTGTACATAATATATTTAATTCTCATGATTAATAAAATAACGTGGGCTTGTGTGTATATTTTGTATATATATATATATATATGTAGTACATATTAATTAGAAATATATTTTAATTTTGTTAGAATTGTTAGACATTGTCCTAGCTTCAGTTATTGTTGTAGCTGTTGCTTTTATATATTGGGGCTAAATAGTATATGCTAAAGATAGTCTTTGTTTTTTGTTTTCTGGGGACGGGTTCTTACTTTATATAAGTATAAGTCTGTCTGTATGTCTGCCTGTATATTCATCTACTTATTTTGTGTTTGGGAAAGTCTTTCGTTTGAAACGCTTTACTGGAGAGCTTTAGGTGGCGACCAGCGTTATGGCCATCTCTGGTTAAACGCAGGTTGTGCATTTGAATCTGTGTGCCCTGGGACCGCTAAGTATATGCTATATAAGTAGAAGGCACTGTATGTGAGCCTGGGCCCAAGCAGTGCTTTACAGTGTACACTGTGTGTTTGTGTGTGTGGGGTGGGTTAGCTATATTATATAGTATAACATTTACTATATATATATAGTATACATATGTGTATAGCTGCTGCTACTCTGCTCGGCTTGAAAATGTTTACTAAAATTTACATACAGTGTTTTCTTCACACAAAAAATTATATGAAGTTAATTGTTTAATTAATTATGCATTTAATAAATTATGTACTTAGTTTGCTTTAAACAATTATGTATATGCTTTGCTCTGATCTGCTTTTATTAGGTGTATTGGTTAGTTTTATTGCATATTTGCTGCAGCAAATGCTTGGGCTAATATCAATCGAATTTAATATATGTTGCTGTTTTAATTAAATTTTTGATATAAGTATGTTCCAATTTAGATATCACATTAAATTCATTTTAGTTTTATTTTTTAATTTAAACCAATTTAAAATATATATTTATATATATAAGACATTAACAATTGTTCATATAATGTTAAGAAAATTTATAACATTTGCATTTACTGTTTTTGAAATCAATTTCGTTTTTAATTTAAAGATAATAAACCCAATCATAAAGTTATTATGTCTAATAATATTCAAAATGTGGGTGTGTGGCTTACTGTATTATTCTTTATGTTGTTCAATTTGTTTAAGTTACTTGCTATAAAAAAAAATTAATTGCATATATGTATATTAATTTTATTTGTTTATATATATATTCAAAAAATGTAAGACAAATGCCCTTAAATATAGGCAACTTATTTTGCTTTCGGTTTCGATTTTGCTTTTGGTTTTTCTTAAACTCTGGTCTGCAACTCCAAATGCATGAAACGCTCTTGACCTTGAATAAGTTGGAATGTTTTATTTTCACAAATATTTACGAATTAGAATTTTGTTGTTTCCAGGCGGCAAAAAATATAATAAAGAAAATATTTGTGCCACATTAAAAATCATGTTTCCACAGAGAGAGAAAGAAAGAGAGAGAGACAGTTAGGATTGGTGTGTGTGTAAGAGAGGGAGGGTCGGTGGCAGAAAGACACGAAAAGACCAGCAGTTAGGCGTTATTGCTCTAAATGATACTACATTTGGCAGAAGTTAGGCGTTACATGGAGGGTGGAGCCGGCGATGGCGAGGTGGTCGAGTCGAAGCTAACGGAGTGGATGGCAGCCCAGCCAACGCTTTGTGGCACTGCGTGCTGCTTACTTTCCAAATAGGTGGCTATTTCGTTGGCGTTCTTGTTGAAGGCTACCATCATGGCTGTGTTGCCGCCAGCATCCCGTGCCTGCAAATTGGCGCCGGCAGCGACCAGCATAACGCAAATATCACGGCGATTTTGTTCCGCAGCAATATGTAAAGCAGTACGACCGCTGTAGATAGAAAGAGAAACAAAGAGAGTGAGTGTCATCATATGGCATAGGTATTCATGCATGTGGTTTGATATATCCTGATTATACTCGTACTCTAGTAGAATAAACGAGTATATTGTATTCGTGCAAATGTATGTAACAGGCAAAAGGAAGCGTCTCTGAAGCAATAAAGTATATATATTCTTGATCAGCATCAACAGCCGAGTCGAACTAGCCATGTCCGTTTGTATATATATATATATATATATAAAGTATATATGCACGAAAGAATCTATATTGTTATGAATGTACATAAACAAAGCATTTGAAGTAAGTTAAGAAGAAGATTTAGAAGTCTACATTTTATAAAGATAGTGTGAACTTATTTTTCCTTCGTTATCTTATTTCTGCAAGGGTATTTCAGCTCCGGGTACCCGAAGGAAGGTAGCCTTCCTCTCTGGTTAAATTCCCTCGAGAGTTTGTGGATAATATATTCTCAATGATCATTGTCTCACCACTCTTTGTCTGCCATGTTGATGACACGCCGGGTGGCGCACGATATTATATATTTGACAATGTCCTTATGATTGTATTTGCAAGCGAAGTGTAGAGCGGTTTGTCCATTCTTGTTCACCGACTGCAGTGAGTATCCTTGTTCATGTAGTGCACGTAACTGTAAAAGCAAACGGTGTACACATGTTCATAAGCAGCAATTTAAACGTAAAAGAATCAGCTTTATATGCTCAACAACTACATGTACACAAAATTCAGGGCAACGCCTGTTATGTCTAGAAACTACGACGAAATACTATATTAATTCAACTACCATATTGAGATCGCCGCTTTGGGCCGCTAGTAGTATGGCATCGGAAGTTTGCTCCAGTATAGGGCTGTACGTTACATATTTTTAAGTGTGTGTGTACATACAGAAACCAAAAAAGAAAGAAAGAAAAGTCAAGTTGAAGATTCTTTCAAAAAGTACTATATGAATCTATTATATTATTTGAGCTTATGCTTGCGATAGATACGATATGAGGCAGCTAGTTAAACAAAGAGAGTAAGCAACAGTTGTCTAGATAATTAGCTAGACAGAGTTAGAAAGAGACAAGTAATGATAATACAGAAATACCTGAATCCACAACCAAAAACATCTTCGTTGAAACTGAATAAACGATCTTTGTTGCTGCATGCAAAAGTAATTTTGTAAGTCAAAATTAAATCATAATAAAATAAATATTATTTAGATATGAGAATAGATAGCACCACAGCGCCTTCGGAAAGATGAAATAGCGACTACTTAAGAGCGAGTAAGCTGATGAGCACAGCGTCAATCTCAATGGAAATCGAATTGCAAATAGAAAGGCCAAATGAGCAGCACGATTCGAAACACGCACATATATGTTAGAGAGAGCGAGAGACAGCTAGGTGGATGTAAAACCAATTGAGAGTTGAAATAAATGTGTTCGTTTTGGAATAATGTTGTCTGTCGCCAGCTCATTTGACCAGATTTTTTAATTTTCTTGTGTGATGTATGAAAAGTGAAGTTTAATCATATTCAGAGATTTTTTTTTTAAATTTTCATTTTTAGTTTGGTATTTGTTTTTCAATTGTTTTTAAATATTTCGATTACCTCTTCCATTTCATCACTTTAATGGGCTTGGAGCCAATTTGCAAATCCTCATCTTTGTATTAAATTATTGTGTATGTGTGGGTGGTAAGTGTATGTGTGATGTATTCAAAAAGACATTTACAAATTGTTAGTAAAAATACCTATATAATTTATATGTGTATATATATATATATATACTCGTATATAAAATACATACAAAAATTGTCTATAACAAAATTAAAAGAACAAAACTTAAGAAAATAGATAACAAAAAAAGGAGGAAAATCAATTCAATATTAAGTCAAAAATACATAAACAATTTTAGTATAGTTTAATTTATTTAGTTAAACAATCAACTACTGCGACCTACCCTGGACTCTAGGCTAGGTAGTTGGTTTTCTATTTTGAATGTTTTGTTTGGTTTTGTGAAAGGGAACTGAATACAGTTTAGTCCTTGCTGTTAATGTAAGTTTTAATGTATTTAATATATGTATTATATGTTACCATATGTGTATATACAAAGAGAGAGAGAGGGGGAATATTTGTATTTTAGGCATTTACTTACATAGAAAAAATCGTACATTCGAACGAACCAGTACAAAGGACTAAGCGGTATTCGGTTCCATCAAATAAAGTCAAAGCTAATCTATTACATATATAGGTGTGGGTGTTTGCGTGTGTGTATGCATGTGTGTGTGTGTGTATGTATACGTGCGTGTGTGTTTGTGTGTATGCATACGTGCGTGTGTGTATGTATACGTGGGTGCGTGTGTGTGTGTGTTGTGCATCGAAATTGTGTAGAGGGTATTTGAGTTGAGAGTAGGTCAGGCTTAGTTTTGTTTGCTGTTCAGTTGCTTATAACTGCCGTAGATAAACTACAATAGTAGATCGTCAACCAGGAGAGGAGTTGCTTAAATGTTAACTAACAGCGAATGTTAAAATTCCGTGGGTACCTTTCCGTTTTTTCGCACTTATTGAAGGACCAATGGTGCTGTCTCATATAAACATTTTAAGAGAGGCAAAGTGCCCACGGAATGTCAAAGAGCATTTGAATAAGAAGCAGAGTTGACGGTCTATCAGTTTGTCTATGAAACTGCTACGTGGGTTAGGTCGGTAAGAAGCATGCAAATTTGTATAAAAATGTAAACAGAGATATGTATATGCAAAAATATTTTCAAACATTTAAAAGACAAATTAGTTTTGATTCTGAGATTGGATTTAAAGTGCATTGGCTCAGCAAAAGAGATTCGCTTAGTGTGTTTTATCATTGGCCGTCAAAGTGTTGAGGGATTGATCCCTAAATGAGCTAAAAATACTGAGTCATTGCATCGCACATTTTTGTGACATTAATATACAATGCGTTTTTACATTGGGTCTAAGGTGCCGGGTCATAGGCTGGCTGAGTATTTTCATGTTTGTTCGTAAAGTCTAAGCAGATTGATCTTAAAGTGCTGAGTCATTTGCCCGAAAGGTCCTTTAAGATCGACTCGCCAAATATTGAGACTTTAAGCCTAACACTGATTTGGTTTGTTTTTTCTTTCATTCGAAAAACATAAACTAAATTAAATTAAACTAGTTAGTTTATGCCGAAAGTCCCCATCGATAATCAAAGATTTTCCATATGATGTATATCTTTGTATGCCCTAATCCCCCATTTGCTCTGAACTCATTGAACTGTAAACACCACGTAGGCATATCAGCTCATCTAGCTTCAATTGGGCATAAGTTTTGGTATAAATTTAATGGCTAGTAATGCAGTAATACTCGTGACGACAACAATATAAACATAAGGAACATAAAAAGTAAACCGCGGGACGTGAACGGAAAAGTTAACTTTATACATTTAAAGCTCGATGCGCTTCTTGCGATAGTGTAGGTGACAAAACATGCGCCTATCTAGATATGGCAGCTGCTCGGCCACCTTCTGCTGGTACAGATGGAGCCGCTGCTGCAGCGATATCTGCTCAGCCTCAGCTATGGGCGCTGCTACGCCTGGCCAACAGCTGGCTAACAGTAGCCTACCGGTGCTGCCGCTGCCGTGAGCCTGATCCAACTGCCGCCGCTCGTTTTGCGCCTGACGCTGGGAGAAGGCGGCGAATGAGCGCTCCTGGTCGGGTGTTTGCGGCATAGTGGCCGCCTCGTGATCCAAAATATACAGTTCATCGATAGCAATGTCGCAAATATAATGTAAGTGCTCCTGAGCTCGATCAATGCGGAAGTAATGCTCCGCTGTGCAGGCTGATAAACGAGAGACAGAGAGAGAGAGATAGATGCGTTAGTCTCTAGCGTCGTCTTTAGGGTTGCTTACTTACAGTCGATGAAACACCAATCCTGCGATACCTTTGGATACGAAATGGACTCCTCAAATTTTGTATTCAGCATGTTGCGTACATGCTCCAGATCGCACTGAGATTCAATTTCAATTTGACCCAACTTGTTTGCCAATTTTCGGAGCATTTCCTTGTCATAATGGTATTGCTCGTACTGCTGCATCGTGACACGCAATATGTTCAACTGTAGCTTTTCCAATGGATTTACTCTGCAACAGGGTGTTCGGGTTAGGGATTTCTTATAGCAAATATCGACTTATTGGCACTTACTGCACATCACCGCGTCCGTGCTTGCGCTTGGAAAGCATCAGAGCCTTATTGAGCAGCTCAATATCAATGATCGAGGGCTTGACGCGACAGGCCTCGCCATCGACCTGCATGGGAATGGTGCGACGGGTGATGATGCGCGCCTTGCGGCACTGGCAGATGCATGTGCCATGCATTCCGGCCTGAAGCATGGGCAGCTGATAGGTGGTGAGGCCGACGACCTCCATGAGGCCATCGTCGATGGCGGGCTTCACATGACCGTACGAGTCGTTCCAGGGATGTGTGCCACCGCCATAGCTAAAAGGGATACAAAGACAGCTTTCTAACTTAGAAAAATAAGAGAGGCCATGTACGTTCTCACCTGGGTATGTTGAGAAAGAGCACGGCATGGCAACCGGCATCACGCAGCTTGCCTGTAAAGTCCTGGCCGTCGCACTCGAGGGTCACCCACTGTGAAAGATTACGATATTGTCGCAGTATTAAATCTTTGCCGCCCATCTGGCCGTAGTACATCTTGTTGCGCAAGCGCGAATTGAAACGCTCCGGATGTGCTTCTCGCGCCTCGTGGAACTCCAAAGCGATATGTGCATCGACGCCGAAGGAAAAGTAATTGTTGATTACATTCAATGGCACATTGCTCTTGCTGCGATCCACATGATCATCGGTGACATCATCATTGGGAGAGACCACAACTCGCCAGCGATCCATCAAGACCGTCTGCGACATCCCAATTTCACGCAATATCTTGCCAATCGGTTCGTCTGTGTAGCCCTGATGAACGATACAATTTTGAATGGAGTTGGGCAATTTTGGTTAAGTTGAACTTACGCCACCCCAACCGAGTGCACGAGCGAGATCATTGCCAGTGCCTAGTGGCAGAACGCCCACAGCTGGCACGGGTAGTAGTGGTGGATGCATCTGGTCCAGCACGGACAATACCCAGCCGACAGTGCCGTCACCACCGCAAGCAAGCACACGCAAATTCGGAGCCTTGCGATACATGTCCAGGCTACGGGAGAGATAGGTACTTTTAGTTGATTATCACACTAAGCGTCGATTACCATGGATACGCACCCCATTTTGGGCCCACCCTGGGTTAGATCAAACACCTGACGCGGATTGAGCAAATGCTGAAACTTGCCAAGCAACTTCACACCCTGATTACCACCGGATTTGGGATTAATAAAGACGATGACGGGTATTACTTCGGGCGACGGAATGGGCTTTACAATAAACGAACGGGGCTCCTTTTTTTCCTCTTTAGCCTTTTGACGTTTCTGGGCTTTATTTTTGCTTTTACCAGCACTTACTGGTCCACCGCAAGCGCCAGTCCCTCCCCCACCGCCAGCGTTGTTCTTGTTGCTCACGCGTATGGAGGATTTAAAGTTTCCTTTGTTCGGTAGCTTGACAATCCAAGATGGTGGCACAATAATAGGCGCATAGTTACCTGTGGAATACAGAGGAAGAAAGTGCGTCTGAGAGATAACGGGAGAGTAAACGGGTGTGCGCACTGAGCTGCAAGGCAATTGGAGCAGATGCGCCAACGAGGTGGCCCAAGCTAATTGTGCTTAAATTTATTTGGCCACCTTTAAAGTGATAACCGCAACGGACTCTATGTAGGACAGCAACGACAACACGACCACGAAGAGCCAAAGCAACAACAGCAACAACAATAACAACCCGCTTAATGGCTCAGAAAATATGCCAGAAGTCAAAGCTGTTTATACTTGGGTATAATAACCTCTACCATGTCAGAGTCCAATTATGAATATCACAACGTCGCATAGCACCAGGATACTGATTCGGGAGCTAATATACACCGACACACTAACACACACGAGCGCACAGAAGTCTGACAAAACAAAGACCAACATGAGCTCACAAAATTGAGCAACGTGTGGGGCCGCATGCTCAATGACCTAAATCTGCTGGATGACAGGTGAATCATACACACAGAAAAAAACCGTACGTAAAATTATATATGTTCGTACTTAATTCAACCACACGTTGAAAATGTTTGTTTATAATACGAAATTATTAAATATAAATATTTTAGTATTAATAATAAAAATTTTATTATTTACTTTAACATAGAAAGATACGGCAACGAAGGTAGCTTACGCCATTACATGCCACCAAAAGAAATAGAGGACATCCGTATCTTCCAAAACAAGTTTGAAAAGGTGGACGAGTACCGACACCTCGCTATGAATCAGGGTCAAAAGCAACATTCCACAGATAAACCATCAACCAGCGCAGCTGCTAAGGCCAAATATTTGGCTCGCATGAAGCAAACTTGTGACATCTATACCACAACTAAACATGTCACTACAGTGACAAACAAGTCAGTTACGGCCACACAATCAACAGACATACAGAGTGCAGTACAAGACACTCGGGATGGCCAACCAATCGCACCATCTGCCACCCGCAAGGTAGCCTAACAACTTCAATGGGCATTGTCTACAAGTAAGAGGCCTGCTTCTGGCTCGCCGGAAATTGTCAGAAAAAAATCTAACGTCAACGACAAGCGCACAAATGTTATACGGTTTGTGAAAGGCATTGTGAACAAGGAGAAGAAGTTGGTGAGCCTCTGCTTTATGGAACTTGAGCCAACCAGGAAGTAGACCTTTTAAATAGAATAGGGCCCCAAAATATTAAAATTGAGGTACCTCATAAGCAAAAGGATGTTGTCCAGTGCCACAGGTGTCAAAAGCACGGGCATACGAAAAATTACTGCCGAAGAGCTTTTAAATGTGTGAAACGTGGTCCAGATCATCCATCGACGACCTGTACAAAGGCAGCACAATCCCCGCCGAAGTGCACAAACTGTCACTTTAGCCACACCGCTAATTACAAGGAGCTAGTCAATAATAAGACTTATGAATAGAGTTTCAATAGAGCTAGAGCAGCCTATTATGACTTTGATGTAAATGAGAAAGTTCCACTGAATAACAACAACAGTCAACTCAGCCTGTCAAATACATTTAGAGGTGCCCCAATAAGCTATGCTGCGGTTGCCACAAAAGCATTGGGAAAGTTCAGCAACATCAAACTCATCAGCATCTTACACGGAAGCAGTCAATAATTACAAATGGACAGCAGCAACAGCAGACACCTCAGCAAAAGCAGCAACGGCGAGAAGTACAAAAGCAACTTCTTCAACAGCAGCAAGAGCACCACCGTTAACAAAATCAAAAACAGAAGCAGAGTTATGAGCCAACCGTCAAACAGGCCTCTAGGGCTCTGGAGACCTCCCCGCTTGGACATCAACCAAGACGTAGGCAACAGCAAAGTCGCTTAAGAAACAGGCCTGTAAAAAGTCAATCCATTAAGTTTATAAGGCATATTAGTAGTAGTAGACAGCGTGACGCAGACCACTCTCCTTACTGAACTCAACAAAAAGCTTTTCCAGCTATTAGAAAAGAATAAACCTCAGCAGCAGTCTTCTGCAAATAGTACTTGTCTTTAAGAAAGGATTGATATTCTTTTCAGCATGATGGTAAAGCTAATACAACTGCTACTAAGCAGGGAACAAGTCAATGAGCCTTTTCAATGACTGAATCAACACTAGAAATAGCAGCATGGAATGCCGGAGCGGAGTCTTAAACAAAGTCCTTGAGCTAGACTTTTGCTAAAACGAACGATATTGATATTTTGTTAGCATCTGGAACACATTAAAAAAACGGATTGACTTTTAATCTGTATGGATACCACTACTATAGAGCAAACTATTGAGGCAATACGCCAAATGGAGGTGTACCCGTGGAAATCAAAACAAGTAAAAATGCTTTAATCGAAATTCCAACTATAAGATACTCGTACTCTTTATTTTATATTCGACACACTCGAAAATATACATAAAAATTATTATTACAATTTTTAAAACTTGATCTGATGGCTCAAAAGAGGAGTCTACATACCAAATTTGGTGACTCTAGCTATTATAGTCTCCGAGATCATAGGGACGGACAGACGGACATGCTAGATCGACTCGGCTGTTGATGCTGATCAAGAATATATATACTTTATATACTCGTTTACTCTACTAGAGTACGAGTATAAAGAGCATCAAACATCATGCTCAAATACCCATAGCTCAAGCTGACTTGCAAATGCAATCAATCATAGTCGAACTAACAAAGCTAATTAACATTAGACTATGCCGTCTACCTAGGGATCCGGCATGACCTCCTGAAGATCTCAGCTCTTTTTGGGTCGGATCATCTTCCGATTATAATAGAGATTAGTGAGCAACCACAATTTATCAACTCTAAGAGGAAGCTGCTGCCGAGTCGGAGTTGTGTGCCAAAATTTAGAGCTACTCTTAATCAACTAATCGACACCAACATCGAGGTCAACTCTGGCGAGGACAATGAAGATGCCATTGAACTGCTTACGATCAAGATTCACCATGCTGAACATATTGCGGCTAATGACCATCAGCGAATATCGTCTAACCCCTCCGCAAGACCGCCTCTAAGCCAGAGAAGCTTCTATATGCTAAGAGACTGCTCAAAAGAGAGTATGCTAGATATCGTAGCCCAATAGTCAAGGTAACAATAGAGTAACCAACAAACTGAAGAAAGTTCTGAGCCAGGAGAAACAGGGCCTTTAACGAGATGCTGGAGAGCGTTGAAGCAAATGGCACTGGGCTTCATTGTTTACGGAGACTGACGAAGACAGCAAAAAGGCAATCAATGAGGATGCCGCTTGTTAGAGATAAAAATGGAGAGTAGGTCCAATCGCATTAGGACAGGCCAGAAGCATTTGCTAAGCACCTTGAGCGATGTTTCACTACGCAAATAACTACCTTACCAGAAGAACTACAGATAATAAGCAGAGAGCTAGCACTCCGCCTCAAGCTGCTGAAGAAGTGAGACCTATTCAAGTGGAGCAGGTGGAGTCCCAAATCAAAAAGCTTAACTCGAGCAGAACTCCTTGCCTTGATAGTGTTGATAATGCATGTATAAAAGTCCTTCCAAGAAATTCGGTGATACTGCTGACTGTCATTTTGAATGCCACCACACTTTTGTCAGTTTCATGCGCAATAGAAACATGCCAGAGACTCAAGTGAGCTGACTTCATACAGATCCATAAGCCCACTATCTGGATTCTTAAAGATCTTTGAGGGAATCCTCCTGGAAAGAATGATTAAGATACAAAGATCTGCCGTTCCATCAGTTTGGGTTTAGAAAAAGCCACGGCACCTTTGAGCAGCTCCACAGAATGGTAAAATTTATCCTCAAAGTAGCAGGCATTTGATAGGGTGTGGCACACTGGGCTTAAATATAAGCTGAAGTTGCTACTACCCGGGAACTATTACCACCTGCTCTTCAGCTACCTGCACTCCAGAACATTTACAGTGGGCTGTAAGGACAACCACTCGACAATTAGAAGCATCCAGTCAAGAGTGCCCCAAGGCAGTGTCCTAGAACCTATTTTATACAGTCTCTACACGGCATATATTCCCAGGCAGGTCTCTAATGAGAGGTGCAATACGGATTCGGATGAGATGATAAGGGCTACGTACGCTGATGTTACGGCAAATATGTCATGGCATAAAGCCCCTGACGAGGCGGTAGGCAAACTGGAGAATTTGGCAGACGCCGTGGCTACATGGGCCAAAAGGTGGAGAAATCTGCTGCAATGGTACATACACTCTGCACGAAACCATGCAGATCCCCAACCATATTAGGCACCCCAAATGTTCTCTAAAAAACAAGGTAAAGATATACAAGCAGGTGGTTGCAAATGTCTTTAGATACGAATACCAATATGGGGATCCTGTTCCAAAGCCCAGCTTACAAGAATACAGGTTCTTCAAAATAAGACTCTTCATAAGGACCTGGGTGTCAGATAAGTGAGTGATGAACTAAACTCAACAGCTACACAACATTTTGACAGGCTTGATTAGCACAATAATCCTTTCGCTAAGGCTCTTCTCTATTCCTTGAGGAGAAGAAGGCTGAAGAGGCGGCACCCGAGGGACAATATTGATGTCAAATTTAATTAACCTTTATCAATCTTTTCTTGAATACTCATTTTCGCCCATAAAGGGCATCGAATCACTTATTCACAGTTCGCCTCATAAACAGATAATATAATACACATAAAAAACCACAGTACACACAACCCCCCCCCCCCCCCCTCCATCAAAACAAAAAAAAAAGTAATAACGCTATAGTCGACAACGATTCCGACTATAAGATACTCGTACTCAGCATTTATTCAACATTCGACACTCTCAAAAGTTTGAAGAAACAATTTTTTTCTTGATCGTACTCTAAACGGACATGGCTAGATCGACTCGGCCGTTGATGCTGATCAAGAATATATATACTTTATGGGGCCTTAGACGGTTCCTACTGCCTGTTACATACATTTGCACGAATACAATATACTCGTTTACTCTACTAGCGTACGGGTATAAAAATGCATTCGAAACGAAACGAGGCATATCTTTTAAAATACATTCATTTGAATATATGTTGTGTGATAAGGAGTTGAATAAAATTCTGTATATGGTTAATGTTAAGCCAATATTGAACTAATTTAGCTAATGATATTTGTACAGCTTCACCCTGTAAATTACAAGTCTCTGATATCAAATATTAGGCGCTGAAAGCTCTGATTAGAAGTTTGATTTAGATGAATTAAATCTAAACTGATGCATTCGAGGTAGCATTCCCCAAACATGTATTGCATTTTCATTTTCAAAATGTAACAAAATCGTCGAAGAAAACCATTAAAAAAAGATATGACAAATTTGAATCAGCCCTGACGTCAAAAAAATGTTTGGCAAAGTAATTGAAGAAACTTAACAATTTGTCATTTGCTTGAATTCAAAGGATCCAAACTTGACCCAAAACAATTTTCCATAGAAGCAGGAAAAGAAAGAAAAAAAATGGAGCTGGTCATTGCAGGTTGTAAATGACAATACAGAGCAAAGCAAGGGCCTGGGATGGTTGAAGAAACTATGTTTACCTCCCGTAAATGAGCGAAAAGAGAAACAATGAAGTGGAGTGAAAAAGGGGTACAAGTGGGCGTTCTTTTGGGTTCTGCTGTTCTGCGTTCAGGTACAAATTTTAATTAAGTTAACGGACCGCAGTTTATTTGCATGCGTGGCACGTAATTAATCAAACGACAATGGACAGGAGCTGCCAAAGGAGCTGACTGCATAGATTCGATAACGAGACTTAAAACAGGCTGAGAGCTAAAGCAAAAACGAGACTTACCCAAGCGACATTCCTCGCCAATTTTGGCCTGATTGAAGCACGACTCCTTGTTGTGATAGACCTCATGACACCAAGCGCACGACAAAGCCACAATCTCCTTGGAACCAAAAAGCTTGCTTTGTATCGCCTGCAATGGTAAGCCAAAGAAAGTATGAATATAGCTGCGGCTGTTAGCAATGTCGGGATCGGGATCATCCTTGGCTTACCTTGCCGCACTGCTTGCACTTGCCCTTCTCCATTTTCCGATGCACCCAATGATGATGGGTGGTTGTCTGCTCGCGATATTGCCTTATTCCCACATCTCGATATGTTGGTTTACACGATAGCTGAGTCTTATCATTCACAATTGGAATGCAATTTTGATGTGCAATCAGTTGACAAGCCGAGCACTTCATGCGCTGTCCACTCTTCTGCAAAAAGTAAGATTTAGTCTAGTCAGGTAAGCCACTAATTGAATACGGGCGAGGTAGAAATACATTTAGACATAACTAGCATCATCTGTATCACCCTACGTAACAAGCCTATCCTCATAGTGTACACGCCGATCAAGTTTGTTTTAAAATGTTGGCACTCCCCCTCCCTCCACCAATTTGTGACGTATTTAGTTGAAACTTGAGTTACATATATATATAAACACATTACACCGATTTGCCGCAATTCATTAAAGTCGGATAAGAATTGTAGACAAAGTCGCTTAAAACGTTTAAGAACCCCCAATCACAAAAAATCATATACATTCATTCATGCATGTCCACAATCAAACAGACTTAATAAACACAGACATCACACATGAAAAAATACATACACACATATTATATCATACATTTCATATAATTGATATGTGCGTGAGAGAGAGAGAGAGAGAGAGATAGATCTGGATTTTTTTTTAAAATAGTGAGATTAAAAATACTCGATCTTGGGGTTGTAAGAGATGGACGGACAGATGGAAGAACAGACATGGCTATATCCATTTCCCTTGTCGTGCTGATCAAGAATATATATAAACTTTATATAGTAAACTTAATAAATTATTATATCATCAACATTTTTTGTGAGCATAATCTACATTTATATAGCACGTAAGAACGAAACAGTTAAGCTTGCTCGACAGTTAAATACCGTGTACCTAATAAGCCGCTATAAGTATAGCAAACCGCTCCTGATCAACTTTGGACAAATTCGCACTTGGGGGCTCCTAAAATGGATACAAATTAAATTTGGCCGATTTGGATGAAAAACAAAAAGTTGGTGATCATTCCGAAAAAATCGGTTATATGGGGGCTATATGATATAGTTGCCCGATCCGGATCAGATTTGGTCAACAATGTCGAAAAATGAAAACAAACCAAATTTGGTTCGATTTGGATGAAAAAGAAACATTTTGTGTTTATTTCCAAAAAATCGGTTCTATGGGGCTATACGTTATAGTTGCCCGATCCGGATCAAATTTAACCACAACTTTTTGGTTAAATTCGGATGAAAAACAGAGAAGGTATGAATTACAAGCACTGAACCATTTGAATGGGGGCCTCTATAAAAAGTGGGCGTGGCAAATAAATAAAATAACTTGATCGGGGTACATATTTATAGAAAATAAAAATCCAAGTTTCGAAGATCTAGATTTTCATGCATCCGGATGGACAGAAGAACATGGCAAGATTCACTCGGCTTGCCCTACTAATCAAGAATATATATATATATATATATATATATATATATATATATATATATATATATATATATATATATATATATATATATATATATATATATATATATATATGGGGTCGGAAACGATTCCTTTTGCCTGTTACATATATTGCAACACTTTAATATAGCATTGCACCTTAGAGACAGGGTATAAAAAGTCCTTGCACTGGACATAATATCCGCATTTTCATTGCTAACGCGGGAACCTCCAAAATCGCAAAGCTATTAATAGCTTCATCCATACTTTTATCACTTTCGCTTTGATATTGAAACAGGGTGAGCAGCAAAATATACTAGCTTCCTTACATTTGATTGTAAAGATACTCATATCATCTTCTAAACAAATATAAGTAAGAACGCTATTGTCGATATTCCGACTATAAGATACTCGTACTCAGCATTTATTCAATATTCGAAAAATACAATTGTGCCACACTTTTGATTTTCTTGATATACTCGTACTCTGGTAACACGCAGATACAGTATATATATTCTTGATCAGCAGCAACAGTCGAGTCGATCAAGCAACGCCCGTCTGTCCGTCCGTATGAGCACATAAATCTCGGAGACTATAAAGCCTAGAGAAACCAAATTTGGTATGTAGACTCCCCTTGTGGCGAGTCAGATCATTTTTTTTTACAACTTTGCCACGCCCCCTCCAACCCTCGCAAAACGATAAAAACCTATATAATATAAGCACCTATATACGCACCTAGATCTCGAAGACTATAAGAGCTAGCGTCACCAAATTTGGTATGTAGACTTCTCTTGTTGGGATGTGGGAGTTATATGATATAGTTGCCAGATCATGACCAGATCATTCCAGCGGACGCGGTGCTAATGAATACAACCAAATATGGTTTGATTGGGATGAAAAACAGAAAAGTTCTGCAGCTTAGTATTCATTCCGGAACAATCGGTTATATGGGAGCTATATGATATAGTTGTCCGATCTGGATAAGACTCGAACCTAACCAGCGTGCAGACAAAGAAAGCATCTGATGGACGGAAAGACGGACAGACGAACGGATGAACAGACGGACATGCTTATATATATTTCCCTGGTAATACTGATCAAGAATATATATACTTTATATATAGAAACGCTTCCGTCTGTGCATTGCAAGCTTCCAGATGACATTAATATACCATTTTGTGAATGGTATCATAAGTAAGAATGCTATAACAGTATAAAACAAGTAAGAAGGCTATAATCGATATCCCGATTATGAGATACTCGTACTCTAGTAAAATAAACGAGTATATTGTATTCGTGCAAATGTATCAAAAAAGCAGAAAGAAGCGTCTAAGACCCCATAAAGTGTATTTATTCTTGATCAGCAGGCGCTTCCTTCTGCCTGTTACATACACTTGCACGAATACAATATACTCGTTTACTCTACTAGAGCACGAGTATAAAAAGACAAAAATGGTTGACAAACACGCAATAAATAAATTGCACATGTAAGTCTCTCCATTCTTTTGTCTCTTACTTGTGCATTCCTTTTTAGTTTTCCTCTTCTCGGTGTGGTAATTGAATTGAAAGTACACCCTCCCGCAATCTAAGGGCTGTCCCGTTACCAGCCTCTATCACTACTTACAATGCACTCTTCGTTTAGGCAACAAAGATCACCCGAGGCCGAGGTTGGCTTCCAATAATGCTCGCCTTGCACAGCATTCTCAGTCCAATCGGGCACAATGCGTATTGGTCTACGGGAATTGCTACCCGAGGCCGTCCGTCTGAAAAGTAGGCGGAAAATAAATAAATTAGTATAATTGGCAAATATCATATTCAACAAGTAAGAACGCTATAGTCGATATTCCGACAATAAGATGTCCGTACTCTTTATTTACTTTATATTCGATGCATTCGAAAGTATGCAAAACTTCTTGATATTTTTTTTATTGGTGGAGTGCTCTCATACGTTTTATACGTTTTTGTCTACAATTATTATCCGATCTTAATGAAACTTGGCAACTCTGTAGATTATGTGCTAATAAATATACAACCCAAGTTTTAACTAAATGCGTTACCTACGTCCACTGGTCTGTTTTGATCACGATCGGAGAACTATATCATATAGTTACCATATAACCGATTGTTTCGGAATGAACACTTAAGAACACAACTTTACTATTTTCATCCAAATAAAACCAAATTTGGTATGTGTCCATTAGAGGAGATCTAGATCGGTTGCATATATACAACGTGAATGGTATATAAGCTTCGGCAAGCCTACGCTAGTCTTCCTTTCATGTTTATTTTATATTCTATGCAATCAAAATTAAAAAAAAAAAACAAGTAACAGTGCTATAGTCGATATTTCGACTATAGGATACTCGTACATAGCATTTATTTAATATTTGACACACTTAAAGGTATGCAACAATTTTTTATATTTATACCATTCACAAAATAGTATATTCATTTTGTCAGGAAGCTTGCAACGCATAGAAGGAAGCGTTTCCGACTATATAGAGAATATATATTCTTGATCAGCATTTCCAGGGGAATATATATAAGCATGTCCGTCTGTTCGTCCGTTCGCCTGTCCGTCCATCAGATGCTTCCTTTGTCTGCACGCTGGTTAGGTTCGAGTTTCATCCAGATTGGACAAATATACCATATAGCTCCCATATAACCGATTGTTCCGGAATGAACACTTAGGAGCATTACTTTTCTGTTTTTCTTCCAAATCAAACCAAATTCGGTTTGTATCTATTTGAGAAGCCTCCACCTCTGCTAATCTGTTCTGATGAAGATCGGACAACTATATCATTTAACATAACAGATTGTTCCGGAATGAACACTTAGAAGCATAACTTTTCTGTTTTTCTTCCAAATCATTGGTTCGTATCTATTTGAGGACTCCCCACGCCCAGTGGCCTGATCTGATCAAGATCGGACAACTATATCATATAGCTACCATATAACCGATTGTTCCGGAATGAACACTTAGGAAAATAACTTTCCTGTTCTTCATTCGAATCAAAGCAAATTCGGTTTCTGTTCATTTGAGGAGGATCAACGTCCAACGGCCTTATGCGATTATATAAAATATTTTTTTACAATTTTGTCTACAAATATTATCCGATCTTAATCAATTTTGGCAAATCTTTAGATTATGTGCTAATATATATATAAACTAAATGTGTCAAAGCTTTTGGTCGATTTGCGGGGAGTCTATTTTTAGGGGAGTCTACATATATTTGGTGAGTCTAGCTTTTATAGTCTCCGAGGTCAGACAGACGGACACGGCGAGATCGGCTCGGCTGTTGCTCCTGGTCAGGAATATATATACTTTATGGGATCAAAAACGCTTCCTTTGCCCGTTACACGTTGCACGTATACAATATAGACTTTTATTTTACTAGGGTATGAGTGTAGTTGGTTGAAAAATTAAAGATTTTAACATATCAAATGCCTTTTGTTATGTTTAAACCATTAGCATACAATTTTTACGTGTACGAGTATAAAAATGATTTTATTCTGAATCGGTCGGTTATATGTAAGCTACATGATACTGTGGTCCGATCTGAACATATGAGCGGCTTACAGCAGAAAGAAATGTAGAAAAACTGGGAAACGAATTTGTATAGAAACAGACGGACATACTTGGCTTGTCATGCTGATTTAAAATATATATTATTTTTGGGTCGGAGTTGTTTGCCTCTATGCGTTACAAATATCGTGACAAAATTATAATGCCATATGCAACAGTGAATGTTGTACACAATGAGTATGAATGGAAGATCGCCGAAAAGAATCTTAAGACAATCAAAATTCTTCATGGTATAATTATAAAAGAGGGTGAAATGCCCGAGCTGCGCATAGCCAGCTTAGTGACCGTGTAAGTGAAAGTGTGATAGTGCTTGTATTTGAACATCCTCTGTATTATCCTATTTTTCCGAAATTTTGTATTACACATATCTGCCTCAGCTGACAGCTATTTCGACTAAACGCTTGGAGGGAGAGCTTTCTTTCTGCACTCGCGCTCTTTCTGAAACTTTCTAATAGTGAAATAATGAAGTTGTATAATGATGTTATAAATATATGTATTTTATTTATCAAGCCCGATATAATTTATCTGTTAACGCCTAGTTTACATTGAAGTCTAACGGACAACAAAATGTGGACCGCCTCCCACGATGCAACAGCAGTTGGCATATAACAGCATTTTTTCCTCAGACGTTAGGCTGGGGTCGTCAGACAGAGCGCTATGCTTCTGGGTAGCCACAAACTTCCCTTCATCACATTCAGCCTATATGACAACTGATAGCTGCAACTGAAAGGTGTGTATTTATGGAACGACACACAGAATTAGGAGTTGCGACTTCTTAAACGTCGTCAATTTGTGTTAGTAAATACTGGCAAGTGGTTGCACTGTGCGCTTAGTCGTCGAGACAATTAAATCTTCCGATTTATATTGCCTTCTTTGCTTTGTGTTGTCAACTACAGTGGTATTTGGGGCTGCTTTTTATGCGCATAGAGATACCGTCCTTTTCTTAAGATTAATCATTTTTAGCGACTTTTCGAAATTCTAAATATTTAGAGATTTTGAAATATATACTTGAATATAATTTGCTTTCTATAAAATAAAGAAAAATATGTTTTTGATACGAGATTCATCATTATATAAATACTTTGAGGTATTGCCTATATTATGTCAACACCTCCCTGCCCGCCCCTTACTTTCTGCTGCTCAGATCATACCTTGAGCGCAGAAGCTTCTATGTGAAGTGTGGCGACGAGAGGTCGGAAATCATGGACGTCAGAGCCGGAGTCCCGCAGGGAAGCGTACTGGGCCGAGTGCTGTACACCATCTACACCTCAGACATGCCTATTTCCCCAGATGCCAGGTTGCTAGCCGCTACCTACGCGGACGACACGGCCTTCCTGGCCAGCGACGCCTCCCCTCAGACTGCCTCGGACATCCTGCAAGTCCAGCTCAATACCACCAACATATGGTTAAAGCGTTGGAATATAATGGTCAACGCAGAGAAGTCCACCCATTCTATGTCCACCAATCCACCTAGACGGCTCTACTATTCCCACCAGCACCACTGCCAAGTACCTGGGCATAACCCTGGACAGAAGACTTACCTGGAAGCAACACCTCGTCAACAAAAGAGCACAGATGAACGTCAGGCTGAAGAAGCATCTTTGGCTCATTGGGAAAAGGTCAAAACTCAGGCTAAAGGTGAAACTGCTCATTTACAAGGCACTAATGAAACCCATGTGGACCTATGGGATCCCCATATGGGGTACTGCTAGCCGCTCGAACGTCAGCGTGATACAAAGGTTCCAAAATAAAGCTCTAAGAGTCTTGTCGAACGCCAATTTACTAACATCAAACGCCGAAATCCATCAAGAGCTTGGCGTCCCATGGGTGCATGAGGAGATCGCCAGGCTCAGCAGATCCCACATCGCCCGTCTCGATAGGCACACCAACCCCCTGGCCATCAATCTGTTGGAAAACAGCACCACCATCCGGAGACTCAAAAGGCACCACCCGCTGGATCTGCCTCACCGTGGACGCTGAACTCCCCTCAACCCCTCACCCCTTCACCAACTCACCCCCTCACCACCTCACCTACTTATCACCCCTCCTCAACAGCTCGACACAAGTTAATGTACTGTAATTGTCAATGTGAATCCCATACAATTTACTGATTGTCCACATAATAGGACAGATTGTATAGTTTTAGGTGTTCATACGGACGGACAGACGGACATGGATAGATCGACTCGGCCGTTGATGATGATCAAGAATATATATACTTTATGGGGTCGGAGACGCTTCCTTTTGTCTGTTACATACATTCGCACGAAACCAATATACTCATTTACTCTATTAAAGTACGAGTATAGTCACTCGAGGCAAAGGAGCAATCAGGCAATCGGTTTTGCTGGGTGAATGTGCACTGCTATTTCATCCAGCAAATTACTTAGACTTAGCCCCCCGTTTCCTGAAAACCCTGAAGAAACTGATGGGAGGGAGGTGATTTGGGTATAATAAAGCGGAAACTATAAAAAAATTCGAAAAAACGCTGAATTATGTATTAAGCTTAAATGAGACAAAGTTGACAAATAAAACGCTTATTTACCGACTCTTGTAACTGTAACGAATGAGCTTTTCAAATTTCTATTAATACTTAAAGTGCTTTGTTAAAGTAACTTTTAAGTCTTTGTTTAAATTCTTTAAATCTAACACATATTATTCATTATGTTCGCGCATTAGTTTCGCAGCTATGTTATTTTGAATCAAGAAAATTAAAGCTTTTTCTGTGGCAATCTTAAGTAATTTTAAAAATTTCAAGGGCAGCTCTGAAAAAATTTAATATTGGGCAGGTTTGCAAAAATTGTTAGCCTTCTCCATTTATTTTAGTAATCCACACCTTAAACGACGCAGAATTAATGTGGCTATGCAAATGCATGAATCTTAAGGGATACAACAATTTTCTCTTGTTTTCCTTGAAGTTTAAAGTCGAACAAGTAGGAACGCTATAGTCGATATTCAAACAATAAGATGCTCGTACTCAGCATTTATTCAATACTCGACACACTCAAAAGTATGAAAAACCATTTTTCTTTTTCTTTTGGGGTAGGGTGCTCTCATACAAAATGTTTTTTTTTTTAATTTTGTATACAATTATTATCCGATCTTAAGAAAACTCGGCAAATCGGCAAATTCTTATACATATACAAACCGAGTTTCAAGTAAATGCGCTAAAATTTGTGGAAGATATAAGACGGACGGACAAGCAGACGGGCGGACAGATGGACTCGGCTGTTGATGCTGATCAAGAATATATATGATTAATGGATGATATGATGATTAATGGATATATTAATTAGTTTTTGAACGCCGTAAAGTTTTTGGCCTCTTTGAGTTATGAGCAAAGCTGCAAAAAAAAGACTCTGAAAAAAGCTTAAAAATTTAGCAGATTTTAAAACAAAAAGTTGGTCTCATCAAATATACAAAAAAAATAGTCTCATTTTGTATGAGACCACCCTTTCAAAAAACCAAAAAAAGAACAATTAAAAAGGGTTGCATACGTTTCAGTGTATGAGTATCTGAGTACGAGTATCTTATAGTCGGAATATCAACTAGAGCGTTTTTGCATATTTCGTTCAATAAGCAGTGAACACATCTACTTTTGGACTATACTACCAGATAACAGTGCATGCAGCGTGTCCAAAACTTACCGCTTGCGTCGCCATGTGCTTAGGGAATCGAGCTTTCTTTGTCTAAATGCCGATTTTCGTTGCATGCCAATGGAAGAGCGCCGAAAACGACGTATAGCAGTCGTTCTATCTGCGCCCGTGACCGTACCTGTGCTTGGGTCTGTTCCCGCTGTACCCATGCCAACCATACCGGCTGTACCCATGCCTTCCTCTGCCCACAAAGGGGAGGCTAGGTTATCGCTCCGCTGACGATGACGCTGACTTCGATACTGGCTGGATGTGGATGTTGAGCTATGACTGGCTTTCTCTTCCTCCTCTTGGTCTAACTCTTGTACTAACTCTGGCTCTGGTTCATATCTTTCGTCATCCGTTTGGATCTCTTCGCGCACAGCATGGAGTAATCGCTCCATGCTCAGCAGCGACGTCCTCGATGCTGCTGTTGCTGCTGTTGTGGTTGGCGACACGGTTACTGTTTTATTGTTGTTCTTGGTGCTGCTATTCCGTATAATTTTATTGTTTTTGTCGTTGCTGCTACTGCTGCTATCACAGTTCAAATAAGATATGAACATGGCACACGGCGACCTCATAGAACTTTTCTGAACACTCATACATAGCCTGAGCCTTTGCTTGCTTATCTGCTTACTTCTTCCGTGTCTTCTGCTTTTGCTTGTGCTTCCGCTTTTACTGCCTGTTCACCTGATTTATGCAGCTTTAGCCAGCATTATTTCATCATCATTTTACTGCATTTCATTGCACTTCATTACACACTTTGCGTTGAGATATTCTATTGTTATTGTTGATATTTATTGGCGTAGTCGTTGTCTCTATGCCGAATCACATTAGTTTATATTTGAAGTATTAAAGACTTAACCGAGCCTCCAATTCCAGCGGGGCGTACTCTCTGGTCGACTGGCACTCCGACTTTGGTTTTTATTTTGATTCTGTTTCTGTTTAAGTTTCTGCTTGCCGTGTCGTCTATGGCTGTCATTGTGGTGCACAAAGATTTGCCTACAGATACAAGTATATTGCTTGGTTCCTACCCTTTCTGTGGAGAGAGGGTAACACCATTGATGCAGGGTTTCTTATTTTATAAAGCTATTAACTCCATTTCTTTAAGTTTTCTTTTTTATTTTCTTTAGTAGAGAAAAAAAGTCTCTATCATGCGGACTGTAGAACTAGAAAACCTAAAGCATATCAAGCAATTTTTTAACAATTTAGAATACTGTAAGGTACATACGATTGATTTATTACATTTTCCCATCTTTTTACTTGCAGGCCTCAAAGAAGATCAAGAAGTCACAATATTTATGTGGTTGAAATATTCAGTTAGGTTCTTTGGCATAAAAACATAGAAAACCACCTGCATGTATGTCAAAATCGACATCAAAGTTAGTATGGAAATGCAGGCGGTGTTTTTGAAGCTTTTAAATCTGCCTAATTGGTATCAAAGAGAAAATCCATTTAAACCTCCATTTATATGTAGCGTTTGGGCTTGGGTTGGAAGCCTTCGTTACGCTTCAATGTTTGTTTAAAGCTACTTCGATAAAAGTTTTAGCGCGGCGCAACGTCGAAGATCGGTTTTAGGAGTTTACCAGAGTTAACAGATATCTCAGCAACCACGGAGTTTAGCTCTAATGGTCGAAATGAGGCGAAGGGATACATGTGAATTCTTGTGGAAATTATAAGTTAAATACGTGATATTTAGAAAAAATCAAATATATCGAAATGTTCTATAATGGTTTGATTTTAATTTTGACGAATAGAGTATTCATATATCGTTTCAACAACTCATTCGAAAGACACTTTACTATCTTTCTTCCCATGTATCCAACAACTCATACATGCAAGTGCTATCCATAAACGTATACCCATATCCATAGCCATATCCATAGCCATATTCATATTAATGTCTCTCGCTCTCTCTCACTCGGTCTTTTGTGTGCCTTAATACATTTGTATACAATCTTGTTTATATGCATTGTAATTAAATTCTTATCTGATGAAAATTACGTTGGTAAAATAAAAATATGACTCGCTCTAAGCATGTCTGGTGCTGAGCTGGTGGTGAAGCTAGTCTTCACTCGCACTGTGGTACTCGTACTTTTTCATGGTGAACAACAAATTGCAGGCTGTATATTGCTTTTCAGCGACAGATTTTCAGATTTGCCGATTTGCAATTGTCAACGTTTACAACGCCTCGCCTCCGCCTCTACTCATGCAGGGAGCAACGCTTTTGTCCAGCATGTCTATTCTACGGCTCGTTGCCTGCGGCTTTTCAGCTGTTTTTGACAGGCCCCACACGGAAAAAGAAGAAAAAAGTAACATTTTTGGCAGCAACGCTTGATTTACGGTTAAATGTAGCGTGCATGTGTGCATTTGTATTAGTTTTAGTGTGCGTTTACGTGTGAGAGACTACGCTTGTGATTGACGTAGCCTTTGCCCGTGACCTGTACAGCCCCCAGCCACCTAACATGCCTCACCTTCAACGTCACGCTCACCCATAGCATTCATCACGCGCCAGCGCACACTTTTGAGCCGTTTTCATTGCATTGCACTTGCTTAAAAATGAATTTCCATTGGCTTTTCTAGTTTTCGCTAGTTTTTCATACAATTTCAACAGCTATGTGCACATTGGTTTCTGCCAAAAAAGTTGCCGCAAATAAAATTTGTGGTGTCAGTGTTGTAAATGCATAATATATGTAAATATATGTGACTCGCAAGAAGCCAAAGTGTGCAAATAATACAGTTCCAATTTGGTCAACGGACGTGCAGCATCCTCAAACCGAATTCATTTTAATTGGGATGGAAAACAGAAAAGCTATGCTATTAATTGTTCATTCTGGAGCAATGGGTTATAAGGTTATACCCTATATTATAGTTGTCCTATCTGGATATAATTTAATCAGAAGACGTGGAGACTCCTCAAATGGATACCAGCCGAATTTAATTTGAATGAAAAACAAAATAGATTTAGTATTATAGGATATAGTTGTCCGATTTCTGATTCTTATTTTCATTAAACACAAGTATTTTTTTTTAGTACTAGCGTTTTTTTATTTGTGTTGTATTATCTATTTGTGTAGCAAGCTATGAATATGTATTTTGATTCCCTTTATGAGTAAGAAAAGATTGATGAAAGTTAATTAAATTTGACATCAATATTGTTGAGCCTTTTTCTCCTCAAAGGGTAGAGAAGAGCCCTATCAAAATGTTTTGTAGATGTTGATTTTAGTTCATCTCCCACTTGTCTGAATAAATTTGATAACTAGCTTTTATAATCTCCGAGATTTCGGCGTTGATAAGGACGGAAAGACGGACACGTCTAGATCGACTCGAAAACGCTTCCTCTTGCCTGTTATATACATTTGCACGCATACAATATACTAGGTTACTCTACTAGAGTACGAGTATAGTGAAATGCACTCCATTTATAACCTACAGTTCCTGTTGAACCGGAGGATCACTGTTGAAGAGCCGCAGAAGTGCAGTGCACCAACTGACAAGAATACGGTTTCACCACATGATGCCATCGATACGGATATCTCTATGGAACGCAAATGGCTTTTCACTGCACAAACTTGAACGTAATGCTGCTTGCAGAGACGAATCTCACAGACAAATACAATTTCCAAATACAAGGATATTTGTTCTACCCAACGAACCATCCAGTCGACAAAACTCATGGTGGCACCGGTATTTTAATTAGAAGCCGCAGCAAACACCACCTTCTTCAAAAATTTCAATCTAACTACTTGCAATCTTCATCTAAAAATTTGCAATCGAGCATATGTACAGTTACTCTGCCTTCTGTCTGCAACCGTTTTACTACCCTACTACTCTTTTCGATTTCTGATAATCAGTTTAGGTGAGGGATTCATCGCTGCTGGTGACTATAATGCGAAATCACACGTCTTATAATACCAAAGGAAAAGCATCTGTACAACGCGTTGATAAAGCCATGGAAAAAAAAACAAAAAAAAGTTGGCTCGAAATATTGTATACGCCGAGTACCTACCACAGATCTGGTACTCTGGTCACACATCATTTCTGATTAACCTAGTGCATCAACCGCATTTAGTAGAACTACCCTATAGGAACCCGAACAATAAGACAAACTGGATAAAGTATATAAAATATGTATGCTCACACATTGAACGGACACTGTTAGTGAAGGCGATATCGACAGATACATTTACATCTGTACTTATTGGAGTCCCAAAGCTCTCAACGCAGCAAGAAACACATTTAAACTCGAGAGGACAAACCGAGAAATCGAGCATCTGGTTTTGGAAAAGCGGCGACTATGGCGGGCGTGGCAGGACAGCAGGTCACCGACTGCAAGCTTAAAGTCGCTACACCAAGGTGCTCAAGCTAGAGGAAGCAAATACTCAACGTCAGTACATAGAACAACTCTCTCCCACCAGCGCAAAGCATCCGTTGTGGAGAGCCCACTGAAATCTAAGCGCCCCAATTGAAACGGTTATGCCTTTACGTGGTTTCGCTGCCAATTGGCTCCGCCGTGAAGAGGAAAGAGCAAGTGCGTTTGTTGTCCATCTACAAAAAGTGTTTCAACCGAACCCTGCAAGAAACTCATTTGCGCTCCCATCTTCATTCCGTGACAACCTACTAGAGCTAGTAGAACCCATTGAGTTCTCGCCGGAAATCAGAGTTCGCAGCCACAGCCGATTGCAGCGCAACGACCAGCCACCCCAGCGACTAATCTTATTCGGGCCATTTTACATAAATACAATTCTCTAATTGTAAAATAGTTTAGAATAAGGTTTGATTAATTATTGTTAGTCTTTTAAGAAAATTGGAGATGCATTAAGTAACATTTATTCATTATTCAATATTTAACACAGTCAAAAGTATGTTTTCTTACGATTTTGTCTACAATTATTATTAGATTTTAACAAAACTTGGCTTATACATATACAAACCGAGTTTCAACTAAATGCTTTAAGATTTGTGGAAGATGTACACTTTTGCGGGGGCGTGGCAAAATTTAAAAACAAACTTGATCTGACGCCTCACAAGGGGAGTCTAGATACCAAATTGGGACCCTCTAGCTTTTACAGTCTCCGAAATCTAGGTGTTCATACGGACGGACAGACGGACATTTCTATATACATTTTCACGAATACAATATACTCCTTTACTCTACAAGAGTTCGAGTACAACAAGAGAAGGCATGGCGACGCTATATTTGGGATTCTCTCGACTTTACAGCTGAAATGGTCAATGCTTTATTAAAAGTAAAAACTAGTGATGCTCTAGGGCATCACGACCTGAAATATACTCCAAAAACTCGTGTTAGACCATCAATGTCACGTCAGACTTTAGCGGGCCATTCTTCTCCAACCATGCAAAGTACATATATATTCTTGATCAGCATGAGGAGGGGGGATTCGATATTCCTATGCCCGTCTGTATGTCCGTCCGTTTGTTTCAACCCAGAGAACCACAAAAGTGTGCAGAGCTATAATTTTTACTCATTATATCTGCACTCTGATTGAGTTGAAAAATCATCCGGATTGAACCAGATTTTTCAGAAGAGAAACAAAGCACTATTTGAATTTACTTTCAACAAAGGCTGGCTTCTACTTGCCGAAGCTTATATACCATTCACATTGCAAATATATAATAAAGATGTAATTTAACTTAACTTTATTTTCCTCTTTTACAAGAATTTTTCGTTTTTTTTTTTTTTATTATTACTTATTAATTTGCCATCTACGACATATATATATATATACAAGATAATAAACAAATAATAAAGCACGTCTGTCTGCTGAACTACTGAACTGAACTAGTGCATAGATTTCTGCTCATGTCGCCTTACATGACTGTTTTTTTTTCAGAAAAACCGTCATTGGCTTTGTAGTTGAGGTTCTTCTAACACGGCCTTCCTTCCTCACAATTTGTTTAATTTTAAAATCGTACTCTAGTAGAGTAACCGAGTATATTGTATTCGTGCAAATGTAGGTAACAGGCAAAAGGAAGCGTCTCCGACCCCATAATGTATATATTTTTTATCAGCATCAACAGCCGAGTCTATCTAGGCATGTCCGTCCATCTAGGCATGAACACCTAGATTTCGGATACTAATTTGGTAAACTAATTTGGTATGTAGATTACTTTGATTTGGATGAAAAACAGAAAAGATATGATCTTAAGTGTTCATTCCGGAATAATAGGTAATATGGGAGCTTTATGATATGGTTGTCCGCTCTGGAGAGAACTCGAACTTGACCAGCCTGCAGACAAAGAAAGGATCTGGTAAAAATTTTACCTTTGCAGCTTTTAAGACTTTTAAGATCTTTGCGTTGAAACATAATGTATATATTTTTTATCAGCATCAACAGCCGAGTCGATCTAGGCATGCCCGTCCATCTAGGCATGAACACCTAGATTTCGGATACTAATTTGGTAAACTAATTTGGTATGTAGATTACTTTGATTTGGATGAAAAACAGAAAAGATATGATCTTAAGTGTTCATTCCGGAATAATAGGTAATATGGGAGCTTTATGATATGGTTGTCCGCTCTGGAGAGAACTCGAACTTGACCAGCCTGCAGACAAAGAAAGGATCTGGTAAAAATTTTACCTTTGCAGCTTTTAAGACTTTTAAGATCTTTGCGTTGAAACAGACGGACGGGCAGACGGAAATGGTTATATCGATTCCCCTTGTCATGCTGAAGAATAATATATATACTTTATATATTCGGAAACGATTCCTTTTATGCGTTGCATACTTCCTGACAAAATTATTTTACCAGTTTATAAATGGTAGAACAAGAATTCAATCCATATCGTTCGGTTATATGGGGGCTATGTGATATAGTGGTCCGAGCTTGACGATTTTTACACATGAGCAGCTTACAGCAGAAGAAAATTACAAGTCGATAGCTTTAAAACTGAGAGACTAGTTCGTATAGAAACAGGCGGACATGGCTATACTTATGTATAAATAAATTATTTAAAATATGCATCATGTCCGTCTGGCCGCCCGTATGAACACCTAGATCTCGGAGACTGTAAGAGCTAAAGTAACCAAATTTGGTATGTAGACTGACTCTTCTTGTAGGGCCCTGCAAATCGATAAAAACCTTATATCTCCCACAAATTGTAATGCATTTAGTTAAAACTCCGTTTATATATGTATTAGCATATAATCTACCGATTTCATTATGACAGGATAATAATTGTCGATAAAATCGTAAAAAAAATATTTTGTATGAGAGGACACCAACCAAAAATAAAATATATATAAATATATGCGGGGTACGAGTATCTTATAGTCGGAATATTGACTATAGTATTCACACTTGTTGTTTTAAACTTTTTTTTGTTGACGTCTTCGTCTCATCCGCTTTTCATATATGTTTCGGTTGCCGCTGAATTGTTGTTGTTGTTAATTTATTTTGCTAAAAATACTTAAGTTAATTATAAGAAGCTGCAACAACAATTCAAACATTTGAAATCTAAAACATATGTGTGGCTTGATATTTATTTTTAACAAATCTTTTCTTTTGCTTTCCATTTTTCTTTTCGCATCGAAAGCGCATTGAATCGCACACAGGTGGAAGAGTCATTCGCAGACTATAGTGACCTCCTCCTCTCCAACAAGCAACCTACATCCTCATCCTCCCTCTCATTATGGCTTCTGATGAGATTTATGCAGGTCATCAATTTGTTGCTAAAAATTAGTTTGCCCATAAATTGTATCTTTATACCATTCACAAAATGGTATATTAATTTTGTCAGGAAGTTTGCAACGCATAGAGGGAAGCGTTTAAGACTATATTAAGGATATATATTCTTGATCAGCATGGCAAGGGGAATCGATATAACAATGCCCGTCTGCCCGTCCGAACGTCTGTTTCAAAACAAAGATCTCAGAAGTCTTACAAGCTACAGAGCTAAATTTTTTACCAGATGCTTCTTTTGTCCGCAAGCTAGTTAAGTTCGAGTTTTATACAGATCGGACACATATAATATAGAGGTCCCATATAACCGATTGTTCCGAAATGAACACTTAGGAGCATGACTTTTCAGTTTTTCTTCCAAATCAAACCAAGTTCGGCTTGTATCCATTTAAAAGGGTCCCCAGTCTGCTGGCCTGATCGGGTCAAGGTCGGACAACTATATCATATAGCTACCATATAACCGATTTTTCCGGAACATTTAAGAGCATTTCTATTTTACATCCAAATCAAAACAAATTCGGTTTGTATACATTTAAGGACGCCCCACGTTCACTGGCCTGATCTGATCAAGATCGCACAGCATATAAGCGATTGTTCCGGAAGGAACACTTAGGAGCATAACTTTTCTGTTTTTCATCCAAATCAAAGCAAATTGGGTTTGTGTCCATTTGAGGAGTCGGTTGGGATGTTTTCATACCAAATGTTTTTTACGATGTTGTCTACAATTATCATCCGATCTTAACAAAACTCGGCAAAACGGTAGATTATGTGCTTATACATATACAAACCGACTTTCAACCAAATGCGCTAATTTGTGGAAGATATAAAGTTTTGCGGTTTGCGGGGGCGTGGCAAAATTTAAAAACAAACTTGATCTGACACCCCACAAGGGAAGTCTACATGCCAAATTGGGTCTCTCTAGATCTTACAGTCTCCGAGATCTAGATGTTCATACGGACGGACAGACGGACATGGCTAGATCGACTCGGCTGTTGATGCTGATCAAGAATATATATACTTTATGGAGACGATTCCTTCTGCCTATTGTATTGTATTCGTGCAAATGTATGTAACAGGCAGAAATAAGCATCTAAGACCCCATCAAGTATACATTGCGGAATAAATTGCTAAAACCAAGGAATCAAACCGGAATGCTACCGGAACTGTTAAGAGTAATTATTTATTATTTATTTTATCATATTTGATAAAATCAAAAATATGCAATACCTTTTGTTTTTTTTTTTTTTTTTGGTCTACAAATATTATCCCTGCGTATTTCAATTCGGTAAATCTGTAGAATATAGGCTGATACATGTATAAACCGAGTTTCAAATAAATGTGTTAAAAATTATGAGTGATATACGTTTTTTTTTTTTGATTTGCGGGGGTGGTTCAAAGTTCATCTGACGAAATACTGGGAGAGTCTACATACCAAATTTGGTCACTGTAGCTCTTAAGAGTCTCTGAGATCTAGGTGTTCATACAGACAGACACGGCTAGATCGACCTCGCTGTTGATGCTGATGAAGAATATAAGTTTATATAAAAATATACTTCCTTTTGCCTATTACATACAATTGCAAGAATACAACATTCTCGTTGACTTTACTAGAGTCCGAGTATAAAAATGTTTCAAATTTTGATTGACATTGATAGTTGCCCTCACAGAACACTTGTGGTTGTGATATCGCTGCGCAGAGCTAGCAGAATGTTGGCTGTAAGTAATATAGCAAGCGGCTGGCTGTTATGGTTATGTGCTATGGGCAGCTGTTAAACGATTAACAACAGTGTGTGTGCCTGGCGTGAACAAATTCTGTTTTTTATACTCGTATTCTAGTAGAGTAAGCGAGTGTATTGTATTCGTGCAAATAAATGTAACAGGCAGAAGGAAGCGTCTCGGACCCCATAATGCATATATATTCTACCAGCATCAACAACGTCAGTCCGTCTATATGAACAGCTAGACCTTGGAGACTATAAAAGATAGAGTCACCAAATTTGGTATGTAGACTCCCCTTGTGGAGCGCCAAAATGCGTTTTTCAAAATTTTCTCACGCCCCCTCCCACGCAAATCGATAAAAGCCTTATACCTCACACGAATCTTAACGCATTTAGTTGAAACTCGGCTTGTTTATGTATTAGCGCATAATCCACCAACTTGCCAAATTTCATTAAAATCGGATAATAATTGTAGACAAAATCGTAAAAAAAAAACTAAATTGCGTTAGAATGTATGGGAGATATAAGGTTTTTATAGATTTGCGGGGGCGGAAGGGGCCGTGGCAAAATTTTGAAAAACGCTATCTGACACCCCACAAAGGGAGTCTACATACCAAATTTGGTGACCCTAGCTCTTATAGTCTCTGAGATATAGTTGTTTTTGTGGACAACGTTTTTATCAACTTGCAAATTTGATCTGACGCCCCTAAAGAGGAGTCTTAATACCAAATTTGGCCCCTCTAGCTCTTATAGTCTCCGAGATCTAGGTGTTGATACGGACGGGCACGCAGACATGGCTAGATCGACTCGGCTGTTGATGATGATCAAGAATATATATACTTCACTTTATTTATTTAGCTTGTTACATATTTTGGACAAATACAATATACTAGAGTACGAGTATAATAAATACTGAGTAGGAGTATCTTATAGTCTTAATATTGACTGTAGCATTCTTACTTGTTTTTTTTTTTTTTATTTTTGGCTTTCAAGTTCAACGTTCAATTTCATTAAATTTTCAACCGGCTCTATGAAAGACATTTATTATTG
The DNA here is from genome assembly GCA_037043425.1 of Hirtodrosophila duncani. Taxonomy (NCBI): domain Eukaryota; kingdom Metazoa; phylum Arthropoda; class Insecta; order Diptera; family Drosophilidae; genus Hirtodrosophila; species Hirtodrosophila duncani. The sequence continues at coordinate 153,912 of JBAMBM010000559.1, forward strand.
CTGTTGTTGTTGTAGTATTTATTGACCCACGCAGGGACAGCTGTTATTTATATTTTAAAATTTTCATCAATAAGATATGATGCCATTTTTTGTTTGTTGTTTATTTGTTTTTTTTTGTGACTTATATTGGTAACATTTCATTGAATTTTAGAAATTTAATTTTTTGCATAATTCTTGCTCGACACTAAATCAACAAACTCTTAAGATCAATTGTGAAGGAATATTACATGTTTTTGCACCGAACTGTACATCTAGTTCTCCTTTTTCTTCTGTTTTTGTTTCGTTTTCAATTTGGTTCGTTCCTTGCTTTGTTTTCTTTGATTTTGGTTTTACGCTTGGTTGTTTTAGTTTTGTTTTTGGTGTGACGGCGTCATCCAACCACAAACGGCAACTGATCGGATCGTTATGGTCCCCAAATATACAGAGGCCCCCATACAGAGAGCGCGCGCACACTCACAGACACGCATGCAGAAGCAGACAAAAAAAAAAAAACAAACAAACACACACATTAAGTAGCAACAGCACCGGCGGTTGGCGGCCTTCTGACACTTCACTTCACCTTGAGGTGAGTTTTTTTCCATTGACACGTTACAATTCTGCATAAAGATTTCTAAACTAGATGTCACTCCCAGTCAATGCTGCTTAATTCTCTCTCTCTCTCTCTCTCTCTCTCTCTCAGATCTCTTTAGGTTGACATTTTCAGTGCTGTTGAAGCCGTTGCTCGAGCTGTCTGCTTTTTGTCTCCCGCATTGATTGTGCACTGCTGGCACTCTGAATACCCTAATTCAAAAGAGCAACACAGAGAGTATATGCTTTACAATGTGCATCTGATCTTTTGTCTGGTTGCATAGGAAATACCAAGATATCTCAGATACCAAATATCTGAGAGGGTATCTAAGCTTTGCTAATTAAGAATTCAATAATTAAAACAATCAAACGCACAAGTGAGAAACACAATCTTTGCGTTCTCTGCGTGTGTTCGCAACGTAATGAATGGCAATGCTGCCCTGCCACAACCAACAGCCGCTGTGGCGGCAGAGACACATAGGGTTTCGTGTACTTTTCGGCCAAGTTTTTAAAGCCAAAAGTTTTTAAAACGTGAGATGAATAAGTTCATTTAAATTCCTCTGTTCTAAAATATTGTTTAAAATTTATTAATTTTATTATTTCCTGATTGACAAAGTGTTTTCCACTCTGAAATACAGGTATGTTTAACAAATAGAAGACATTTTGTAGATGCTAAATATTGTTGTGGCACACCTAGGTAATATTTCAAATTTTAGTTAATTCTTCTACATTGGGACCCAATATGTCCCTCTTAGACATATGTAGAGTATCACCCTGTCGAACCCGTTCGATTGCAGCAGTCTTGCTTGTTCGTGTTGTGCCTTGTCTTTGCTTTCAATTTGCATTTCAATTTCTTGCCTACTGCGCGACGTCTTTGTCTGCACCCACCGCTACTGCCGTTGTACCACTCCAGCAGGATGCTGACGTACTTGGGTGGCCACGTAACAACAACAACCAGCAGCAACAATAATAACAGCAACACATTTTCATAGAACTTAATTGCGGTCACAGTGTGCTCATGTTATTGTTGCGCGGCATGCGTCATTAGTAAAATACGGAACTAATTTGAGCTCTTAGCCTAGCAAATAATACCAACACTGGAAAGCTTTTATTTTTATACTCGTAGTCTTGTAGAGTAAACGAGTATATTGTATTCGTGCAAATGTATGTAAGTGGTAGAACGAAGAGTCTAAGACCCCATAAAGTATATGTTGGAGCGTCATAATTTGTACTATTCATTTCCATCGTTTTAGGCGCAGCGAGTTTCGGTCGCACCGAGATCCGTAACACAACTGACTGGTGTCTTCCCTTGATCTCGGGTTTTTATACCGAACCACACTCGGCGACAGCTGTAAACGCTGTCGCCCCGCCAAAACGGGACTTTCCGTTAAATGAATACGAACCACACTCGGCGACAGCTGTAAACGCTGTCGCCCCGTTAAAACGGGACTTTCCTAAAACACATAGTAAAAACAGACACATAAATAGGCTGATGCAATGTGGCAATGTACCTGCGATCCTGGTGAAATACCCAAATACGCACTAACACAAACTCAATACAATTCTTACATATATTCACACACGCCGCATATTCAAACTGCTTATGCTTCCACACATATATATTCTTGATCAGCATCGAATATAAAATAAATACAGAGTACGAGTATCTTATAGGAGAAATATCGACTATAGCGTTCTTACTTGTTATGTACTTGTACTCTACTAGAGTATACCAGTATATTGTATTGCAAATGTATGTAACAGGCAAAAGAAAGCGTCTCCGACCCCATAAAGTTTATATATTTTTGATCATCATCAACAGCCGAGTCGTTCCAGCCTTGTCCGTCCATATGAAAACCTGGATTTCGGAGCTAGGGTTACCAAATGTAGTAGGTAGATCCATCAAGTGAGGTGTCCGATCAGGTTTGCCACGCCCCCTCCCGCCCCCGCAAATTGATAAAAACTTGTCTATCCCACAATTTTTGATACATTTAGTTGAAACTCGGTTTCTGCATGAATAAGCATAAAAGACATAAAAGCACCCAATTAAAAAAAAAGGTTTGCATATTTTTGAGAGTGTGTCATCATGATGGGTACGAATATCATATAGTCAGAATATCGACTATAGCCTTCAAACTTGTTTTTGTTTTGGCAAAAAAAAATCGCTATAAGTTATTGTAATATGCTGGCAGGGTCGCCATGTAATATGTTGAAAATAAAGAACACGAGCGCCAAGGGGCGCCTTTGAGTGCTTTATTGATAATTGCATGTCATTTACAGTTAAATTTAAGCGGCACTTAGCTATGTACATAAACTAATGCAATGTTTTATGCAAATTTTAATGACATTCATGGGTTTAACAACCTCAGCGTTTAAACACTTTGTGACTGATACCAAATGCAATAATATGTATTATGCTTATGAATAAGTAATATAAGTACATACATGGTTTAACACACCTCCCCCTTACAAGAATAACTTAATATTAATAGTATGAAACTATTTAAAATTAACAATTCAATTTTTTGGGTTTTAAGTATTATAACATTGTAAATGTTTTAATAATTGGGTATAAAGTGCAATCGTGTTCATAATGCTTTATATAGTGCTGAATAGGGATAATTTTGTAATATGTATATATACAATGATATAAGATGTATATAATATATGCGTTTTTTTAATTTTTCATTGTTTGTTTTCATTTTTTTTAAATTTGATTTGTAATTATTTTTGTCATCTATACTAACCACTCTGCAGGCCCTTTATAACTATTATCTTACTAATGTCCTGTTAATTTCTAACTAATACAAAATTTTGTTTATTAATTTGTCTGATATTGGAATTTCTACCATAATTCATATTTTGCTTAATTTTTGCTTTTTCTGGTAGTGATTTTGCTATTTTACTTGGTATTTGTCTGTCAACCTTGACTGTGCTCCAGTAACACCAGCGGCACGAAAATAACAAGTAAGAACGCTATAGTCGATGCAACACTTTTTTGATTTTTATACCCTGTACCTATAGCACAAGGGGTAAAATGTATGTAACAGGCAGAAAGCACCGTTTCCGACCCCACAAAGTCAAAGACAAAGTGTCGATCTAGCTATGTCTGTCTGTCCTTCCGGATGTATGAAATCTAGATATAAAACTTAATTGCATTTTAATTTTTCATAGATGTACCAAGCTCAGATTCATTTTATTTATTTGTATTATTATTTTATTTATTTTTAAAGGCTACAAGCTGAAAATTTTACCAAATGCTTCATTTATCTGCAGGCTGGTCAAGTTCCAGTTTCATCAAGATCGGAGAACTATATCATATAGCTACCACATAACCTTTTGTTCCGGAATGAACACTTAGGAGCATAACTTTGTCTTTTTCATCCAACTCAAACTAAATTTTGTTTCTATCCATTTGAGGAGACCCCACGTCCGCTGGCCTGATCTGATCAAGATTCCCATCTTTACCTTTATATGGGAGCTATACGATATAGTTGCGGACAACTTATATGGGAGCTATACGATATAGTTGTCCGCAAGAAGATCGGAAGAATAGAAGAATAGAAAAAATAGAAAAGTTATGCTACTGTGTTGATTCCGGAAGGATCGGTTATATGGGAGCTATACGATATAGTTGCGGACAACTTATATGGGAGCTATACGATATAGTTGTCCGCAACTATATCGTATAGCTCCCATATAACCGATCCTTCCGGAATCAACACAGTAGCATAACTTTTCTATTCTTCATCCAAATCAAACCATCCATTTGAGGAGAACCTACATGCTCTGGCCTGTTGTTATCAAGATTGGAGAACTATATCATAACTATACCATATAACCGATTGTTCTGAACTGAACTCTGAGGTGTATACTTTTCTGTTTTTCAACCAAATTAAACCAAATTCGGTTTGTATCAATTTGAATAAAATACACGTCCACTGGCCTGATTTTATAAAGAGCGGAGAACTATTATCAATTTAAATAAGCCCCACGTCCATTGGCCTGATCTGATCAATATCGGAGAACTCTATAATAGTAGCTCCCATATAAGCGATTGTTCCGGAGTGTACACTGAGTAGCATAATTTTCTGTTTTTCATCCAATTCCAATTAAATACGATTTGTATAAATTTGAGGACTCCCCACGCAACCAAATCAAAACAAATTCGGTTTGTGTCAATTTGAATAAGCCATACGTCCATTGGCCTGATTTGATAAAGATCGGAGAAGTATATCATATAGCTACCATATAACCGATTGTTCTGGAATGAACACTTAGGAGCAATATTGTCTGTTTTTTTCCCAAATAAACCCAAAAGCGGCTTGTATCCATTTGAGGACTGCCCACGAGAATTTGCCTGATCTTATAAAAATCGGACAACTATTTCGTATAGCTCCCATATAACTGATCATTCCGGAATGAACACTTAGTAGCATAACTTTCTTGGTTTTAAGCCAAATCAAACCAAATTTGGGTTGTATCAGTTTGAATAAGCCATACGTCCATTGGCCTGATTTGATAAAGATCGGAGAACTACATCATATAGCTATCATATAACCTTTTTCTGTTTTTCAGCCCCTACGTCCGCTGGCCTGTGCTGATCAAGATCGGAGAACTATATCATATAGCTCCCATATAATCGATTGTTCTGAGGAGGCCATTTGAGGCCTCCCCACGCACACTGGCCTGAGCTGATAAAGATCGGACAATTATATCGCATAGCTCCCATATAAAGGATCGTTCCGGCTAGTAGAATAACTAAGTAGAATAACTTTTCTGTTTTTCATCCAAATCAAACCATCCATTTGAGGAGACCCTACGTCCGCTGGCCTGTTCTGATCAAGATCGGAGAAGTATATCATATGGCTACCATAACCGATTGTTCTGAAATGAACAATAAGGTGCATAACTTTTCTGTGTTTCATCCAAGTTAAAACAAATTCGTCTTGTATCCCTTGTATCCACTCCATCTAGATTTGTTCTAGTTCGGTTATATATTTACAATGTCAATGGTATATAAGCTTTGGCAAGAAGAAGCTAGTTTTTCTTTCTTGTTGTTATTTACCACGCCCACTTTCTAGGATGGCCCCCAATACAAGCCAATTTTATTGTTCCTATTTCATAGCTTTTTATACCATTTACAAAATGGTATATTCATTTAGTCAGGAAGCTTGCAACGCATAGAACGAAACGTTTCCGACTATATATAGTATATATATGGCTAATCAGTATGACAAAGGGAATCGATATAACCATGTCCGTCCCCCCGTCTGTCCGACTGTCCGTCCGTGTGTCCATCCGTCTGTTTCAACACAAAGATCTCAGAAGTCTTTAAAGCTGCAAGGCTGAAATTATAGATGCTTCCTTTATCTGCGGGCTGGTCAAGTTCGAGTTTTATCCAGATCGGACAACTATGTCATATACCTCCCATATAGCCGCTTGTTTCGGAATGAACACTTAGCAGCATAACTTTTCTGTTTTTCATCCAAATCAAACCAAATTCGGTTTGCATCCATTTGAGGAGACCCTACGTCCGCTGGCCGGTTCTGATCAAGATCGGAGAACCAATCATATAGCTACCATATAACCGATTGTTCTGGAATAAACACTAAGAAGTATTATAGCTTTTCTGTCTTTCATCCAAATTAATAAAAATTTGTCTTGTATCCCTTGTATCCACTCCATTCAGATCTAGATCGGTCATATATTTACAATGTAAATAGTTTATAAGCACCGGCAAGCCGAAGCTAGCTTTCCTTTCTTGTTTTGTCTAATTATATTGAATTCGGAGTGTCCTTCGAAAACAAGGTCGTCATGATATTCTTTGAAAATTTTATAGATCGATTTTTTACATGTAATATATGTTGTTAATGGCGTTAATGCAATTGTTAGCTCTGTAAGGCATTTATTTCTTATATTTTGTAATTCTTCAACCCGAGTGTAATTCAAAAAGGGCAATTTTAATTTTCTAATTCCTTGATTAGCGGCCTCCAAAGAGAGCCTCCAAAATAATCGTCCTAAGTAAATTTTCTCGCGAATAATCAAGTCGTGTGCTGAAACACTGCTACAAATTCGTTTGCCTTTTTTGAATAAAATATTCGGAAGGCTTAGAAGGAGCTCGTTTTACTTCATAATTAAATAGCGTTTCATAAATGCTGCGAGCCTTTGGACAAGTTGTTTTGTTTGTGATCGTCTAGCAACACGAAGTATTTTGAAAGCTTCGTTTGTCAAATTTTTAAAATATTGTATTTCTATGCGGAATAGCTACATAGTTTTTCCTTTCCAGCAGTGTCCTTCACCACAAAGTCATAACTTTAAAAAATTTAGTCGTGATCGGTTTTTACTAGGAGATATGGTCTGAAATATGTTATTGTCCAGTGGATTGCGGCTAACTCCTTTTCTATTGTTGGTGTATTGCATTCACCTTTGGTGAAGGCTCTGGAAGCATACGCAATTGGTAGTTGCTTCGTATTCTTAACTTAACACAGCGACGCAAGCATTTCTGCTGGCGTCTGTAACTATACAAAATTGTTTATTGAAGTCTGGATATTTCAGTAGTGTGGGAAATTATTAATGAAATTAATTGCATTGGTACGTTTTTCTGTCCATATTAAAGGAGTGCTTTTTCTACTGAGTCTTGTTCGTTTGCGTGCATGCTCTGATAAGTTTGCTATGAACCTTCTGTAGTAGTTACAGAAAGCAAGAAATCTTTTAGTTTCGTCTGCCGTTTTTTTTCGCTCTCGAAAAGTTGGCACCAAAAAACCAAGAAATAGATTGGCACAAAAGCGACGTCGGCAGCGTAGCGGCAGTGCGTGCCAAACTATTTCTCTCTTATCAGCACGCAGCGAAAGCGGCAGCGCAGCCGTAAAAATATATTTCTTGGTTTTCGCATTCTGGTGTGTGTAGGATTATACACAAGCAAGCAGTCACCCACAATTGATTTTTAAATGCCAATTAATAATTATACTCTTTGTTGGCTGTGTGGGTATTCCTTGTTGGAACATAACTTTTTACAGATGACGATTTTTAAAGTTCATCGAAATACTATTTTGGCTTTTTTGGAAGTAATATTAATATTAACAGGCTTACATTTATTTGCTTTTCGAGTACGTAAATTTTGTAAAAAGTTTTAGAAATTGTTTGGTATCAAATGATATTATAACATCAGTCAGCTGGAATATATTTAAAAATTGATATCGAATTGATGAGCAACCCAAGGCAACTCGTATGCTGCCCAAATTAACTAAAGCCTATATAGAGCCAAATAAACTTATGTATATTAAATATATTAAATATAATATATTAAATAATATATAAAATAATAATAACAATTAAATAAACGTAAAATAATTTGATAAATAAATGCACAAGTATTTTCAAAATGTATGGCAGATGCTATCGAAAAGCTTCTTAACTTGAAAGCTCCTAGCGTCATCAAATGATCACGCAAAGGTTTATCGCAAAGATTTGCAATTTTCTAACAAAAATTTTAATTATTCTAGTGAAAAGTAAACGATATTTATCAATACATTGTGTCATATAGTTGAGGCAGTTTTGAAACTTTTATTTCCTGTCATTAATGAAAAACACCTGTTGGAAAATTGATAATGATTTTGTTTGGCCAAAAATGGGAAAAATTGACAATAAGTAAATATGTAAACAAATTTTGAATACTTTATAAAAAAGCTGTATTTTATTTGTGTGTACAAAATTTTCAAACAATTTGCTGATTCCATGTTTTTATAAATGTTTAGTTTTCGTCTGATCTATGAACAGTCTAAGCACTACTCCGCCTTTCGGGTTTATAGTACAAAAGAATTGCTTAGTATAGAAAACTCTTTTATTTTTCATCTAAATCAAACCAAATTTGGTTTGTATATGCTTTAGAAGTCTCCACGGCTGCTGACGACATTTAAACCATATAGAACGACTATATCTTATAGCCTACATATCCAGAATGAAATTTTAGTATGGAAAACTTTTTTGTTCTTATTTAAATTTAATATACTTTGGTGTTTATGCATTATAGGAACCCTTACATCACTCAGCCAAATTTTATCCGGATTGGAGTACCATATCATACAGCTGTCATAGAACCTAATTTTGTTATTTGTATATTGTGAGTTCTTAGAGCCTCCTTGGGATTAAGGTCAATTTTATTTAGATTGGGGTAAGATATCAAGCTCTGTGTCGCCTCTAGTAGTGAAGGTCGAAGGCATAAAATTGAGAGACTCAATACCTGTATTCTTGAATATCTACTTAATTTAAAGTTTTATTGATACCAGGCAATTACTTTTAAATTATTCCCAAAAGAAACAAGTAAGAACACTCTAGTCAATACTCCGACTATAAGATACTCGCTCTCTTTATTTAATTTATGTTCAAGACCCTCAAAAGTATGCAACACTTTTGATTTTTTTTTTTTTTTGTGACGCCTGCCTTCATACAACATGTTTTTTTTAAACGATTTTGTCTACAATAATTATCCGATCTTAATGAAAGTTGGCAAATCAGTAGATTATGTGCTTATACACAAATAAACCGAGTTTCAGATATAAGGTTTCTCTTGATTTGCGGCTGCGGGAGGGGGCGGGATAAAATTTCAATACAAACTTGATAGTTCTCCTACGAGGGAAGTCTACATACCCAATTTTGTCGCTCTAGCTCTTATAGTCTCTGTGATCTCGGTGTTCATACAAACGAATAAACAGACATAGTTTGATCGACTGGGCTGTTCATCCTGATCAAGAATATATATACTAGAAGATATATATACTAGAAGAATATATGTATATACTAGAGTACGAGTTAAAAAACAAGTAATAACGCTATCGTCGATATTCCGACTTTAAGATACTCCCACTCAGCATTTATTCAATATTCGACACATTGTGTAGTACATTGCGGGAAAGGGAAACTATGTCGCGTATGCGCTATTCCGCATAGAAATACAATATTTTAAAAATTTTACAAACGAAGCTTTCACAATTCCGGATGTTGCTAGACGATCACAAACAAAACAACTTGGTAGTACTAATGATACACAGAGTGAAACGCTATATAAATATGAAATAAAACGACATGTCGAGCTCCTTCTAAGCCTTCCGAATATTTTTATTCAAAAAAGGCAAACGAATTTGTAGCAGTGTTTCAGCACACGACTTTATTATTCGCGAGAAAATTTACTTAGGACGATTATTTTGGAGGCTCTCTTTGGAGGCCGCTAATCAAGGAATTAGAAAATTAAAATTGCCCTTTTTGAATTACACTCGGGTTGAAGAATTACAAAATATAAGAAATATATGCCTTACAGAGCTAACAATTGCATTAACGCCATTAACAACATATATTACATGTAAAAAATCGATCTATAAAATTTTCAAAGAATATCATGACGACCTTGTTTTCGAAGGACACTCCGAATTCAATATAATTAGACAAAACAAGAAAGGAAAGCTAGCTTCGGCTTGCCGGTGCTTATAAACTATTTACATTGTAAATATATGACCGATCTAGATCTGAATGGAGTGGATACAAGGGATACAAGACAAATTTTTATTAATTTGGATGAAAGACAGAAAAGCTATAATACTTCTTAGTGTTTATTCCAGAACAATCGGTTATATGGTAGCTATATGATTGGTTCTCCGATCTTGATCAGAACCGGCCAGCGGACGTAGGGTCTCCTCAAATGGATGCAAACCGAATTTGGTTTGATTTGGATGAAAAACAGAAAAGTTATGCTGCTAAGTGTTCATTCCGGAACAATCGATTATATGGTAGCTATATGATACAGATGCCCGATCTGGATAAGACTCGCACTTGCCCGGCCTGCAGACAAAGGAATTATCTGGTCAAAATTTCAGTTTGTAACTTTTAAGACTTCCGAGATCTTTGTATTGAAACAGACGGACGAACAGAGAGATAGACGGACATCGTTATATCGATTCCCCTTGTCATGCTGATGGTATAAAATCCACTGTGCGTAGTTGTTAATTTTATACTATATGTTGAGTGTGTATGTTGTAACAGCTTGAAGTTTCATAATATTTAATAATGCTTTAAAAATAACTTTTGTATCTAAGTATCTACCATTATTAACGGCATTTTGGAACAGTTTGTTCAGACATCTCCTAGCCAACGCACCCGTACCCCGCCAAAAATCCAGCTAACACCAGTATCCTTCGGTATGCCTTATGCTAATTTCAAAGCAGCCGGTTTTTATACTTGTTCTCTAGTAGAGTAAGCGAGTATATTTCTTATTAGTGCAAATGTATGTAACAGGCAGAGAGAAGCTGTAGTCGATATTCCGTGTACAAGATACTCGTAATCAGCATTTATTCAATATTCTACACACTCAAAAGTATTAAAAAAAATCCTTTTTTTTTTGGGTGGGATGTGGTGTTCTCATACAAAATTTTTTCTTACGATTTTTTTCTACAATTATTATCCGATCCTAACAAAACTCGGCAAATCGCTAGATTATGTGTTTATAAGTGCACAAACCGACCTTCAATGAAGTGCGTTAAAATTTGTGGAAGGTATAAAGTTTTGCGCTTTGCGGGGGCGGGAAGGGGCTTGATCTGACGCCTCAGAAGGAAAGTCTACATACCAAATTGGGTCTCTCTAGCTCTTACAATCTCCGAGATCTAGGTATACATATGGACGGACAGACGGACATGGCTAGGTCGATTCGATTGTTGATGCTGATCAAGAATATATATACTTTATGGGGTCTCACGCGTTTCCTTCTGCCTGTTACATACATTTGCACGAATACAAAATACTCGTTTACTCTTCATACATTTAAGTGTGTCGACTGTTGAATAAATGCTGAGTACGAGTATCTTATAGTCGGAAAATCGACTATCGCGTTCTGGCTTGTTCTTTTTGTTGGCCTCAGGGGAGTATTTTCACTCCATTGTGATAAAAGTGAAGTTCACTTTTTTGTTTGTTTGTTGTTTCGCTGGGAAAACTCAAAACGACAACAACAACTGAAACAGCAAAAAGAAACCACAACAAAATGGTTAAAAATCCCGCTCGAATGAACCCGCTTGGCTGGCCTCAGGGTCTTGTTGCTTGGGGCGCGGCGGGCTGCGGATGTTGCAGAGGATATGTTTGAATGCACAAACCACTATTTGGACGAACAGATGTTTATTGTTGGGCCTGAACCGCATGATTGAATGATTTTATAATATCTTCTATTTATTGAACAAAATGTCAGTGTGCGTAAGCCAGAGGGCGAGAAAATAGAGAGCAGCCAGATTGAGAGTCAGCAAATTAAACATATCATACGATATATGCCCATTAATGTAGGATCGTAAATAAAAAATGTCAGTGCGGAGACGCGCCCCTTCAAAAAGGTTACTTTCCAGATTTTATAATCTCCAAACAAAAGTGGTCATAAATGTTTGCGTGAAAAACCGCAGGGCAGCGGAAATTAAGCGAACACAAGAAAGCCGACGATTGCATACCTTTAAAGATACATTCACAAAAAATGTGAATGTATATTCATTCTACTCGTACTCAAGTAGAGTAAGTGGGTATTTTGTATTCGTGAAAATGTAACAGTCAAAAGGAAGTGTTTCTGGCCTCATAAAGTATATATATTCTTGATCAGGAGCCGAGTCAATATAGCCATGTCCGTTCGTATGAACACCTAGATCTCGCAGACTATAAGAGCTGGAGAAACCAAATTTGGCATTAAGATTCCTCTCGTAGGGCATCAGATCAAGTTTGTTTAAAATTTTGCATACTTTCGAGTGTGTCAAAAATAAGATAAGTAAAGAGTGCGAGTATCTTATAGTCGGAATATTAACTATAGCGTTCGTACTTGTCTTACTTGTACTCTAGTAGACTAAGCGAGTATATTGTATTCGTGCAGGCAGAAGGAAGCGTCTAAGACCACATAAAGTATATACATTCTTGATCAGCATCAACAGTCGAGAAGACCTAGACGTGTCCGTCTTTCCGTCCTTGTCAACACCGAAATCTCGGAGTTTATAAAAGCTAGTTATCAAATTTGGTCAGACAAGTGGGAGATGAACTAAAGTCAACATCTACAAAACATTTTGACAGGGCTCTTCTCTACCCTTTGAGGAGAAGAAGGCTCAACAATATTGATGTCAAATTTAATTAACTTTCATCAATCTTTTCTTACTCATAAAGGGAATCAAAATACATATTCATAGCTTGCTACACAAACAGATAATATGATACAAATAGAAAAACGATCTCTTCAGCTCGGAGACTGTAAGAGCTAGAGAGACCCAATTTGGTATGTAGACTCCCCTTATGGGGCGTCAGATCATGTTTGTTGCCACGCCCCCTCCCGCCAACGCAAACAGCAAAACTTTATATCTTCGACAAATTTGAAAGCATTTAGTTGAAACTCGATTTGTGTATGTATAAGCACATAATCTACAGATTTGCCGAGTTTTGTTAAAATCGGATAATAATTGCAAACAAAATGGTAAACAAAAATTTTGTATGAAAACACACCACCACAAAAAAAAAAAAATAAACAAGTTCTTTTCATACTTTTAAGTGTGTCGAATATTAAATAAATAAGGAGTGCGAATATTTTTTACGCGGAGACAACGCCTTCTTCCGACGCACATTAAAAATAGCCAAAAAAGAAAAATAAATCCACAAACTCCTGCACAAAAAATATGGCCTTAATCCGTGCAAGAGCATCCACTGCATATACAACCCAAAATCATCCCGATACTCAACCGACACATCCGAAATCGCAAACATTCTCTGCAAAGATTGGTCAGACGCAACAAATGACACCAATTTTCCGGCACCCTGCTCAGCCTTAGTGGCTGTACAAGCAGTAATAGCAGCAAGTAATAGCAACATACAATAAAAAAACACTAGCTATCGAAGGCGGTATTTCAAATCTTGAATTCAATGCAGAAATATATTCCTTAACTCTCAGGCTAGATAGAATCAATTACGCAATGATAAAGAACATAGACAATAGTACGAAGACTCGCATAAAACACCTACAAATCGCTATCCTGGCCAAAATAATTGCAAAAAGACTGTGGTGGTTTGTTACCAACAACAAACTCATACACAACAGTCAAGTTGGTTTCGAGAAAGGTAAATCAACTATAGATAGTCTACTTCTCGTAGACCATCTCATAGCTAGAACGCTCTCAAAAAGAAGCCACACATCAATAATTTCACTTGACTTCTCCAAAGCTTTCGACAGAATAGGATTACACACCATACTCGTCGAACAACTAAAAATATGGCAAATGACCCAAAATATACAGCTACGTTAAAAACTTCATGACTAACAGAAAGATTATAGCTAAAATAGGACAAAATTACTTAACAGCGCAACGACTACACAATGGCATTCCACAAGGCTCCCCCCTCTCTGTAATGCTCTTCATCATAGCATACAACAAGCTGACCGCAACCATATGCTGATGGCTTCAACCTAATCCTTAAAATCCCTAACTCCAAAAACCAAGACATCGATCTAACCCTACTGTTTTCCCAAATATCAGAATGGTGCGAATACTCCGGAGCCCAGTTATCAACAACAAAATGTAAACACCTACATATCTGTCGCAAACACAACTGCTCTTGCAACGTCCGTACTGGCAACCTCCAGCTAACAAACGTTAACAGCATAAACAACAGATGTAACTGGAAGGATCACGTAAAATCCTTAAGAGCTTCACTAGACAAAAAACTTAACATTATAAAATGCCTTTCAATTGCCACACATCTTCTTTAATCAACGTCACCAATGCTATAATAATCTCAAAAATCGATTACTGCCTCCCCCTGTTTGGCTCAGCGCCCCAGAGTACCAACCGACCCCTCAATTCAATTACCAATTCCGCAATAAGACTAGCACTCGGTGCTTTCAGAACTACTCCAGTCAATAACATGCTATATGAGACACAAATACCTCATATACACGTAAGAAACCAAATCGCAACAGCTAAACTCTGCAAATCAATAACAAATTCACACAACTCACTTATCTTTAACATAATTAAAAACTACAAAGCTCGAAAGAAATTAAAATACGAATCAACAATAGATAAAATCATCAGAACTGCAAGAAACCTCGGTATTCCGCACACACTCTATTCCTGAAACCCCATAATATATACCCCCCATGGCACCTACACAAAATCTCAATCGACTCCTCCCTCAGAGAGTACCCAAAAATCTCAACCCAACCTTTCACATACAGAAAACGGTTTCAAGAAATCCTTGACAACAACAAAAAATTCAAAAACATCTTCACAGATGGCTCACAAATAAACAACATTACAGCATATGCAATAACCGACGATCACAATATAATTAAAACAGGCATAATACCCTTCTTCTCAACTGTTTTCTCAGCTGAAGCCATTGCAATTACAGAAGCCCTCAATATTTTCAAAAACAAACCTGGCAAATACGCAATATATACTGACTCCCTTTCAACAATAGTCGCTATAAAAAATACCAGCAACTCCGACTACTACCCATCCCTCATCCGACACCCTCACCAAACACCACCCAAAATTCAAAATCATTTGGATTCCCGGCCATGTAGGCATCGGGAGTAATGAATTAGCTGACAGCGCCGCAAAAAATGCAACCAAATCCCCCCTCATCCTTACCCCAAATTATAGCTTCCAAGACATTAAATCAATCTATTCATCTAAATATGACCAACACCTCAAACTTAGATCACAATAACAAAATGTCAAGATGTGACCAAATTAAAATTACAATTCTCAGACTTGGCCATACCAACCTGACACACCAACACTACCTCAACCTGTCAGCAGACAATACATGTCCATTCTGCAGAAACGCAATAGTATATATTGCCCATATCCAAAAAGAATGTCCATCTTTCAAAATATCGTATACCCAAATATTTAAACATAAAGACCCCATACAACTGTTATCTCAACCCACACCAAAAAATGCTTCAATTATTTTAAAGTTCCTTAGACAAACAAATATTATAAATGAAATCTAGACATACCAAAGAGTCGAAGCCCTCAGCAGCCAGTACTCTATAATTAAGTTAATTGTAAGTTTTAATCACACTAAAAATCACAAATTTTGAAATCATGGTGGAAACGCTTTGGTTATTGGTATATTTCTCACTTTCACAATGTTTCTCTAAGTCGATTATAAAAAAAACAAATAATCATTATTTACGGGTTTTTTTTTATCGATTTGCGATGGAATCAGGGGGTATGCCAATTTTTATAACAATCTTATAGTCTCCAATATCTGGGTGTTTTTACGGAAATACGGACGGAGAAGGTGCGATCGACTCGGTTGTTTATGCTGATCTTTTACTGGAGTACGAGTATAATGACTTTGTGTTAAAGTAGAACTTTAATATTCTCCGCCAAGTTATTCAGCGTCACATCTATATCCCCAATACGATTGAACGTGCAAAAGTTGTCAATGTACTTATCTGAATGCAATGCCTTAAAAAATAACGAATAACGAGTGTACATACCTGTGAAAGAAAAAAATGAAATTAAGATATATTACCTATGGTACATTATTATGATTTTAGCTAAAATAATAATATGGATAAAGCCTTGAGAAACTGTTTTTTTATTGTAACATAATATTATGACTAAGATATTTGATGAAAATATAAAATAATGTATGTATTTGCAAAAAGCAAATCTAAAAACAATGAAATCAATTAAGAAAATTATAGTTTCTCTACGAGATTGCATCCTTATTGCATAGTGTAATTATATCATTCACAAACACTTGTGGTATAATACATTTATCAGGATGTTTCCAACGCTTAGAAAGAAGTATTTCCGATGATAAGAAGAATATATATTCTTGATCAGCACGACAAGCGTCTGCTTCAAACCAAAGATCTCAGAAGTCTTAAAAGTTGTCGGTTTTGATTTCTCCCGGATCGGACATCCATAGCACCCATACAACCGAATGTTCTAGAATGAACAATTATCAGCATAACTTTTTGTTTTTCATATAAAATAAAAAAAAATCCGGTCCGTATCCATTTGAGGATACACATCTGCTGATCAAATTGGAACTGTATCGGTTATGTGAATGTGACAATGTGAATGTTATATAAGCTTTGGCAAGCAAAAGCCAGCCAGCCCAAGGGGAATCGATATAACTTTGTCCGTCTGTCCGTCCGTCTGTTTCAATACAAAGATCTCAATCTTACAGGCTACAGAGCTAACATTTTTACCAGATGCTTCTTTTGTCTGCACGATGGTTAAGTTCGAGTTTTATCTAGAACTGTATCATATAGCTACCATATAACCGATTGTTCCGGAATGAATACTGAGTAGCATAACTTTTTTGTTTTTCATCCAAATTTGAAAAAAAAAATTGTTTTGTATCCCTTGTATCTGCTATAGCCCCACGCCCACCGACGAGATTTGATCTAGATCCGTTATATATTTGCAATGTGAATGGTATATAAGCTTCGGCAAGCCGAAGCTAGCCTTCCTTTCTTGTTCTTTATTTGTAATTGTATGTACATTTGAATTTCTTCATGAGGTGCAGTACTCCACACTGTCAAACACTCTTGAAGCCACATTTTTATATAGGGAAGTATTTGGACCCATTGGAAACTAAAATTGCTTATACATGACTTAGTTGTCCTTTATTTTTGCGATCTAGTTAAATTTGAATCTACTAATTTCTGGTCATCAATAGATGGCTATCTCTTTCCATCTAAGCCTTCCGCCAAAAAAAGGAAGAAAGGGAGAGAGTGGGAAAAAGGTGCCGCTTACAAATTGGATACCAGTGGTTAATCTACAAAAACCGCCTTGCCCACAATCTACAGGCTGCATCCTTCGCGCTTCAACTTCAAGATAGCGCTGCTTTACATTTTGGGCAACGGGATACTTTATTTCAATGTTATTTATGAGCTGTTTTGCTGTAATTTAAGGAAATCGGTTCGTTGAGCCCTTTTTTCTTACCCATAATTTATGCATGCGCTTGCTGTGGCCAGGGGGAAGGACAGTAGGGAACTACGGAGTAACAAGACGCCAGATGGAAATTTTTGGCTACTTAACTTTAACTGCTGAGCTTGATTGCCACTAGCGTGTCACGGAGAACTACCAGTGCCATGACACGGAAACTAATATTCGTCACCAGCCATGGATTACTAACCAAAGAGCACCGCGGCTGCTTTTTAAGTATTTTTCTCTTCTTAAAGTGGCTCTATGGTAGATACCGGTTGTAGAATGATATTAACTTCTTCCTGTTACTCCCTCTCCCTATCCCTGTGTCGTATCACGCTGTTATCTTTTGCTTGATTATTTTGCTGATTTCTAATTAAGCTAATGTGGAACAAGTGCTGGACATACACGTGTCAACTATGGAGTGTGGATGTTACAGCATACATCCTTGTCAACTCTCTACCAGCTCGTTATCATCCTGGCCCCGTTGGCTTAACTGGACTGTCAGCTTAAGCACATACAAATCCTGATGCTACTGCTACTTTTTAGGCCTCCTCCTCGTGGCCACTTGCAAAGCTCCTTTTAATGAGTTAATTTAAAAGTTTGCTCGGCATCCTGACCAAAAGCGGGAACAACAGCAACAACAATGGCTTTCAAATAAACAGGCTCCCTTACGGCGTGGGTGCACCGTTCAACTTCACCCAGCCTTTATCCTACCTACCTTTCAAATGTAACAACCAAACCATAAAAACGCAAGACAATATAACTAACAAGTAAGAACGCTATAGTCGATATTCCGACTATAAGATACTCGTACTAAGCATTTATTCAATATTCGACCCACTCAAAAGTATGACAAAAAAATGTTTTTTTTTGTTTTTCGGGGTCGGATGTTGTCTTACAAAATGTTTTTTTACGGTTCTGTCTACAATTATTATCCGATCTTAACAAAACTCGGCAAATCGGTAGATTGTGGGCATTATACATATACAAACCCAGTTTCAATTAAATGAGTTAAAATTTGTGGAAGAAATAAAGTTTAGCGGTTTGTGGGGGCGGGAGGGGCGTGCCAAAATTTAAAACCAAACTTGATCTGACGCCCCACAAGGGGAGTCTACATACCAAATTGGGTCTCTCTAGCTCTTAGAGTCTCGGAGACCTAGGTGTTCATACGGACGGACGAACGGACGGACGGACGGACAGACGGACATAGCTGATCAAGAATATAGACTTTGTGGGGTCTTAGGCGCTTCCTTCTGCCTGTTATATACATTTGCACGACTACAAAATACTCGTTTACTCTACTAGAGTACGAGCATAAAAAGAGGAATGTGGTAATTATGAGTGCTGAAGGATAAAGACGGAAAGGTTTAACATACCCATCAGCCATTAGTTGAACTGCAGCTCCTCCGGCACCGGTGCCGGTCATGGCCAGCGCTTTATAGCGGGCCTGCTCATCTGTGGGCAACACAATGTCGACGGAACGTGAGCGAGTGGTATTGATGTTGGGCACGGCCAGAAAGCAACCGTCCTCGGCGGGCTGCAGTTCCTCCGTCTTGCCACCGGATGAGAGCTTCGAGAAGCACGAGTCGACTGAGGCGGCTCGATCTCGCTTCAGATCAGGCACCGTCAGATAAATGTCCCGCACCACAAAGCCTGAGTGATGGGCGCCGGCCACTCCAGCGTTTGCAGCTATGGCAGAAGCACAGGTGGCCACGAGCGAGTCGGCCGTGTCCACCGATAACTTGGCGTTGGCGTCGGGCTCTTCTTGAGAAACGTTTTCCAGGGAGTTGCCAGTGGGCTCCACAAAGATGGCCTCCTGGCGCGAGATGGAGCGGCGTCTGGCCCTAGCCGGTATGCCCATGGCGGCAGCAGCATCATCGCCATCAGCACTGGCGCATTCTGCAGCAGCATCCCCGGCCAACTCTGCGGATGAGCCGCCTGAGGATGCAATGGCTGGAAAAGTGAGATCTGCAGCGGCAGTAGTTGCAGTGGCTCTAAGATGTTGTTGTAGCGGCAGCCCCAACACAGGGCTAGTCAGCGCAGCAGCTGCGGTTGAGGTGGAGGGCAACGGCGAGAGGGGTGGAAAGCCTGGATCGATGGGAAGGGAGTAGCAGGAGAGCAGCGGATAGTCCCCATTTGTGGGTGACAATGTAAAAGTAATTCCGCACGGAGTTGTCGGCTGCGGGGGCAGCAGGGTGTTGCCATAGTGGGGTGAGCCACGATCGGAGCCCTCCACGCCCTTATCTTCCGAGGTGGTAATCGAACTACCAATCGTATGACGTCTCATCTGGCGTGGCAAACAAGCACGCGACTCTTCAATGCTGTTGCCCATGCTCAGGTTGGACATGCGTATGTCCATCTCCGCGGCTGCATCGTCATCCTCGTAGTGTTCAACTTCGTGCCGCTCAAGCTCCGCTTCAGCATCGCCGCCTTCGGCAATGGCTGCCGTCCTTGCTACGCCTGCTGCAACCCCTCCAACCGCCCCTTCGCCATCCGCGTGTCCATCATTGTCGTCGTTATCCTCGTTATCGTCATCGCTGACGTCCTCCTCATCACTAGTGTTGCTGTAGCTGAGCATAAACAACTCCTGATGATCGATGAAGTATCGCTGCTCGGCACTCATTTGCTTCTCGTACTGCTCCAGATAGTGACAATGGATGCACGGCGGCGGTGTCTTGGTCGATGAGCTGCGGCGCGTTTTCAGGCGCCGCGGCACTTCCAAGAAAGTGCCGGAATCATCGCTGCCCACCGACGCTGCGGCCGAGTCGAAGCTGTGTGACCGGTGTTGATGAGCCACTAC
Organism: Hirtodrosophila duncani; assembly: GCA_037043425.1. Lineage (NCBI taxonomy): Eukaryota > Metazoa > Arthropoda > Insecta > Diptera > Drosophilidae > Hirtodrosophila > Hirtodrosophila duncani. The sequence goes on from JBAMBM010000559.1 coordinate 174,237, forward strand.
CGGCACCTGCAGATAACCGCCATCGGTCGACGAACGCTCGTCTGCCGAAGCAGATGACGACGACTGTTGTTTCAGAAGATGCGCTGACGCGCGTTGGGCCTCCAATTGCATCTCATCAAAGGAGGCCGAACGTACCTACATGAATTCACGAGGTACAAAGCAAACATTAAAATAGGACGGAAAGCAGACAACAGACATGCAACACGTACGCCGACAATCGAAAATATAGCTATCGAAATATAAGTGAAAGAGGACACATTCCATAATAAAACAAGAACTCTATAGTCGATATTCCGACTATAAGATACTCGTACTCTTTATTTATTTTATATTCGATACACTCGAGTCACACCGAGTCAACTAAACGCGTTAAGATTTGTGGGAGATATAAGATTTGCGGAGGTGGGAGCGGGCGTGGCAAAATTTAAAAAAATACCACATTCTGACGCCCCACAAATAGAGTCTACATATGAAATCTGGTATAGTCTCCGACATTTAGGCATTTTTGTGGAAAACATTTTTATCAGTATGATGAGGTAGGAGGGGGTGAGTCAAAATTTTAAAACAAACTTGATCTGGCGGCTTACAAGGGGCTTTAGCTCTTATAGTCTCCGAGATCTAGGTGTTCATATGGACGGACGGACGGACAGACGAACAGACGGGCATGACTAGATCGACTCGGCTTTTGATGCTGTTCAAGAATGTATATATACTTTATGGGGTCGGAGACGCTTCCTTTTGCCAGTTACATACATTTTCACGAATACAATATACTCTACTAGAGTACGAGTATAAATATGAAACAATAGATTTTAAATAGAAAATAGTTAACATTTGCTATGTTTTAGAAATACTATACGCAAAGCCTTAATCTAATAAACGTTGCTATCGTTGCAAAAGTGATTGCATTTGTTAAAGAAACATAAGAGGATAAATTTAATAGCCATTCCAGTTAGAAATCCAGTGAAAACTTTAGACTAATCAGAATCATATACATAAATCAATAGAAATACCAACAAAATCTTAAATAATTTGTCGAAAACCACTAACATATTTGTGAATTGTATTTTTCTGATTAAAAACCCAAAAGTAATTTAACGAAAACAACGGGTAAGCACAAAGACAGAACTTAATATTTAAACGATAGATAGGGCAAGTGAATGTACATATATCGAAAGCTTTCCAAAAATAACAAGTAAAACGCCCTAGTCGAAATTCCGACTATAAGATACTCGTTCGCACCATTAAATTCATATTTGCCACACTTTAAAAAGTATTCAACACTTTTGACCCACGAAAACAACATAAAACACTCCTTGTTATTTTTTTTTTTTGTGATTTTGTTTAAAATTATAATCCGATGAAATTAAATTTAGCAAATCTGTAGATAATGCGATTATACATATGCAATCCCAGTTTTGACTAAATGTGTCAGATATACGTTTTGATCGGTTTGCGGGGCGGAAGGCGGCATGGCAAAATTCTAAAACAAGCTTGATCTGCAAGATCGGGCTATTATATCATATAGCCCCCATAGAAATGGTTCTTCTGGAATGGATAAAACATTTTTGTTTTTCATCCAAATCAAACCAAATTCAGTTTGTATCCATTTTAGGATGCCACACGTTTATTGACCAAATTGTATTCAGATCGGGCAACTCTATCATTTAGGCCCAATAGAACAGATTTTCTTGAAATCAACGCAAAATGTTTGTGTATTATCCAAATCGAACCAAATTTCTTTTTTATCCATTTATGAAGGCTCCACATTCACAAACAAAATTTTATTCAGATCATACACTATACCAGCAAGCAAGCTCGACTTTTGTGTTCTTACTTGTTTTGAGTGGAAAATCGGGATAAATAAAGAGAACACGCAGGCTAGGAAAGGGAAGGATACCTGTCTGCGTGAAACCCACACTGCGCTAAAAAATTCCATCATCAAATGGGAAATAGCGTCCAATACCTTGGAGTAATTGTAGACTCCAAATTATTATTTAGAAATCACATTAGTAGCACTGTTTACAAAGCAAATACCACCATAAGAATTTTGGATCCTTTCATCAATAGAAACTTTCGGCTAAATATCGAAAACAAGCTTTTCCTATGTAGATTGATTTTCCAAGCAATAATCTTCTATGATGCACCTTCTGGGCCGACATATCGACCCGAAATAAAGTTCTAAATTATACTGATACCAAACTCGCCAATGACTTCTATAATAGAAGTCGATATTCTACGTATTTCCATATTAATCAATTCAGTTGAAACCCAGTAATTTAATTAGTTGTATATAGATTAAATATTTCTTCTCCCTCAGCGGGTTTGTTTGCACCTTTTTTCCCCTCTATACTATATTAAATTATATCTTTTTTATACCTATGTAACAAATTAATAATCATGACATAGATAAAGAGATAACCCTCAAAAGGAACTTTTAATTCGCCCTTGTTATTTTAAATATTAAAGTAAAGGCAATAAAGTGAATTAAATTGAATACATACATATTGGTCACTATAGCTCTTAAAGTCTCCGAGATGTAGGTTTTCTCAACGAAAACACAGGCAGGCGAACAGACAGACAGACATGGGTAGATCCATTCAGCGGTTGATACTGATCAAGAATATATATATGGGGTCGGACACGATTTCTTTTGATTGTTACATACATTTGTACGAATACAATATACTCGTTTGCTCTACAAAATACGAGTATAAAAAGATGTGTTGACAAACAAGATTAAAGCAGAAAGAAAAAGAAAGAAAATTACAACATATATCGCTAACATAATAAGATAATCGTTCGAAAAGAGTCAAAATTGTCGAAATTAAAAAACGATTATCCAAATGAAAACAAATATAAGCAACAACAAAATTTTTAAAACATGCACAATCTTCAATAACTAAAGGAGTTCAATCGATATTTGTTACATTTATCGAAAACACTATCAAATGAAATTCCAAGTTGAACTGTTTCTACTATTTTTGTGATTTGAATACCAACAGCTAAGACACAACAATGGGAGTAAATATGTATGTCATAGTGTTATCGTGCATCGCTTATCGTTTATCGACTGTACCTGTTTTGGAACTTCAAGGCTATTTTGCATTTTCATTTCGGCACCAGTTGGAGTGCGCGAACGCGTAAATGTTGTACGTAGACGTTGCATGGTGTCTCTAGCTGTTGTTGTTTTAGCTTGAGTTGTCGCTGCTATGGCTGTCGTTGTTGCTGCTAGCAGCTGCTGCATGGATGGTTGCTGCTGAGGTTGTTCCTGCTGTTTTTGAGCTGTTTAGTGATGCTGCTGATGTTGTTGCATTTGTTAGATATGGTTGATTGTGTTTTACTTAAATTTGATATTATCGTTGTGCTATGGTTGTTGCTGCTGTTGCTGTAGTTATCGTTGCGATTGAAGCTAATATATATTAGCTGCTTTTTACTATTAAAACTTTGGCTTTGGCGGATGATGCGGCTGCTGTAGCTGCCTAAATGCTGTTTGTTAATTCCAAAAAAATCACACACACACACACACACACACACATTAGGTGCATCTGAGAGATTGCTGAATATGGACGCTACATACAGCTAATCGACTAATTCGCCGCATAAATTGTGATTGTGTGTGAATAGGTCGGTTAAGCAGTGCGTTAGACAAAGCAGTGCTATTGTCTAAGCTGCGCCAGAAGTGCATATTGGTCAATTTGCCACCGGCGCCAAGGCAGCAGCCCCGTTGGCGTTGGGGAAGTACAGTTTGTCTCTAGCGCTGAAGTTCTGGGTTCACGCCGAAGCCGGGCCCAGTGAAAAGGAAATGAGAAAAATAAATAAATTAATATACATTTAACAATATTATTTTTTTCCCCCCTTTGCTGCCTTCCTGTGGATGTGCAGCTAGCAGCCAAAACAAGATGACACAGGCAGCACAGAAGGTCAAGGATCCGACTAACTGCCAACCCCACCGCCTTGGCGGCGCTCTCATCAACGGGGCACTGGCGACCGACTCGGAGCGGTATAAATCCCATCTCTAAGGGAAATATTAGGTCAGCGAGTAAATCCCGCCTGGTGTAAGGCTTGCTATGGATGTCGAGCGTGAGCAAGGGGCAGCCTTCTTGTGAAGGAGCGATTTGCTACGAACGCCACCGCCTGTAAAACATACAATAGTCGCTTCTATCGGAGCTACCTCGGCAGAGCTATCGCCAGTTCAGGAAGCGCCTAAGACTCTGACATGCACCTTGGAGATGATGGGATCGGCGCTAGATGGGTTGTCGACCCTGTTTAGTAGGCAGAGGCATATCAATTTACTGATGCGCTCAGAACTGGCCAAGATTGTCGGTGGCTTTTAGGTTATACCCTACCGCCACAGAGTCAATGTCGGACATAATGGCATCCGCCGAGACGCAAACCGCTCCCAAGGAGCCCTCCAATAATTCGGCGATAGCGTCTGTAGAGGCACAGCCGACGCCCATACCTTCTCAAGCGATAATTGCCAAGGAACACTTTCCTGTGCCAAAAAATACACCAAAAAGGATGCGGGACTCAGCATTATCCGAGCAACGGAAAACACCTCCTAAAAATGCAAACGCCAGGAGAAAAACCCAACAGAGAACGCTGTTGTTGATATTGTTGGTGCCCCAAGCAAAGAAACACATGCAAAGAAGCCAAATGAACAAAGTAAGAGCTGGTGAAGTGTAGTAGGCCGGAGAAAATGGCCAAAAAGCTTAAGACCTGATGCAATCACAGTATCTGGTATCGGTGACTGCAGCTACGCAGATATCCTAAAGGTAGTGAAAAGCGCTCCTTCGCTAAAGCACCTATGCGGAGATGTACAGGACATACGGAAGACTGCAAAGGGCGACCTTCTGATGCCCCTAAATGAAAAACAAGCGCACAGCACAGTCGAGTTACAAGACGCAGTTGGAAAGGCCTTGGGAAGCCGCGCTGTCGTCAAAGCACTGACAGAAACTTCCCAAGTCGAAATTCGCGACCTGGATGAGTTGGAAGCTATTACGGGCGTCGAGAAGTGTAGTGCAGACGGCTACGCTGCTGCTGCCTATATCAAAAGCCAAGGTTTTGGTAGACCTGTGGAAATCTGTATTGGATTGGTAGTTTGTCGCATGCGGCCCATCATACAACCGATGCGATGCTTCAGATGCCTCGAATACGGACACTCCGCAAGCAATTGCACTAGTGCAGCTTCCTTCAAGGAGGCGTGCTTCACATATGGAGAGCCCGGTCACGAAGCAAAAAGCTGCAACAAGCCTCTAAAAGGCATACTCTGTGAGTATGCGGCCATCATTCTTCCGCACTACTCCAGGAACGGATTCGTACTGGCAAAACCGACAGTTTGTGGATCTGTAGCTATTACCTGCAGCTGAATGCGTTTACCGCTACGGTAGCGGTGTGGTCCTGGGTGGCAACTTCAACGCGTGGGCGGAGGAGTGGGGCTGCCCTACCACTAACGCTAGAGGCTGAGTCCTACTCGAAACTCTAGCTGCTCTGGAACTGGCGCTGCTAAACACCGGCTCCCAGCACACATTTTGCCGAGTTGGGACTGGGTCAATTATTGACATAACTTTCGTGAGCCCATCACTATTTGGCAATGAGCAGTGGCAAACTAGTGACATTTATAAGGCAAGCAACCACGCTGCAATCATCTGCACAATTGGAGAACGAGCTCGCCCAGTGCAGAGCAGGACCACGTTTGAGAGGTCATACCGTACAGATACCTTCAACAGCCAGGCATTCTCTGTTCTCTGGATGCGCAGAAGCTCGAGCTTGCCAAATGGTGGCGGAACTCGTCCAGGCCTGCGACAAAAGCAATGAAAGCCCTACAGGCGTCAGCATGTCCCCACATACTGGTGGAACGAGTCGATAGCGGACGCTCGCCGAACTTGTCTGCAAGCCAGAAGACAATTGGAGTATCACCAGGCTAGAAGACATCTAAAGATGGCTATCCGCAACAGTAAGCGAGAATGTTTCCTCGAGCTATGCGACTCTGCGGAACAGGGGGTGAGGCATATAAGCTCGGAGTGAAGGATCAACGCAGGCAAGCAATCATCACCAACAGACGCTAGGGAACTGAAGTTCATCGGGGAGACACTCTTTCCTCCAAGATTCAACAACCAACCCGGTGAAGCATCCTCACCACCACTGGGCGCTACCGATTCCACAGAAGCTGAAATGGTCTCGATCGATGAGATCCTGACGGTCGCCATAAGCCTAAAGGGTAATAAGGCCCCCGGGCCTGATAAAGTCCCACCCCTGGCGTTGAAGCTGACCCTCTCTCTGCACCCGAACGTGTTCGTGGAGTTGTTCAACGAGTGCTTCAGAGAGAGAGCCTTCCCCAGTATATGGAAAAGGCAATCGTTGGTGCTGATTTCTAAACCTGGGAAACCTCACGAAGATAAATCATATGCCTAATGCCTAAAATCGACACGATTGGCAAAGTATAAGAGAAGCTCAGCTGCTGCCGCCTGGAGTCAGAAATCAAAACGGCGGGCGGACTTTCCCCTAACTAATTTTGTTTCCGGAAAGCAAAGTCAACCATAGACGCTTTGGACATGGTCGTTGGAATAGCGACTAATGCCATCCAGGGCACAAGGTGGAGGGGAGGGACCAAGAAATACTGCCTCATAGCTAGCAAAACTGCTAGATGCTAGATGCTCTGACTCGTAGACGCGTCCCAAGATACCTGCTATGAATAATTTAACGGTCCTTCAGCGGAAGCTTACTTCAGTACTCTACGCTAGATGGTCTTAAAAGTCACCAAAAGTCCGCCGGCGTTTCTCAAGAATCAGTCTTGGGTTGACTACTGTGGAAGGTAATGTACGACGGAGTTCTGCGGATAGGTGACCCGGCAGATACACACTTCATAGGCTTCGCTGACGATGTAGCTGTGGTCGTTGTCGGCAAGGAGCTTAAAGCGATCGAGGAAGCGTGCAACTGCAGCTGGCAACACACAAGATTGAAGCACTTCTTGTCAGCAACCGGAAAAAACTGAAAACTGCAAGCATACTGGTAGGGTACACTCCGATTGCCGCAAAACGGGCCATAAAATACCTGGGGCATGCTCGACACGAGCTTGTCCTTCCTCGAACACGTTCGCAAAAAGGCGGCTGAATCCTGTCGCGCTCTCTCTCGCATAATATTGAACACCCGATGTCCAAAACAGCAACGTAGCCGGCTACTCATGAGCGTAAATAGGGCTATCATCCTCTATACAGCACCTATTGAGGCCGAGCAATGGCGGTTCCAAGCTACAGCTGAGGCGTTTCCGCGACCTACAGCTCTGGTCCTGGCAGTGATGCTTCCATTAGAGGAATAAGTCAAGAAGGCGGAACAGATTCATGCTGTAGCCGGAACTCACGTAGAAGCCCCCACTACAGAAAGCTCACTCGACTTGAGACTGCAGAGTATCACAAGGTGGCAGAAACGTTGGGACCGGTCATCCAAAGGGCGATGGATACATCAACTTATCCCTAACTTGTCAACGTGGGTAAGTCGAAAGCATGGCGAAGTCAACTTCCACCTAATGCAGCTTCTTTCTGGGCATGGCTGCTTTCGGAGCTACCTTAAACGGTTTGGACATGACCAAACGGATGAATGTCCTTGGTGCGAAGGCGACGCGGTAGAAAGCCCGTACCACGTGATCTTCGAGTGCGGGAGATTCGCCTCGCATAGGTCGACTCTGGAGGAAGTCATAGGTGGCCCTATCTCATCAGGCAACCCCTGCATGCTGGAGTCCAATCAGAACTGGGCGGCAGCCAGTGCCTTCGCAGCGGCAGTTACAACGGAGCTCAGACGGAGGATATAAATCTATATAGATAGCGCCAAGGCGCCTGCGAAGCATTGCTTTGCGGCCGTACCGCAGGCAAATAGCATTTAAAGGGAATAAAAAAAAAAATAATTAAAAAACTAACACACGCACACACACACACACACACGTATATATATATATATATATATATATATATATATATATATATATATATATATATATATATATATATATATATATATATATATATATTCTATAACTTAAGTCCAGAGTATAACAGTTTCTTTTTCAAACACCATACACAGAAGTCGTTGCTTCAAGCTGCTCGCCTTACAGTAGGCAACACCCTTTGGGGCCTTAAACAATGCATAAGTCCACACCGCTATGGGTTTATCAAGCTTTTTCTTTTGGATTGTTGTTGATATAGTTGCTTTGCACTTATTTTCTCGCTGTTGTTGTACATTTAATGAATTGCAATTTTTAAAATGGAGAGAAAAAAGAAAATAAATAGAATGAGACGGTAAGAATTGATTACGTTAGTTTTAACCAGTGTTAGAGCAGCAGCTTTTGCTAACAATGCTGCTGCACTCCCACGTGCCACACCCATACACGCAAGTCCGCACACAAACATACATTGAACATATTTTAGTGAAACGGTTGTTGTGAGTTTCTTGGTTTTATTACAGGTTTTTTGTTTTTGAAAAATATATATGTATATCATTGAGGGCTTGAACTGCTGACCCGAGCAAAATTCAATACATAAACACAAAAGCAACAACATAAAAAGTAGGTAAATACGTTTTATTGGCAAGTTTTGATAATGTGTGTATACAATTATAATTGACGATTTTGTCATATAATTAAAATTATGTAATTATTAAAAACTTTAATAAAATTTAAAAATTGAAAAGATTATTTTAGAGGATTTCAAATTTATTTATTTTCATTAATTTATGTATAAGTTGCTTGTTAAAAATATATAATCGTACTTGTCTTATAAGTTTCCAATTTACAAAACTAAAATTTTGGAATAAAAATTTTCAAAATTGTAGAACACAGTTTTAAAAATCAAAATTTTTAAAATTTTAGAATCAAAGCTTTAAAACTTTAAATATATAAATATATTTTAGAATCACCATTTTTAAAACTTTAGAATTACAATTTTTTAATTCTTAGAATCATAGGCCAAAATATTACTTATACGTATATTTTCATTATAGACAAACTTTGAGCTTCTTCGGTATACACCTTATAATTCAGGCGAAGTGCTTTTAATAGATAATGTTCTTAAATAATCATTTGTGTTTGAGTGTTGTCTTCTTAAAATATTGGAAATCAAAGAAGATCACCTAATGCAGAAGTTTCTGTGGTATTCTATAAGTTGTTTTTGTGTGGCAGTGGAACGTTGATAAAATGCTTCGATGTATATCGATATCAGTACTAATTAATCTATCTATACTCATATACCAATAACTAAGACATCGATGTAAATATATCGAAAACTCAAGATATCGATGTAAGAATCCCAATTTATCGATATACATATGTCGATAGCCTAACATATCGATATATAAGCTTATACAAAATTTACATTGTACATATTTAAACGATCTACATTAAATATGGTCGGCGGTCGTTGGGCTATAGATGATACAAGGGTTACCGAATTTGGTTTGGTTGGATTTGGATGAAAAAACAAAAAATTTATGTGACTAAATGTTCATTCCGGAATAATCGGTTATATGGGTGCTATATGATATAGCTGTTCGATCTGTATAATCCTCAAACTAAACCAGCGTGCAGATATAAGGAGCATCCTGTTAAAAATTTCAGGTCTGTGGCATTTAAGACTTCTGAGATCTCGAGGTTGAAACAGAAGGACGGACGGGCAAACAGACTTGGTTATATCGATTATCCTTGTCATACAAGTCAAGAATATATATACTTTATATAGTCGGAAACGCTTGCTTATGTGCGTTGAATGGTAAATAAGAGAGGAAGGCTAACTTTGGGTAGCCGAAGCTAACATATCATTGCATATCCTTGTTGTATTATAGCTATATAATATAGTTTTTATACTCTTACTCTAGTAGAGTAAACGAGTATATTGTATTCGTGCATATGTATGCAATAGACAGAAGGAAGCGTCTAAGACCCCATAAAGTATATATATTCTTGATCAGCATCAACAGCTGAGTCGATCTAGCCATGTCTTCCCTAGATCTCGGAGACTGTAAGAGAGACCCAATTTGGTATGTAGACTCCCCTTGTGGGGCGTCACATCAACTTTGTTTTTAAATTTTGCCACGCCCCCGAAAACCACAAAACCTTATATCTTCCACAAATTTTAACGCACTTAGTTGAAACTCGGTTTGTATATGTACAAGCACATAATCTACCAATTTTATTTAAGTCTGAATGGGTTGGTATGGCAGCTATATAAAATGATTATGTACTTCTTTTGTGACCCGATAGCTTATTTTAGTTACTTTGGTATACTAAGCTTTGTTTAAATTGGAAAATTTGACACACTTGCGATTATTAAAGAGGAAGAAATTAAAATAAATGCTTTTTTCGACAACGTTAACTGCAAATCAATGCCCCCATGACATTTGTGTGCTTTCTTTGCTTTTTTTATGGTTAGTGGTTGTTTTAACAACAATTTTGTAATTATACAAGTGCATCTGCTTCGTTACTTTTATAAAAGTAATTTCTTAGGAGAAAATACCACTAAGGAATGCTTTCAATTTTTTAATGTAATGAATTGTAATAATTAATAATTAAGGTCAGAAAAAAGTTTGGCTTTTATTTTTTTGGACACGGTGGACCTTACTGTGGAACTGGACATTCTCCATGTTCATTAGAGACTTACACATCAACAGCCATTGACATGCGGCAATTGGTGTATTGTGTAGTTTATTCACAATTTGTTTTAGTCTCTTCCTTCTTGATGACAAAGACAACAACAATAATAATGACTCAAACAAAGAAAAAAATGAGAACTCTCCAAACAGCAGCATGTGGGTATGTGTGTCGTTTTGGTTTAATTTTACAGACAATAGGTGCAAAAATCTATTCAGCCGGCATGGGTATGACATACCTTTGGGCATGAAGTCGCCACGAGGACGAGGTCAAACAGCGGCGTTTTTATAGGAGTTGATGCCTACCTTGGACAATGGATGTGTATATGTATATGCATGTATGTGAACGTTTGTGTGTGTGAGAGCCTTTGTGTATGCGTACATATGTAAGTATTTGTTGCTCTGGATGGTTCTCAAATTGAAAGCGTGAAATTAAATGAAAATGATATAGCTTTGAAATTGAATTCCATAGAAATGCCGAAAGTTTAGCAAACAAAGCAAAAAGGGGCAAAAATAAGACAACAAGCTGTGAAGTATCAGCATGGGGGTGAGAGAGGTTGAACGACAAACAGACTGTTTGTAAGAATTTCAGCAGCAAACGAAACATCGAAACCCAAAACGCCAGACTTTTGAGTTGACAATATTAAATATTACATTGCCCACTGACTTTCTGAGCTCAAAATTTTAATAAACTGAGAATTGCTTGCCAAAAAGTATTAAGGAAAATTCTAATTAATATCTGGCAGGCAATTATAAATAGTACAACATGGCAGACACAGCTCAAAATGCGCTTAAATTTGTATATCGTTAAATGGCAGCTAATATGTTTATCTACTAAGCCAAGAAAGGAAAAATTGTTTAGGCTATCAGAAGTTAGTAAACCAGTCACATTGTAAATATAAGTATAACCGATTTTATTTGTTAAAAATTGAAATACCATTTTGTAAATGGTGTAATAATGTAGTTGTGCTATACAGTTATAATTTGGAAATCCAGCGGATGTGGAAATGGATAAAAAGCAAATTTGGTTTGATGTGGATAAATAATATAAAAGTTATGCCAGCAAATGTTCAGTCTAGAACAATCGGTAATATCGCAGCTATATGATGTAGTTGCCCGATCTAGTTGAAATTTGAACTTAACCAGTGTGCAGATGAACGAACTTCTGAGATTGCTGACAACTTTTAAATACCAACACAATTTATTGTGAATGGTATAAAATATATTTTCGAGTACAAAAATAGTGTGTTACTAACTTCTGACAAAGTATGTGAGATTGTGAGATTATATTTATAATATTTATTCCCACACGCTCGGATTTCAGCGATTAATTTTCAGGGCTTTTTTGGAAGCTATTAAAAATGAAAAGTATAATACCATTGCATTTAAGCTTGATTTTCTGAATACTTGTTTAACATTTTGATTTACTTAAATTACTGCCGCTATTGAATATTTGACAGTGTCAGGACCTACTGCCTTTAGACTTGTACTAAAGTTTTAGAGTTCTAATAAAGTCACACACAAAACGTTTATTACAAACACATAATTTATGAGCAACTGAGACGCAGCACCCACCATCCGTGACCCGCCTTCGAAATCCACAGCTTTGCCTTCGCCTTGCCTCTATCATTTTCCCCATTGGCTGACCCTAATTGTTCAGAGAGATATGCGCACTAAGTAAAAAGTTTTGTATAATTTTTCATACAAGACAACAACACGAACAATAAGCAAGCAACTACAAAGGGCAACAGCGCAACAAATGGAGCAACTGGGGAATCGGTTGTGTATGAGCAATGGCCTTGTATGTGACTGAAGTCCAAAAGTAATGATACTCTGCTCCGAGTCTGAGTCTGAGCCTGGTCAGGGGAAAGTGAATTCAAGGATGTGTCGGTTTGCCCCACAGTTCCTTAACAGTGCGGCGCAGATGATTATTAAAAGGTCGGCAAACTGACATAAAGTTAAAGCTATTTTTGGCCTTGTTTTTGGCTTTTTAAAAGTGCAACAAAAAAAAGAAGGCTAGCTTCGGCTTATACACCATTCACATTGTAAATATATACACGATTCTTTTAGTTATATATAGCATAATTTCTTTGTTTTTGATCCAAATCAAACCAAATGCTTACATGTTCACTGCCCGAATTTATTTCCAATTGGATATTTTCCCATGGCGCAGTGAACATGGATATTTCTCCAATCGGAATTAAATTCGGGCAGTGGACATGTGGACACCTCAAATAGATTTAACATGAATTTGGTTTGACTTAGATCAAAAACAAATAAGTTATGCGTCCAAGTGTTCATTCTGGAACAATCGGTTATATGGCAGAAATATGATATAGGGACCCCATCTCGATGAATCTTGAACTTAACTAGCGTGCAGATAAAGAACACTTTGGTTAAAGCTTCAGGCATCTAGCTTTTAAGACTTCTGAGATATTTGTGTTGATAGGGCGGACATGATTGTATCGATTCCCCGTGTCCTGCTACTCAATAATATATATACTTTACATAGTCGGAAACGCTGCATTGTGTGCTTTGAAAAGTTCATGACGAAATTAGTGAATGGTATACAAATAAAATGGAATCGATCCATTGGACAGAAAGCAGTTCAGGCCTTTCCCGTTTTTGCATCGCTTTGAAAAGTAAAACGGATTCCATTCCACTTCCTTTACACATTGTTATTCGCATTTCCGAGTGGACTTAATTTTTCGAAGTTGATCGGATATATCGGCAGTTTTTTATTATGTTTATGTGTATAACAAAAAAGGTTATGCTTTAAGTAAATAAATACCAAAATACAAACGATATTCATAATTTATATGGCTAGGAAAAATAAAGCACAACGTTTACAGCATCAGCCCAACACAGGCTAACACTTTAAAGAAAAACTCGTATTTTAAATTTTCACGTTTTCATAATACATATGTATGTAAGCATGGTACGTATGAAATGAACAGCGCTGACAATTCTAGTTCGATTCCATAGGTTCACTTGTTATACCATTTACAAAATGGTATATTAGTTTGGTCAGGAAGTTTGCAACGCATAGAACATAGCGTTTCCGACTTTATAAGGTATATACATTTTTAATCTTGTCTGTCCGTCTGTTTCAAAACAAAAATCTCAAAAAACTTAAAAGCTTTGTCTGACGGCTGGTCGAAATCAAGTTTTATCCAGATCGGAGAACTATATCATATAGCTCCCATATAACCGATTGTTCCGGAATGAACACTTAACGCATACATTTTCTGTTTATCTTCCAGATCAAACCAAACTAAGTTTGTATCACTGCCTTGACCTGATCAAGATCGGAAAATTACATCATATAGCTCCCTCATAACCGATTGTTGCGGATTAATCGTTAAGCAGCATAAGTTTTCCGGTTTCCATCCAAATTAAAACAAATTTGTCTTGTATCCCATGTATCCACTCCATCCAGATCTAGATCGGTTATTTACTTACAATTTTAATGGTATATAAGCTCCGGCAAGCCGAAGCTAACTTTCCTTTCTTGTTTTTTGCCTAACTTCCTCATCAAAACTTTTGCAAAAGGCTTTAATTGGTTTGGGCTCGAGGAACGTAAACTTTTCATAAAAGGGGAAAATATAGGAAACAAAATCAATTCATAAGCTAAATTGTGGACGGATGAAGAGCGAAAGAGAGAGAGAGAAACGGAGAGAGAGTAAGGGAGCTGATAGACTTGCTTTGGTCTATAAGAAACAAGATGTTGATTTCAATTAATTGTTGGCAGGCGGAAAAAAATATACAGAATTTACTGCTAAAAGTTTTGTGGCAAGCAAACAAAAAGTCGATACTTAGGTCAGAGGCAGAGTTAGGCTTTGGCCTGGTATGTTTTTATAATTTGCTGCCATTTATCGCTGTTAGTTGCAGTATGTCATGAAAAAAGATACAATGAACGAAGGCATTTAAAAAAATGTTTGCTCATTTTGATTTTTTTCGTTTGAAATCCTTAAGAGAATAATTGCGCGCAATAAAACTTAATATATTACCAACAAAAATGGGTAAATTACGTTCTTTCAAGCAGGTTAATCAATTTCCCAAAAATTACGAAAGGAATTGTTAAATTAAATAATACAAGCACAAAACGAGAAACCAGGCCCAGCGTCGCCAGAGTCGCGTTAGCATTAGCCCGAGCATGGGTTAGAGATTACCCGCTTTTGCGAGTATTTATTTCGTTGATGGCAAAAATAAAAACACAAAATTATTCTACTAAAGACTATACTTGAGGAGTAGCTTTCGCTTCTTGTATTTTTTATACCCTGTACTTATAGTACAAGTGTATATTAAGTTTTGAAATATATGTAACAGGCAGATAAAAGCGTTTCCGACATCATAACAAAGGTTAGTCAGAGGATGCAACGTCCATAAAGCATACCCTTTCTGTTGGCGATTCACAGATGTTTATTCGGTTAATTATATTTCTTTGCGTTAATTTATGTGGAACCCAAACATCGAGCTTCTTTGAGAAGCCTGCTCTTTTTAGATGGTTCAAAACTGCCATACGGTTGATGTTTAGTTAATTCCTGGCAGCTTCCGTGCTGGTCTTGCTCAATAACTTACAAAATTTCATTGACTTTTTCAGTGACAGGCCGACCAGTGCGAGGTGCATCTTTTACATTAAAATTTTCGGAACTGAATATTCTGTCTGTCTTCACATAAATGTAGCTGGAAATGTCACCTTTCCACAGCGAACTCAGAAGATGCGAAAAAACTAGGCTTGGAGCGGATATTACGTGAATTGGAAGTCTTCCCCCGGGTGTGTGGGATGTGTTTAGTAAGTAGGCATGGAGATTTTCCGTGAATCGTGCACATACTCCTCTTTTTCTCTTGGCTTTTATAGCTTTTCTAGTAAAAAGTTTTTAGCGATCGTTGTAGTTGAAAGGCAAACACCGAGACATACATTTATTTTTACATTGATCGTCTAAAGGATTTCTCGACTACGAAGTTATTTAAAAATTTCCATGTCCCTGACTAGCCTTCTACATTTTTAAGGAAAATTCATGCAAAAAGGTTAAGCAGGATGGTTAGAACAAAATTGTCATACAATTTCCTTATTTGGCTAAATATCGATTACCAATGAAATTATTTTCTTTTTGCAACACAGCCTGAAAGTATGCAATGAGGCGTAAGCTCTTGTTATGGCTTTGACTAAGTGTCTCGCTATAGCTTTCGGAGAAAACGCATGCAAGTGAAACTTTAGCAAGCAACAAAAAAATTTTGTTTAACATAATCAAAGACAAAGACACAACTGTGTCAAAATATCAAATTGGAGTTCTGTTCGAAACTTCCGAAAGTGAAAAAACAGTGTTATTGAGTTTATACAGCAGACAAAGTGACACAAAGCAAACAAAAAAAAAACAATTTAGTGAAAATTATTAAAGACAAGCCCAAAACGGTGGCAAAATATTATTTTGGAGATCTCTTCGACATTTCTGAAAGTGAAAAAAGAACTGTGTTGATTAATTGACAACAAAGTAATTCAATTAATTTCGCAAACTGGACATCCACTGTCTGCCGGCATTTGCTGGCAAACACATGCTCAATCAGCTGTTCTGCAGTCCACAGCCTGAACTCCAGAGCTTGCATTCCGCAATAAAAATTTTCTACAGCATACTTTTCTGAGCACTCAAAAGGAACCACCCGCTGGATCTGCCTCACCGTGGACGCTGAACTCCCCTCATCAACACACCATCACACCTACTATTCACCCCTCCACCACAGCTCGACACAAGTTAATGTACTGTAATTGGTAATATAAATTCCATACAATTTACTGATTGTCCACCTAATAGGACAGATGGTAAATAAAGAAACCTGCCAAAAAAACAAAAGCTTTTCTGTGCTGCGAAGTATTTTCTTTGCGGCATACTTTTAGACTCGATGCACTTTACTTTCTGCTAATATGATGTCGCGAACCGCCAAGAACCTCCAGAAAAATCTTGAGTCCCTGCTGGAGGGGGCTGCCTCAGACAATACAGCGACTTCTCAATATGGAAGCTCACGAGAGGAACAAAAAAAAAAGACAGTCGGTGTTCCACTCACCCTTCTTGAGTCACAGTGGCCTGTGGCACAAGACGGATGATGAGACAAGGCAAGCTTTTGCTGCGCACCTGTCTTCCACCTTCATGCCCTTTCATCTAAAGGACGATTCCCACCGTGAAGAAGTTGCAAACTTTTTGGATGCTCCAGCTCAACCGGCCCGCCCTATGAGACATATCTTGCCCTGAACAATTGCATCGCCTGGTCAACCAGGTCTCACACGGTTTCTAGCATAAACAGTACACTGTCGGCGTCTTCCTCGACGTCAAACAAGCTTTCAAAAAGGTGTGTCATGAGCGTCTGCTGTACAAAATGAAAGATCCACTCCCTGCAGCTCTCTATGCCATCCTGAGATCTTTTATTACTGATCGAACGTTCGATGTGGCAGTGAAAGACTCTCGATCCTGCCTGGCACAGGTCCATGCAGGGGATCCTCAGGGAAGTGTGCTTGAACCCTCCTTGTACACTCTGTACACTGCTGACATACCAGACCCCGTCAACAACACGGAAGTTTCTACCCCTGCCAAGCTACTCCTGGCCACTTACGTGGACGACACAGCAAAGCTCGCGTCCCACTCGTCGCTACAAACCGCGTCCAAAGCAGTGCAGAAATGGCTGCATGCAATGGAGTGCTGGTCTGCCCAATGGAACCTTCTCTCTTCGGTGAGGCGGAACCCTACCTGGTCTCACCTTTGAGGGTGGTATTAACACCGTCAGCTCTCACTGCTACTTGGGTGGTACCATTAATACCGTCAGCTCTTACTGCTACTTGGGTGTCCATCTAGACAGCAACCTATATGGAGAGCCCATATTTCGGAAGTTAAAGCCAAGTGCCCAAAGAAACTCCAGAAGCTTGACTGCCTCCTGCATTCAAGCAAGCTTCAGTTGTCAACCAAGAGTCTGTTAATTAAAGTCATTATTACGCATACCTGGACTTATGCCATCCAGGTATGGGACACTGTTTCTAGGAGCCAGCTCGACGTGTGCAGCTCAGCGTGCATCCGGGTTTCCCTGTTACGCCACCGATAGTGTCATCCAAAGCGACCTGAGACTTGTACTGGTCGGAGACCAGATTAACCACCACAGCCGCCGATACGCCGCTCGCGATACACCCAAATTGGCGAACAATCTTGCCGACCCTATACCCCTCCGACGTTTGAAGAGAATACATCCCACTGATCTCCCTACTCGTTGGATTACTTAACCTATACATATGTTAATCCTCTGCATCCATATAACCCTTCCCTTTACACGTTAGGTTAAGTTCAGAAGGCACTGAACGATTCCAGCGATATTAAATAAAATATATATTAGAAAGAACAGGCTTTGCCTGCAAACAAAAAGCAAATCATGGCGGGAGTTTGTGTCTGCTTTCCCAAATAGTGATATAACATTTTTCAGAAATTGAAAAAATGAGTAACGTTTTTAATGTATATAGAAATTGAGCACGAAATGCCAGAAGCAATATGGCTAATACAAGATCAAGAGTTCTAACAAAATGATGGTAAACATAATAATAATAATGGTTTAGAACGAAATGATAAGATTATTTATAAAAATTACTGACGATTGCATGTCTGGAAAGTCAATTTTATATTAACATATTAAACGTTACATTATACTTGTATATGGGTTGCTCCAATTTGTTTAAGTTCTAATTAATTTGCACTTACGAATCACTTAAATACCAATTAAGTATTTGCTCTTACATCTATGCACACAGAAACACAAACACATATGCAATAGGATTTTTGTAAGCTTTCCGTTTGTTGATTCGCTCACACATTAAGAGCATCAACAGTTAGTGCGTTAGTGAGTTAGCACCGACACAACCACCCTTCCCCCTTCCACCGCTTCAACCGTTTGCCATCATCGCTCTTAGCTCTCCGTTTGGCAGCTACTCAACTGTCTTGGCATTAGGGCATTAAGCTGGTAAATTTGTTCAATTGGAGCATATCGAAGAAATCCATTGGCCAATTATGCTAACAAATATATTGACAGGGCCCTTACACTCTAATACACTAACAACAACTGTCAAGCAAGCCCTGTTGCCCGTGCGACACACTCTTACTGTGCATATGTGGGCGTGGCAGATCTAACAACAAGGTAATAAAGCATTGGACATTTGATGGGCAGCACAAAACAGGAGTTACTTGCAGATGAAATTTGATATTAGGCCATTTAACATGCGGCTGATAAAAACTTAGTGAGGCATCGAAAAAAAAACAGCAAAATAATGCCTTAATAAATGTGCTAAAATGTTGCAGCAACAAAAAAAAAAGATATATTCACCAACAAAGCAAATACAACAAAGAGAGAAAACATACAAAAGCAAGTAAGAACGCTATAGTTGATATTAAGACTATCAGATACTCGTGCTCAGCATTTATTCAATATTTGACACACCCAAAAGTATGAAAAAGACATTTTGTTTTGTTTTTTTTTTGCGGGGTGGGGTATTCTCATACAAAATGTTTCTTACGATTTTGTCTACAATTATTATCCGATCTTAACAAAATTCGGCAAATCGGTAGATTATGTGCTTATACACACCGAGTTTCAACTAAATGCGTTAAAATTTGTAGAAGATATAAAGTTTTGCGGTTTGCGGGGGCAGGAGGGTACGTTGCAAAATTAAAAAACAAACTGGATCTGACGCCCACAAGGGGAGTCTACATACCAAATTGGGTCTCTTCAGCTCTCCGAGATCTAGGTGTTCATGTGGACGGACGGACGGACGGACGGACGGACAGAGAGACAGACGGACAGACGGATAGACGGACTTTGCTGTTGATGCTGATCAAGAATATATATACTTAATGGGGTCTTAGACTCTTCGTTCTGCCTGTTCCATACGTTTGCTCTACTAGAGTACGAGTATAAAAAAAAACTAAGCACAACATGTTAAACTTTCAAATGGCAACAAGCGACTACACAGAGAGAATTGAAGATAAATATCCAAGTGAGCTTGTCTTAAAAATGACTCCTTATGAGCCACAAAAGATCATATAAACATATTAATATGAAATATTCTTTTACAAAAAACATTTCATCTTTTGATCAGCTTTTCATTATTTTCAAAATCTCCGTATATATCAAATGTTTTTTATTCTTGTGTTAGAGCAACTGTGAGCATCAATGCGATGTATATGTACATATACATACATGTAATGCCATTGCCAGCATATGCAGGTGCTAAACGGTTGATAACATAGCACCCACCAACAACAAAAACAACAACAGCAAATATATGGGAACAATATGAGTACTCGTAGCACTCCAACTCCAAGTCGGACAACTCGCTTCCGTCATTCAGACGCCTCGCGATAATTTGAAACTTGTTATACGCAAGGCGTTAATCAATTTTGCTATTTTCTTGTAAGCAGGCACAACGAGAGCAGCAGGCGATCAACGACGAAACAAATACCGTAGAAATCGGTTCTGGGATAAACGAATTAGTTCTTTAAATTTGGTAACACTAATCTGATTGTGTCAAACGACACGAGCTAGAAAGGCGACATTTCAGGCTACATTTTTTGTGAAGACAGATGCTCGTGCTAAAAGTTATACTGAATTGAATGTGAGTGAAATATCTGAAGAAATACGCTATGACATGCTTTTCTACAATAAATATAAGAAAAACGATCCAAAAACATGCCGGAACATGTGCAGTTAACGGTAAGAATGGAACGCCGGACACAGAAGTGGGTTGCTTGATTTCGTTCCGGAAATTTCGATGTAAAAGATGCACATCGCAATGAAATTTTGCAACTGATGGAGCAAGACCATGGTAGCTTTCAGAAATTAGCAGAAGCACTAAACATCAACCATATGTCAGTTTTTAACCATCTAAAAAGATCAGGCTTGATGTTTGGGGGTGCCACATGAATTAACGCAAAAATATATTTAATTGACCAAAAGACCATCAGTGAATCGCTGCTGAAACGTACCAAAATGGAATAGTTTTCAAGCGAATCGTGGTAAAAGCCCGGTGATCTTCCACAAAGGACTTGGAGATTGAAAGATAGTTGCCTCTTATGAGCTGCTAGAACGTGACAAAACGATCACTTCAATCCCTTAGTGTGCACAACTCGACCGTTTGAATGAAGCAATCAAGAAAGAGCGACCAGAATTGGCCAACAGAAAGGGAAAGTTCTCTTCCATCACGACAACGCTAGGAAAACACATCTTTGATGAACCGGAACAAATTGACGGAGCTTTGTTGGGAAGTTTTTATGCATCCGCCGAATAGCCCGGACGCTCTGACCACAATTTTTATTCGGTTTCTGCAAAACTCTTTTGCTGATCAAAAGTTGCACATAAAATATATGAGCGGCGAGTAATGCTTAGAAACTGTCTAGTTGCTATAAAAGACAGTCTTTTTCGCAAATAAGATTTTCTTTCCAAAATTAAAACTATTGATAATAAAGAATTTCTGCATTCAGACAAATTTTTAAATGGTTTTAATTTTGATATTTTTTTTTAGCGACCTTTCAATTTGTAAACGTTTTTTTATTTAGCAAGATAGAGGTCAAGTGAGCGAGGAACTCCGATAGCTTAACAATTAAGCTTTTCATTTTAAGACATGATCTACATTTCATTAATGTAACATAATTCGAATTTAAATATCAGTTAGTGTTAAACATAAACATAACATAACTCTAATAAAGTCAATAAAATTGCAGTATGTTAATAGCATGTTAAGAACATCGATATTGTTATGCATTATGCTAATCTTACTCTCAGATATGTAAACTCGAATTCTCACAATGTTAACGCCCACATTAAGGGCTTAGCGTATATATAAACACGGATTAAACACTTACTATTTGGAATTCATTCGAGTATTTTACATCAGCGATTTTTATTCTTCCAGTTTCGGTGGAAACAATAACAAAAATATTTTTATTAAATTTAAGAACGTGAAAAATTATGTTTATATTATAGAAAATATATTGTTTTGAGTTTACAAAAGACTACAATTTTGTTTCTTAAAATTATATCATTATTTATTTAATTAAGATAAGGAAAAATGGAAATAAAAGGTTTCATAAATTAAGATATATACTAAAATATTTCTCAATAACCATGTACTTAGTATCTATTTAATATTCGACAGACTCAAAAGTATGCAACACCTTTCAATTTTTTTTTTATATGGGTGGGATGCTCTCATACATAATATTTTTTCTACGATTTTGTCTACAATTATTATTCGTGCTTAATGAAATTGGAAAATTGGCAAATTAGCAAATTGGTTGATTATGTGCTTATTCATACATAAACCGAGTTTCAACTAAATGTGGTACAAATTGTAGGAGATGCAAAGTTCTTATCGATTTGTGGGGGCAGGAGGGGGCGTTGAAAAATGTTGAAACAAACTTGATCTGACGCCCCGAGGGGGGAGTCTATATACCAAATTTGGTATCTCTAGTTCTTGTAGTCGAGATGTAGGTGTTTATACGGACGGACTTATAAATTAATGCGCCAGTCATATGAAGTCATTTTACCATGAAATTTTTAACGCACAGAATAATATAAAGTATACACATATATTTTTTATCAGCATGAAAAGGGGAGCCAAAATAGCTATGTCCACCCGTCTGTATAGCCGTCTGTCCGTTTAAGCACAAATATATTACAAGTCTTAAAAGCTACAATGCTGAAATTTGACCCAGGGCCTTTTTATGTTTGCACGCTTTAGTTTAAATTCCGTCCGGAATGATATGATATATTGCCATAGAGCCAACTTTTTCAGAATGCATATTTTGTAGAATAGGATGGGAAAACAGCATGCTGTGACTTTTTCGTTATCTCCTTTTAAATAACTTTATTGATACGAAATTGTAAACGATTTAGTACGTGTGAATAATAATTTAAGAGGGAGCAATGTGCATCAGATGACCGAAATGAATGTCTCCAAAAACACAGGAACGTTGTCATCTTCATCTAAAAAAACAATCCCAGGGTCGGAGGATTTTGCGATAGGGTACCCTCGATCCAAGCCAAAACGCCTTACCTACTGTTGTCTAATTTTTGCCATAAATTTGATATGTGTTGGTGTCAGAATTCGTTAATAACTGCTAGGTTAATTTTATTTTACAGCTCACTTCTTAAAATATCAATGCGTTCATATTGCCCATTACGCTTTTTGTACAGGGCATATAACTGATTTACTCACTTACACTTACACGCATACCTACGTATAAAAAAACTAATTCAACTAATTCAACTTAAACAACTCTCGGTACATAAGCAAATGGAAAGAACATAAACTTGTGCATATACAAATCTACATATAAATTTGCATACGCCATCGCTTTTGCTGTTGCGTTTAGTTTAGTTGTCCGGCAATTTTGAATACGAACGGTTGACCTTTCTACAATTTGATTGTATTTTTTTTTTCAAGTGAACTATTCACAATGATCCTTTGAACATAATTGATGAAATTTAGAGTCCTTGTGCCGCATATGAAAAGTAGACAAATAATGAATTTGGCAAGATTTCGGAATAACTGTCAATGTGGATTATAAAGCAGTTATTCCCCATCTAGTCAACTGCATTAGTTTGATAACACCATCAAGGATGCTTCTCAATTTTTGTGGTTCAAGGACAGTAAGGACAGATCCGTAATTGGTAAGAAAGTACTTTGAGAAAGTTGGTTGTTTGCTGATTTGAAGTAATAAATCAAAGACCTCAGTGATCACAAATGAATTTTGTCGGCAATCGGCAGGATTAGGCGGAATTCCAAAATATTTGGGCTGAATTTGTGAGCCATCCCAAACTCCTGCGGGTCCCGAAATTCTTTTCGGGTGTTTCATACAAAATATATTTTTACGATTTTGTCTACAATCATTATCCGATCTAAACAAAACTCGGCAAATCGGTAGAATATGTGCTTATACATATACAACCCGAGTTTCAACTAAATGGGTCAATATTTTTGGTAGATATACAATTTTGGGGTTTACGGGGGCGGAAGGGGCGCGGCAAAAAATTAAAAATTAACTTGATTTGACGCCCTACAAGGGGAGTCTACATATCAAATTGGGTCTCTCTAGCTCTTAAAGTTTCTGAGATGTAGGTGTTCATACTGACTGACGGACGGACAGACGGGCATGGCCAGATCGACTCAGCTGTTAATGATGATCAAGAATATATATATTTTATGGAGTCGGAGACGCTTCCTTCTGCCTGTTACATACATTTGCATCGACTATAGCGTTTTTACTTGTTCAAAATTCGATACACTCGAAAGTATGAAACACTTGTGATTTTTTTATACCATTCACAAAATGCTATATTAATTTGGTCAGGAAGTTTGCAACGCATAGAAGGAAGCGTTTTCGACCATATAAAGTATGTATAAATTTCATCAGCTTGACGAGGGGAATCGATTTAGCCATGTCTCCCCGTCCCTCTGGGTCAACACAAAGATCCCAGAAGTCTTACAAGCTACAGAGCTAAAAGTTTTACCAGATGCTTTTTTGTCTGTACGCCGGTTAAGTTTGAGTTTTATCTAGATCGGATAACTATATCATATAGCTCCCACATATAGCATATCTTTTCCGTGTTTCATCCAAAGCAAACCAAACTAGGTTTGTATCCATTTGAGGAGGCTCCTCGTCTACTGGCCGTATTTGATAAAGATATAAATTATATCATATAGCTACAATATAACCGATTGTTCCCGAATGAACATTTAGTAGCATAAATTTCTAGTTTTCATCAAAATTTTTAAAAAATTGTCGTATATCCCTGTATCCGCTGTAGCCCCACGCCCAACGATTGGATTTGATCTAGATCGGTTATATCGGGATCGGAAACGATTTTTTTCCCGATCCCATCTCTACTTATGAGTTTTCCCAATTTCCTTGTAAAATGCCACATAATACGCTTATTATAATACACACTATAAGCATACTCATATAACTGCCTTCAAAATAAATTTGATAGCTTACAATTTAAGCAGCTACTCTTTCTCGAGAAATGCTGGGAAAACTATCAACTAATTGTTTGATAAGTGTACCCATAAGTTTTCAAGCTGAGTAGTGTTTTATAGTGTTTTATTAGTGTTGCCTGCCATGTTGCAAATTGTAAATGAGATGTGCAGGGATTCGGTTAGATTACTCCTATTTGGCGTGGCTTCTGAGCAAACACAATGCTGGCTTGCAATCAGTACCAGGCAGCATGTAGCAGGTCAACTTTTTCCGTTAACACACAAAGGCGACACAAGGGTACAACTACATACATGAATGCAATTAATTTCCATATTGAGCAAGGCAAAAGATTTTGCCATGCTCATATAATGCCCAGCTAGAAGACAATGCCCATGTGCATCCCAATCTTAAAGAGCATATAGACATTACGACTAAGACTCTTCGCATTGATTTTGTGCGTGTGAAAGTATAGAAGAAAGCAATTTGAATCGGCTGCTATTGTTGCTGATCAAGAATATATATACTTTTTGGGGTCGGAGACGCTTCCTTTTGCCTTTTACACATATTTGCAGGAAAATGTATAATTGAACCAGTGATAAATAAGTTAACATTAATTTGAGTTATTAATTGTGGAAGTCTTGGGATACCGTGAGATGGACTTGTAAACTAAAAAAAAATACCTTTAAAATAAATAAAAATTCCATTCAAATATTTGTAAAATGTTCGAAAAGGATTGCATTGGGTCACTCAATGTGACGCGGTATCAGACAACTACAAATTTCTGAGACGAAAGAAAACAAAATCTCTGTTTATATTAGAAACGAATTAAATCTACCAAATTTAAGATGAAAATCTTACTAAATCTGAGTTACCTTTTAAACATCAAAATGCGCAAAGGCTTTGCAGGGATTCTCTTTTTGGTACGCCCATAATAATAAAATAATAATATTTTCCAGACGGCTTCAAATTCAGTTTCATATCCCACTCTATTGACAAATTCGTGATTTGGACATTAACAGAATTTTACATCAAAAGGCCACACATAGATCAATACAAACATTTAAGCTAAGAAAAACACACAGCCTAAACGAAAACAGGTAAAAACGCTATAGTCGATATTCCGACTATAGGATACTTGTATTTAGCATTTATTTAATATTCAAAGCTGAAACGTATGCAACATTTTTTGTTTTGTGGGGATAGGGTGCTCTCATAAAAAATGATATTTTACGATTGTGTCTACAATTATTATCCGATCGTAATGAAATTCGACAAATCGGTAAAATATGTGCTTATAAATATATAAACCGATAATAAAATGTCAAAAATTGTGGGAGATATTAGGTTTTGTGGCAAAATTTTAAAACCAACTTGATCTGACGCCCCACAAGGGAAGTCTACGTACCAAATTTGCTGAATGTAGCTCTTGTAGTCTCCGAGATGTAGGTGTTCATATAAACGGACAGACGGGCATGGCCAGATCGACATACATTTGCACGAATACAATATACTCGCTTACTCTACTAAAGTATGAGTATAATGACTACTCGTAAAATTGAAACTGGGCCAGTTTGCTCAGCGAGTGCCTACATTTTGCTTTCACTTTTCACCATTGCCTAAAAAACGTCGCTGTTAACAACGACAGCACATAATTTTAAAGCTTCAGACGAATGCTCGGTTAACCCTTAACTCAAAGCATGGAAGGACGAGTGCAGGGAGAGGCGGACGGCAACAAAGAGGAGAACCCCCGTCCCTCTCTCTTAGCCTTTGGGAGCATTAAGAGATCAAAGTGCCCTCGAATGTCGAAGAGCTTTTGAATAAGAAGCAGAGTTAAGAGTCTGTATATAGTTTGTCTATGACATAGAGGCTTACAATTTTCGTTGAATAAGCGCGTGGTGATACGTAAACAATCGCAAGCTTTAGGTTTCTGATCTGTGCATACCAAAGTATCTATTATCTGTTCATGAAAGGCCATCAAATTTACATTTTAGCTTATATTGATTGGTTTAAAACAGAGTTTTATATGATACTTCATAAGTATAATGTGATTGTGTTTTTTTATAAAATGTACTCCAAAATGTAGGCGTCGCACATCGCATTCATGAGATAAAATGCTAATTTTTGAGCTTGAAGAATTTACCTTTATAAGTTTTATAAGTAGTTTTTTTGCAACATCTAGATTGACATTATCAACATCGTTTTCAATGCTGATCACGAAACTATTATTATGTGTAGGCCTACTTAAATTGGTAGTCGGTCAGATTACCAGGCAGTTTCGATGCTTTAAGCAGAACACTTGCATCTATCAACGAGTACCCGCATTGCATTATAATTTCAAAGCAGAGAAAACTCATTTGAGCAAAAAACAAGAAGCTTATATACCATTCACATTGTAAATATATAACCGATCTAGATCAAATTTGGTCGGCTACAGTGAATACAAGGGATATACGATATACGTATTTTTTTTAAATTTGGATGAAAAACAGAAAAGTTATGCTACTAAGTGTTCATTCCGGAACAATCGGTTATATAGTAGCTATATAATATAGTTCTCTGATCTTTATGAGACGTGGCAGTGGACGTGGGGTCCCCTAAAATGGATACATACCGATTTTGATTTTATTTAGAAGAAAAACTTAAGAGTTATGCTCCTCAGTGTTCATTCCGAAATACTCGGTTATATGGGAGCTATATGATAGCCGGCGTGCAGACAAAAGAAGCATCTTTTAAAAATTATAGCTCTGTAGCTTGTAAGACTTTGTAAGACTGAGATTTTTGTGTTGAAACAGACGGACGGACGGACAGACGGATATGGTTATATCGATTCCAATTGTCATGCTAATGAAGAATATAAATATATGCTTTATATGGTCTTAAACGCTTCCTTCTATGCGTTGCAAAATTCCTGACCAAATTAATATATAATTTTGCGAATGGTATAAGAAGGAACACCAATAATAATTATTAGAATTCTGGTGTCAAACAAAATTTGGTTCCGCAAAGGCTATCTTTAAAATATTTAAAATTTACTTGCATTCTATATTAAAAGCAATATATTTTGGGATAGTTATCAGATGTCAGAGAGCTCATATGGCTGGCGAGCTTGGGTTTGCATCCTGGCGTTGCATTGCCTGTTGCATGTCCTTATGTTCCGCACTCAGCCCGCAAGCCATAAAACATTTAGCCAACTGGATGTTGTGCTGCCGTCTCTTTCTAAATATATGGCTACAGCTCAGTTGCAAAATTTTGTTTGGTGCCGAAAGTGATATATGTATTTATTTAAATGCTTGATAAATTACAGCAAAATTCAAGTCAAAAACAAAGTTACTTTTTCTGCAACTTTTGCGATTCTCATAAATTTGCAACTTCAACAGCGGCAGCAAACTTTAAGCAGCAGTGTAATCTCTGCTTGTTAATTAATACTGCTGCATACTTTTATGGAAACAGAAATAAAATTATTGACCAACTGAAACAAATGGGCAGCAAATTATAAATAAATATAAATAAATATGAAGTTAGCTGTTTTCCTACCCTCCATTTTTTCGATTAATTGCTGCTGTGCCTGGGAAACTGAAGAAAAATGCGGAAAACTGGGTTACTTATCGTAACTTCTAGCGAAACTAAGTGTCATAAATCCATTTTTATATGTGCATTAATCTGCACTACCAGACACTTTTATATTTATACTCGTACTCTAGTAGAGTAAATGAGTATACTGTATTCCTGCAAATGTATATAACAGGTAGAAATATGCGTCTAAGTATATAAATTGATCAGCATCAACAGCCGAGTAGATCTATCGATGTACGTCTGTCCGTCCGGCGGTGCGTATGAACATCTAGATCTCGGGACTGTAAGAGCTGGAGCGACCCAAGTTGGTACGTAGACTTCCCTTGTGGGGCGTCAGATCAAGTTTGTTTTTAAATTTTGCCACGTCCCCTCCCGCCCCCGCAAATCACAAAACTCCACAAATCTTAACGCATTTAGTTGAAACTCAGTTAGTATATGTATAAGTGCATTATCTACCGATTTGCCGAGTTTTTGTTAAGTTTGGATAATAATTGTAGACAGAATGGTAAAAAAACAGTTTGTATAAGAACACCCCACACCTAAAACAAAAAAAAGTGTTTTTCATACTTTTGAGTGTGTCGAATATTGAATAAATGCTGAGTACGAGTATTTTATAGCGGAATATCGATTATAGCGTTCTTACTTGTTTTCATATACAGTTTCTCTTATTTTTTACCATACTAGTGGGCGGTCAGAACAGGTACTCTTTGCTACCTAATGTAAAATTACATTATGCTTTGCGTACTGCTTTAGCAAGCTTTCATTCGGTTCACACCCTTTTGTTATGTGTTTTATTCTCATCTTGTTGATGCTTTTGATCATTATTTTATGCCACATTTTTACACGGCGACCCCTTGAGTCTGCACATGATTATCCTGATTTTATGCACGTAATTGTTGTTTTGGTTAGAACTTTAAAAATGTTAGCAATTCAATAAGCTTAACATAGAAAAAGTCTGAATGTTGTTGTATAACTTCCGACTGTAAAATACTCGTACTCAACATTTATTTCATATTCGGCGGTGTCCATCCCAATTCGAAATCTCGGTGTCACGGAAAATTTTTTTGGTGGGACTGAAAACTCTAGCATTTCACTTAGAGATTTGGGCAAATACGCCTAATAAGAAATATTGTTAACTAAAAGCAATCTTACTATTGAAAACAATATTGATTTTCTGATCAATTGAAATCATTTGATTATAAAGAATTATAATATATAATCTTTTATTAGATTGAGTCGTATGTAAATAATCACAATGCAAATGTCAACACAAACAGTTAAAATATTGCATGGGGCTTATGTTACGTCTGAGCATCACAACGGTCCGGATATATGCCGAAGGCACTTTCTTTGAATGGTTTCCTTCTGCATTTGTATTTTACGCAGAAAATCGATTGCTAATAAAATAGCAGCAGACTTTTTTGAAACTTAATAAAAAATAAATAAGCAAATGCACTTGCCACTCATTATGTTGTTAACATCGTCTACTTGCTAGGTGCGTTAGTAGAGATGTTTTATTGGAATAAAGAGAATTTTTAATGGAGATATAGTTAAAGAGATTACTATAATTAGAGCACAGATCTTGAATAGGAATAGGGTTTCCTCAGTTTTAGTTTTAGCTCTCAGTTTTAGCGCTATTGACTTGAAATTTTCACCATTTCACATGAAAACTGGCAATTCAATATGTATCTGTGTGTATAGAAAAATAAAAGTATAATTTGAATATGATTCACCATTCAAACGAACACTCCAATGTGGCCTTTGAATAGAGTATCCCTTCAAAAATTGAAGAGGCGGAACACATGTGACAACACACACTCATATTTAGCTACACACACATGCCTACGTATAAAACATTAATATGCAGCGCACAGAATTTTACAATATTAATATCACGGATTAAAAGCTGGTCCAAGCAGCCAGCCGCTTAGGTTTATGTTCAGAAATTGATTCTGCCGGCCGAACCTGCTGCATTTTTAATAAATTTTAATTATTCATGCACAAAATGTTGAGCGGATGCTATTAGAAACTCCTACAAAGCGTTTACAAATGGTGTAAAGGTCATGACGATGATGAGGATGGAAATGGCGGTTGTTTTTGAAATATTGGGGGGGTGGTGCATGATAATGTTGCTCATGTGGCGTGACGATTGCGGTTTGCTATAGAAAACTATTGTTGTAGTTGTAAACGCATATTGCATGTTTTATGTGTAATTTCAGAGCCAATTCTCAAATGTACATGTTTACTATGCAGATTTCATTGGAAAACCGAATAAAAACCGACGAGCATTTACCTAGAATTGCTATAATTTGTCCCCAAATTCATGTGATGAATTATTGAACATCGTAATAATTGGCAATTACTGTGCGAGAGAGTTTTGTAAAATACTGAAACAAATTTACTATTAACTGAAGGCGGAATCGTTGAATTTGGTTACCAGCGCACATATGTTTTTCACATATAGCATAAACCCAGACATTTTTCAGACATAATGAGTAGGCACACCAACTTATCCCGACTCCAGCAAGCTGCCTCTCTCTTCTACATTTTCGAATTTCTCTTAGATCTAGCTGCTCCTTTTACCTCAACACTGCGTATTATTGCTTTGAATATCCTCCTTGCTCTATTAAATCAAACTGTTCAGTTCCAATTCAACTACATGATGCAATCATTCTGTTGGCATTTCCTTTCCGTGCGTGATTGAGCTAAAATTAAGTGTCACTGCTAAAAATAATAGAAGTTTAAGATTAATGTCCTCATTTATTTATTGCTGAAAATAAATAAGTAGCTGCATAGTCTGCACTTATTACGCCCACGTATATCCTCTACCCTCTGTCAGCAGCGCAATGATACAGCCTTATAATTGCATGTTTTCCGCGCAAATTACTGTGGACACCCATACACACGCACCGGCAGCCGCTACATGCAGTCTCACAATTATCATTAACATTTGGACACTTTGCCCTTGCCAGTCAGTTCACACGGACATCAAGGCTACACATACGTCACGTACGCGACTTCAATAAAGCAGCTGCCATTGTTGTTGTTTCTATTATTGTTGCTGCTGTTACTGTTTAATCCCCATCTCGCCGTCTGAAGACAAAACATCAACCATCAATCTCTGACAGCAGCCCCTATGCTAAATGTACCCAGGCACAGGCGAGCCTACTGGACACAATAGGGACAATTATGGGTGTACTTGCATTTAATCGTTTGAACTGCTGACTATGGACTGCGGCCTTTGTGCGAATACACCGGTGTGCGAAGCTTCTACTTTCATGTTTGCAAAAAACGAGAGTTAGAAGGTATTCAACTTCGTTGTTTAGGGCACGACATTTTGCTCTACGGACGTCGCCATTGAAATGCTTTGGCCCTAGTCACACAACTAACGAGACTGATGAGGCGTACTAGGCACCAAATTGGGTTAAACACTCACACATTCTCACGCACACCCAACAGTTTCATAGGGAAATGAAAAAGGCACACACAAACACACGCTCAGAGGACCAGCTCTTATGACCCTTACGGCGCCTATAGGAGCATGAAAGAGCACAAACGCGGTCGATGACACCCCTAAACGAGGTAGGGACACTGCAAGCATAACGAACGCAGTGGATACGGTCGTACCGAAGAATCCAAAACTGCAGAAAAGCAGCAGAGCCCTTGCTACCGAGCTAGGGAAACTTCTCGATGAAATTATCCACATTACGGTGGAGAAAAAAGTGCGCCCCATAAACCAAGGAATGAGTAGCAAGATAGTTAAAATGAAAGAGCTACAAATGGCATTAAGTGTGGGACTCGAAAGCCATTCTACGCCAGCAGGGAGACTAGATGACCTAGCTCCACAGAGGCTTGACTGCGAGACGCAAACCTCGCCAAATGCAGTAGGTAACCACACTAGCTCCTTGGAAAGCGCTGGGAAGCCAGTGCAGCTGCAGAAGGAAGAAGAAGAAGAAAAAGGGAAACTACCAGTAACACCAGAAATAGCCAACAGAAAAATGAAGCCACCAGTAAGCCGGGCGCACTTATTATAAGAGCAAATGCGAATGCAACCAATAGCGATATCCTCGCCATGGCCACCCGCCACCAGGATGACCAACTAAAGAGCATCAAAAAGGACATTGCGGACGTCGTTGGAGAGAGCGCTGGCATACGATCAGTCACACAGGAGGACGGGTTAGACGCTTTAAATGTCTGGAGTTCGGTCACATCTCCAGCAGTTGTAGGAGCACCACCGAAAGGAGCAACTGCTGCATCAGATGAGGAGAAGAAGGACACAAAGCCGCTGTGTGCATGAACGCCGCAAATGCTTTCTGTGCAGTAACCAAAATGTAGCCAACCACCAGGCAGGCAGCCAAGCATGCCCGTTGCCGAGTAAAATCACAGGAGTTACTGGAACAGCCAAAAGATGGAAATAACCCAGCTCAACCTGAACCACTGCATGGCAGCTCAGGCTCTGCTGTCACAAACAGTGCGCGAACTACAGGTAAACCTGGCAGCTCTTAGTGAACCCTACAAGATCCTCGTCAGCCCAAACTGTACAATAGATACTACAGGGAAGACGGCTATCTGCTGGTGCGGAGTACCAGCTGCCATCCTAACGAACGTCTACCCGACAGAAGGCTTCGTCTGCGCTAGCGTAAAGAACTTGTAGGTATATAGCGTATACCTTGCGCCCAGTCGAACCTTCAACAAGTTCGTCAATACACTCGACGCCTTGGTGGCTGATGCACGAGGCCGACACCCGACGGTGATCGCCGGTGATTTTCACGCATGTGCAGTCGAGCTGGAGCTGGATCGGTAGTTGACCTGACATTCGTCAGTGGGCCGATTTCACAGACAGCAAGCTGGAGGATAAGCAGCGAGTGACCACGTGGCTATTCTCTGCACAGTGTGTGGGCGCACGGCTAGGCGGCAACCCACTGTATCCCACTAGAAGATCTATCGAGCTGAGACTATCGATTATCAAGCCTTCGCAGATAGGCTGGAGCACCTAGCCCTAGGGACGAATGTGGAGAGTATGGCGGGTCAGCTCATGTCACACATAGTACGCGCATGCGACGTTAGTATGATAATCAGGAGGGCGTATAAGCGCATTGCGGGCGTGCACACTGCCTGCATCGAGTCAAGACGCCGCTACCAGCGTTCCCGCGGTACATCTACCTTCGAAGAATATCAAACTATCTACCGGAGGCACAGGAAAGCCCTCAAGCCTTAAGCAGCCGGAAGGAAGTGGAGACAGCTCACATTAGTGTGGCAGGCACGATTGTCCATTCCAAAAAGGGTTCTCAAGTACCTTGGCGTCATGCTCGGCACCAGGCTGAGCTTCCAAGAGCACCTGGAATACGTCAGCACAAAAGCATAAGCAACGAGCCGAGCGCTCACAATGCTTAATACGAGCGGCCCAAAACAAGGAGAAGGATCCTACTATCCAGCGTGACAAGATCAACGGCCGAACGAACCACCATATACCAGAAATTAGACGGGGGAGACGCTTCGCCGTCCTTTAAAAAAGAGACACGCGAGGTAGCGAGAAGACAGACACTGCAGAGATGGCAGGAACGGTGGGATAAGTCTACCAAGGGCCGGTGGACACACCGTCTCATCCCAAATCTTCAAGCCTGGATTGGTAGAAAGGCCAGGTAAACTACTGCTTTTGTAGTTACCTGCACCGTTTTGGAAACGGGCCATCAGAGGAATGCACATGGTGTAGCCGAGGAGTGGTGGAAGACGCCGAACATGTAATGTTCAATTGCCAAAATTCTCGTCCCAGCGACGAAAACGAAAACAGGAGTTGGGATCTGAGATCTCGGTGGCAAGCTTTATTCTCCATGCTGAAGAGCGCGGAGAACTGGCGGCCGTACCGCAAATAGAAAGCCCCGACTCATCCAAATATATAGCTTATAGTTTTAGTTTTTAACTGTCTACTGTACATATTCAATATAGGGATAATAAATGAATTAAAAAAAACACGCAAACACACACACACACAAGGTCAAGTAGATGTAACTAGTAACACGTAGTTATAATTGGCGGTCGTTTGTGAGAAAAGGGAAGGGTTGAATGTTTGTTGCTCTCTTAGTGCAAATTTATTTTGAAATTAATAGCAACCAAGTCAAGAAATGGGAGAAATTTTTTTCAAATATATGAATTTAAGAAAACGGGTTTGAAAAAGTATATTTTATCTATTTGTAAAACACTGTTATAATTTACTGATTGACATGGATCACCACACAAGTTAAGCCATAAGAGCTAGACTTTTCATAAGATAGATTTACCAACAGCATCACAACAAAGTTGCTCCTGTCAAATATATATCCACATACATCCATTTTAAAATTATGCAAATTGGAGCGATGAAAATCTACTTTTAAGCCTTCACACCATCAATGCCGGCTGGCTTTAATATTAGCCTATTTCAAATATATTGATAACTCAATATATCGATACACATATCTCGAAACTCAATATATCTATATACATCAATCGATAACTCAACAATTCTATAGACATATATCAATAACCCAATATATCGATATAGATATATCGACATTATTGTACTGAAAAATCGCATTGCAATCGGTTGAATAGGTGCAAAGATATGACGAATTTGCATTATTGCCTATATATGCGGGGCGGTGCCACTCCCGCTTTTCCAAATAATGTATAACCCTTGACAGTCCCCAAGTCGATATTGCTATACTGTAAGCATTTCATATAAATCGGTTCAATAGGTGCAAAAATATGATTCATTTTTATTATCGCTTATATCAGGGTTCGATGTCACCCCTATTCTTCAAAAAACGACCTTCCCTGGCCTGCATTAGTATACAGTAAGAATTTTATACTGACCACTAAACGGTAATTTTTGTGGCAATAATTAAAAACTCATAGGCTATACAAGTTTTTGGATACAATTGTATTTGTGATATGGATATGACACATTTTTTTGAAACAGTGGACGTGGCATTATCCACTACCACAGCTTTATAATATAACAATGTTCTTTATAATATAAAAATACATAAAATTGAAAAAAAAAACTGGCAGTATAATAAAAAAAAAATTGCACCTTTGAAAAGTTTGGTTATATTATTTCGAAAGTGAACTTTTGTTTGTCAATGTATCCAAATTTTTATCCGATCGTTTCTATGACAGTTATATTACATAGTCATGGATGGGACTAAAGAAACCTGAAAGAACTCTCTAAAATGCGTTTCAGTTCCGTATTTATTAACTGATTTTCATGAAAAATAGCTTGAATGACTCGACAATATCCAGAGTACCTTTTAAGATATTTTGATTGAAAAACAAACTGTTTTTTTCGAAGATTGACATTGCAAAAAGTTAAGTTATGTGCTGACAAATCAAATTTCGGGACAAATCGCACGTACTTGGTTGTGATGTGAA
Source organism: Hirtodrosophila duncani (assembly GCA_037043425.1). Lineage (NCBI taxonomy): Eukaryota > Metazoa > Arthropoda > Insecta > Diptera > Drosophilidae > Hirtodrosophila > Hirtodrosophila duncani. The sequence continues at coordinate 209,852 of JBAMBM010000559.1, forward strand.
CTATTCGAAATTCTATATAGATGGCTCTATCAAAGGCAAGAAATATAAGTTTTTCCTCTAAAGTTGAGGTTTCTTGACAAGATTTCCATTTGAGACAATGTAATAACTTACACCAAAATAGGGGCAGCATGCCCTATTTCTACAAACAAAGACTTTCTATACGAAGAACAAACCCTGCTGAACATTTTCCTTTACAAATAGATTCACAAAACTACTCTAGTAGAGTAAAACGAGCATATTGCATTCGAGCAAATGTATGTCCGTCTGTCCGTCTATATAAACACCTCGATTTCAGAGACTATAAAAGAGTAGACCCCCCTAGTGTACACGAAGATCAAGTTTGTTTTAAAATTTGGAAAAGGCCCCTCTCGCCCGCGCCAATCGATCAAATCCTTATAGCTCCCACAATTTTTGACACATTCATTTGAAACTTCGTATATATATGTATAAGTCCACAATGTACCGATTGGATCGGCAGTAATAATCGGATAATAATTGTAGTCAAAATCGTAAAAAGAAACATTTTATATGAAAGCACCCCACTTCCACAGAAATAAGAAAAACAAGAAAGAACAGCTAGCGTTGGCTTGCCGAAGCTCATATAATATTTACATTGGAAATATATAACCGATCTAGATTAAATCTGGATGGAGTGGATATAAAGAATACAAGTCGAATTTGTTTAAATATGGATGAAAAACAGAAAAGTTATGCTCCTAAGTGTTCATTCCAGAACAATCGGTTATATCGGAGCTATATGATATAGGTGTCCGATCTGAATAAAACTCGAGCTTGACACACGTGCCGACAAAGGAAGTATCTGTTAAGAATTTCAGCTCTGCAGCTTTTAAGACTTCTGAGATCTTTGTGTTGAAACAGACGGACGGACGAACATGGTTATATCGATTCCAATTGTCATGCTGATCAAGAATATATATTCTTTATACAGTCGGAAATGCTGCCTTCTATGCATTGCAAACTTCCTGATACCACTTCTTTAATATACCATTTTGTAAATGGTATAAAAAGTAAGAAAGCTACAGTCGAGCTTGCTGGTCAGTTAAATACCCTGTACCTAATATGCCGCTATAAAATATAGCAAACCAGTCTTGATCAACTTCGGACAAATTCGGACTTGTGGCCTAATAAAATGAGTACAAACTAAATATTTGGTGTTCATTCAAAAAAAAAAAATCGGGACTACATGATATAATGTGATATTTAGTTGCCTGATCTGAATAAAACTTTTTCTGAGAATATGGGGCTTTCTTAAATGGATAAAAGCCAAAATTTAGTTTGACTTCGATTTCATTCCGAAAAAATCAATTCAAAGTGGGCTGTATGATATAGTTGCCCGATTCGGATCAAATTTGGTCGGTTGATATAGATGCCTCATATAGATACACATAATCCCCAAATTTCGCGCAATATCAATGAAAATTACTTTTTTTTTATCACTTAATATCGCTTTTTTATTACTTAATATCGGTGGAATCGTTCAGAAACTAACTTGTAAAGGGAAGGGTAATATGGATACAGAGGGAAGCTTTAAGTACTATATTTAAAAAAATTAACATATGTATAGGTTAAGTAATCCTACGAGTAGGGAGATCAAAGGGATGTATTCTCTTCACACGTGGAAGGGATAACGAATTTGGGTGCATCGCGAACGGCGTATAGGCTGTTGTGGTGGTTATCTGGTCCCCGACCAGTACAAGTCTCAGGTCGCTTTCAATGGCACTATTCGTGACGTACCAGGGAAGCCCGGATGCACGCCGAGCTGCACGCGTTTGGCAACCCTTAGCCTGTCGAGCTGGCTCCTAGAGGCAGTGCCCCATACCTGGATGGCATAAGTCCAGGTAGGCGTAATAATGACTTTAATTAACAGACTCTTGCTTGACAACTGAAGCTTGCTTGAATGCAGGAACCAGTCAAGCTCTTGGAGTTTCTTTGGGCACTTGGCTTAGACTGCGCTCCATATTAGTTAGCTGTCCAGGTGGACACCCAAGTAGCAGTAAGAGCAAACGGTGTTAATGGTACCACCGTCATAGGTGAGACTAAGTAAGGTTCCGCCTCGCCGAAGAGAGAAAGTCGCACAAGCCGATTTCGCACTATTGATGGCAGACCATCGCTCCATTGCATGTAGCCATTCCTGTACTGTACAAGTGGGAAGAGAGCATGACAGTGTCGCTCACGTAAGTGGCCAGGAGCAGCTTGGCAGGGGCAGAAACTTCCGTGTTGTTGACGCTGGCTGGCATGTCAGCAGTGTACAGAGTCTACAAGAAGGGTCCAAGAACACTTCCCTGAGGAACCCCTGCATGGACCTGTGCCAGGCAGGATCGAGAGTCTTTCACTGCTACATCGAAGGTTCGATCAGTAATGAAAGACCTTAGAATGGCATAGTGAGGTGCAGGGAGTAGATCTTTCATTTTGTACAGCAGACGCTCATGCCACGCCTTGTTGAAAGCTTGTTTGACGTCGAGGAAGACGCCGACAGTGTACTGTTTATGCTAGAAACCGTGTGAGACATGGTTGACCAGGCGATGCAATTGTTCAGAGCAACTATGGAGTTTCCTGAAGCCAAATTGATGTTGTGGTATGTGACCTAGTATCTGTGGAAGTTCCATCAGTCGACTTAGCAGAATGCGCTCAAAAACCTTGGAGAAGAAAGGAAATCTCACAGTACAGAAACGTATTCTGTAGAAAAATGTTATTGAGGAATGCAAGCTCAGGAGTACAAGCTGAGGAGTGCAAGCTGTGGATTGAAATCTCCAGATAAAAAGCTTTCTTCCCAGAAAAGATGATTGAGCACGTGTTTGCCAGCAGAACACCGGGGCACACATTGGAGGCTCAGTTTGCGAGATTAACTGAATTACTTTGTATTAACTAAACAACACAGTTTTTTTTTTACATTCAGATATCTCGAAGAGATCTCCAATTTGATATTTTGCCGCCTTCGTGGGCTTGGTCTTTGATCATTTTCACTAAATTGTTTTTTTTGCTTACTAAAACTTCACTTGCGTGTGTTTGTCTTTGCCATGTCACTTTGTGTGCTGAATAAATTAAACAAACAGTTTTTTCACTTTCAGAAGTCTCGAAAAGATCTCCAATTTAATATTTTGTCTTATATATGTAATTGTACTCGTACCCTAGTAGAGTAAACGAGTATATTGTGTTCGTGCAAATGTATGTAACAGGCAAAAGGAAGCGACTCCGAACCCATAAAGTATAAATATTCTTCTTCAGCATCAACAGCCTAGTCGATCTCCTGTTACATACATTTGCACGAATACAAAATACTCGTTTACTCTACTAGAGTACGAGTATAAAAACTATAAACTTGCATTAATGATTTGTAAAAGTTCTGAAATTTATACTCACGAAGTACGGAGAAGTTCCCCAGACAATTATGCAGGATGAATGAATACGAAAATATCAAGCGAATGGTTCACTTGTAAGTGACAGTAGCAAAGGGAGGCAGGACCAAGTTGCCGGTAACGGCCCCCACTATGCCCGGTAATGTTTATAAGCTGCAATGGCGGTGCTGAAGCGGTGACAGCTTTGGGCCATTTTGACTTATACTACTTGCGTCCAGACTCGATACTTTGCTGTCGCATTAATTTAAAATCTTGCCTGGATTTCTGTTACAGGTTACTGACTTGTACATGCTCTATCCATATATGAAACGTAGCCCATTTACGATTTAAAGCAAACTCCAGAAGCAATCGGTGTGAACATTGAAGCTTAGACAATACAATAAAATTACCATTATACTCCAGTCAGAGAAACAGGTCGAAGAGGGCATTTCTATAAAAAATTCTGGATTACGTTTTCAGTTTTTTGTGAAATATTGTCTTTGAGGTTGGTCAATAAGAAAGTAAGACAGGAGTCATTGGATGTATATATGTATGCGTTGCGTTTGCTGGCAAGAAGGCAAGACTTAGACTACAAATTATTATCTAGCTAAGATATTCAACTTATTTGGCCCAGAATGACCCGATTATATACAGAAACGACTCGTTAAAAAAGAGAACGGTTTCTTCGATAGAGTTCACTTTTTAGAGTGTTTTCCAGTATTACAATAACAGAAGTGAAACAAAAGCTTTAAACTAGAGTAAATTAAAAACAATTGTATTTCTTTACCTATATATCCTATATCATATATCCTCATACGTTTCACAACTTTAAGAGTAACTGCTAGTTGCAGATACACTTATGCTGTACAAATACTTTGTATTTCCTTAACGCTATGTATCAATGTGCTGTTTTATATGACAAGCAGCTATTTTGATTGCAAGTGAGGTTATTAAAATTTCAGGCGGCGGTGTTAGGTCCTCCTCAAAGCGGGCACGGCAAGTGCGACCATGCGTGTATGTAAGTTTGTATATGTTTATATATCTTTATGCATGTATGGTCAAGCCAGTTTACCCGGCGTTTCCCGGCGCGCAGTGGTTGTTGCCATAGGCCAAAAATAAAACAAGTAAGAACGCTATAGTAGAAAGTCCGACTATAATATACTCGTACTCTTTATTATACTCGTAGTACTCTAGTAGAGTAAAAGAGTATATTGTGTTAAGGCAAATGTATGTAACAGGCAGAAGGAAGAGTTTAAGACCCCATAAATATATATTCTTGATCAGCATTAACAGCCGAGTTGATCTTGCCATGTCCGTCTGTCCGCCCTTATGAACACCAAGATCTCGGAAACTGTTAGATCTTGAAAGACCCAATTTGGTATGTAGATTCCCCTTGTTGGGCGAAAGATCAAGTTTGTTTTTAAATTTTGTCAAATTTTTGAGAAACCTGTGGCTTCGTGTAGCGCTGAACGATAAGCCCATAGAGCGAAGGGAAAGAGCTTATCCCAGTCCCCAGTTGGTCAGTGGCGACGAATTTAGCCAGATAGTCGAGTAGTTTCCTGGAGTTTCACGATCCATTAAATGCCAATATGCTTTAGTGTCAGGGCAGTCGCCCATGACGGTGTCTTTAGATGGGCGGTCACCGTGCTGTAGCCAACTCATGACGGTTGCAAACAAAAAATCCTCCTTCTGGTATTGGCCATAGTTAGAGGGATGGATTTGAATAAAGCTGATTTCCTCTCTGCTCCGCCTTTTCGCAATGTCGGCATGCGCCACAGGGTCGGCGAGATAGACCATCTGCATTGCTGTGTTGCTTGCTGCTCTTATGCTGGATATTAATGTCATATTGTTGTAAGCGTTCGATCCATCGGACGATGGTTCTTTAAAATTGTATAGCCACTTTTGCGACGCATGGTCGGTGCGCAGTAAAAATTGGCGGCCACATAGGTAATGATGACAATGTTTTGTATCCATCACGACCGTAAATACTAAAAGTTTTACTATGGTATTCCAGTACTCGTTCTCGGCCCTCTTGTATCTGACTAAGAACGGCGCCTGCGCCTTGATTAGGGGCATCCGGAAACATGAGGATGGGTGCTTTTGTCAGTTTGGGTTTCGGCTGATCAAATGCAATTTGTGCTGTCGAAGTCCATTAAAATTTTCATTTGGCTCCGGTCAGATCATACAGAGGACGGGCGATGAAAGCGAAAACGGGGTTGAACTTGCGGTAGTATGAACACAATCGTATGAAGAAGCGGAGGTATTTCTGACTAAGTGGTTGTGGCCTGTTCGCAACTTGGTCAATCTTGTCTTGGCAGGCTCTGATACCCGCGGGACTCACCACATGGCCTAGGCAGTTAAACGCTGTCTTTGGGTGAGACGCTTCGTCCCATTCCACTTGCCAGTATCCACTCTGCAAATCGAGTGTGGAAAACCATTTCGAGACGTGTCAGGTACTGAGGATGCCAACCATCCTGGGCAGTGGATAGGAATCGCGAATAGTGATTAGGTTGAGTCGCCTATAATCCACACAAAAAAGTGTTGAGCCATCCTGCTTGCGTACTAAAACCACTGGCGACCCTCACGGGCTGGAGGACCGCCGTTCCAAAAAGGCCCCCAAAGATCCGACTCGCATATAAGTGTCGCTACGTGCTGGTATGATTATCGGAATATAGCAAATGTGGTGCCTCTGCTTCGGGCGCATGCAACGGGATATTACCCCCTATAAAACGCATTCTCAGTGATTCCACATCCGCAACGACCTTGGCGCGTAGAAGAAAATCTAGTCCCAAAAGGCTGGGTACGTTCCCATCCACCAGTTGGAATTCGTGCGTGAGTAGATGACCCTCTAGTTGCAGACTCGCGATAAAGCGGCCCGTGGCTTCAAACTTTTCCGCAGAAGGACCTTGCAGGATCACCTGACAACGAGTGAAGTTTCTTAACTTCGCCACCTCTTGACGATTTAGAAGATTTTGTTGCGGCAGTGTTGACCAGAAACTTGACAGATCTTCGCTGCATTTACAAAAAGCAGCTTAAACCTTTCGCATTCTTGGTGTTCAACATATACAACACCTGTGTACATCACCTGGACAGTCTTTGTCGGCGACGGGTGCTGTGGCTCTGGCTCAGGTACTCATCAAAAAGACGAGCCAGCGTGTTTTTCTGCTGATGGCATGTCCGTGACCCAGGGCGAACCATGTGGGCCAGGAAACGGTGTCTCCGCAATAGTCTTGGCCCGAGACTGGACCGTCGAAAGCGCGGGCCGACTCCGGGTCTATAAAGTTCATCCTTTGGTCCATGTAACTGTAGGTTACTTGGCGGGCGTCTTCGGAGTTTAACAAAAAAGTCGATTGCGAAGGGCCTGGAAGGCCTTTGTTTGCCGTGGTGGTTGAGGCATTTTGGGCAGGACCATCCACATTCTCTGCGTTGTGCCTAGCCATAGCCAGCACTGGTGGACCGTGAGCGTGCGCTGATGGGTTTCGAACTAGTGGCTTTGTTATATTGGGGTTGAAACTAGTTTTGGGTTTTGGCTGTAAGTAGGTGGAGGGCATAGCCTGTACCTTTGGGCAGGCTGAGGGCATTGTCCGCGCCTGGGAGCAGACAAAGGACAAGTGCGTGTCAGGTGCTAGACGTTCCGATTCAACCTGGCGCCCCTGTGGCCACTTTGATATGCTCTATGTTGGGTTCTTAAAATTATGCAAATTCAATGATATCACTCTATTAGGGCGGGTATAAAATTCAAAGTCCTAGCTCAAACTCCACGAGTACTGCTGCTGTTGACTGAGAGCAGCTTGACAAATTTCCACTACCACAAGAAGGTGCTTTCTTTTCGAGTTTATACTTGGCAAAGGGCCTTGTTGATCAATATGGATAGTATGATATGCTTTTGGTATACTATGAAAATTCCGATTATATCTTCGGAACAGAATGTAAAATACAAGGCAAACAGTTCCTAATATATCTCTCTACTTTACTGCGTATATTAGGGAACCAATATAATTTCATCAAGTATTTAACGCACTTATCTCCTGCTAAGTGACCCAGTTTCTCATGTCACAATATAATTACTTGCTCTTCCCTACACATTTGCGCATACAATTCCATCAACTCCTGTAGAATGAAGTCGACAACTTCGGGGGTTGCTCCTACAACTCCAACATATTGCACAGACTGCACCAAGGAATCCTTGAAAGATTTTAATTCTTCTAGTCTTATCTTTATCTCACTTTATTCTGTTTATCTTTCTTTTTCTAGGTCTATGACATCACTTCCCCAGCGCACTTTACGACCATTTATTTTCTTAATGACTCCGTCTCCAAGTCCATCCTCATCACTATGGTCGTCTTCGTGTTCATAAACTTCCTTCACTCATCTCTACACTTTTCTTTAGCTCTACAGTTGTCTCTACGAATGTCTCTTGGAATATCATCAGCTCTACTGTCGTCTCTACGGATTATCATCTAGGGTTATCATCAGCTCTACGGTTGTCTCTAGGGATGTCTCTAAGGTTATCATCATCTCTACGGTTGTCTCTGGGGCTATCATCATCTCTACGATTATTATCGGCTTTACAGTTACCTCTATCACTACTTTCATCTGTAATATCATCACTATCTTCCTTATGACGGTCAAAGCTGTTTTCAATTTGGTATGTAGACTCCCGTTGTGGGGCGTCAGATAAAATTTGTTTTTAATTTTTGCGCCGCCCCCTTACGCCCCCGCAAACCGCAAAACTTTATATCTTCCACAGATTTTAACACATTTAGTTGAAACTAGATTTGTATATGTATGGGCACATAGTCTACCGATTTGCTGAGTTTGGTTCAGCCACGCCCTCACCCAAACCTGCAAACCGCAAAACATTATGTCTTCCACAAATTTTGACGCGTTTAGTTAAAACTCGGCTTGTGTATGTATAAACAAATAATCTACCGATTTGCCGAGTTTTGTTAAGATTGTAAACAAAATCGTAAAAAAAAACATTTTGTATGAGAGCACCCTACCCCAAACCAAAAAAAAAACATTTGTTTTTCATACTTTTGAGTGTGTCGAATATTGAATAAATGCTGAGTACAAGTATCTTATAGTCGGAATATCGACTATAGCGTTCTTACTTGTAATATTTAGCTTCGTCTATTTCTGCGCAATTTCCTATCAACTCTGTCTGTCTACTCAGAGCATCGACGTGTGACATGTTAGTCCCAGGTCTAAACATAGTAGGATAGGTGTAGTTCTCTATCTCAAGGGACCACCGGACCACCATCATCCAGTCGCTGTATTAGTAGGTCCCCATATACATTAGTCACTATGTAACTCCGTCTCTCTCTCTTTCTCTCTCTGGGCTAAAGATAGGCACGAATAAATGGCTTTAATAATTTCCAGAATAGGATATTGTTTTAGAGCTTCTATGTGGGAATCATTTGGAGTTACACTTCGTCTGGCAACCTAGTGTCCAGGATATTCACAATCTTTCTTAAGAAACACACATTTTTCAAGTTTATTTGCAGCCTATACTCACGAAGTATGTATATATAATAACTTCTCTAAAACTATAAAATGATCCTGAAGTGTTTGTGTCGTTATGACATTCATATGCACCAATGTATCATTTCGCCTTATAAAATTCCTAAGCACATCGAAAATAAATCTCTGGAACCCTGAAGTACCATTTTTCAGACGTATTATTTTCTTTTTTAGTAGGTCTTCAATTATGTCTGCTATTTTCTGTAGCTCATAGTATGACAAACGGCGTGGCTGATAAGAGAAAGGGGTTGCATTTGTCAATCTAGGTCGCAGTATAATCGCAATATGTCCTCAAATACTGCGATTCCTTATCAGGAATCGATTATCACTTAAATTACTAATAGTCAATAGATGACTGACGAACAAATATGCACAATTGCTATTGATGGTATCTCTTTTTACCAAATGTTGTTTCGAAAGTGTTTCATATAAACTAATTGGACTTCAAAAACTTTACGGGAATCATCTCCCAATAGAACATGCAAGGGTAGGATATTGTTATCTACAACGTATAATGAAATTTCATAGGTATTTTCTTCAAAATGTAAGTTGCATCTCACTTTACCCAGCGTTGCGATTAATTGACTACCTAATCCATAGAATTTACTATGATCTGTTCCCAACTCTAATGGTGTTGGTATTAATTACTTGTGAATAAAGCTAGCCGTACTAAATGTACCAAATAAACTAAAAACTTTACCAATAAGAAATCATAGCTTAATTAACTGCAGCGCTGCCGGGCCTTCAAGTTCCTGCTCAACAGGCCCGCCATAGTCATTTCATACTGACACAGTGTTGGTCGCACCTCGTTTTGGGCATTGCAGGTATTTGCAATCTACACCACAGTAATTGAAGCAGGCTCGTGACCTTGTCGTGGATGATGAACTTTTGCCGTAGCTCACCAGGAGGTGCAAAACAATGTAGACGCAGCGGCGGCCATTTTGTACTGCAGTCCACCTACTGTGAATCTGATTATATCACCGATAGCCAGGTCCGCCTGCATGGCCAGACTGATATTGCAACGAAATATTGTAATGCGCTCTCCTTTCCTTGCCTCTATCTTTTTCGATGTCTCACGATGTCACACCGCTCAAACGTATTGACCAGCCCCTTTCGTAGTCCGTTCTAGGTCAGAGAGGCAGCGTGAATTATATAGCTACTCGGTAACTTCTTGGCGAACATCCACATCATAGAATTTCATAATTTCCTCGAAATAACGCACCCAACAGGTGACAGGGCAATCATCGTCTCCAAATCATATATCTGCGATATATATTGATTACTTTGACGAAGAGTTTTTACAGTCCACGTCTGCTTCATTGAGTCCCAAGTCAGCAAGCAGCTTCTCTTTTTTGAGCCAATTGTTGCATTTCTGCTTCGAACTATTTGCGTTGTAGCAGCAAACTACCACTAAAGAGCCGCCATTTTGCCAAGTGTTGTCCGAAGTCGGCTTTGAGTCACCTTTGCTTCTCTCTGTGCACTTGACACGGCTCCGGCGACTGCTTTAAGGTTATTAGAATAGCAATTTTCCATACATTGATATCCTAATTTTCTTTAAACGTTCACAAAAATATTCTGAGAGTTGGTTCGGCTGACCTCACACCTGATTTATAAACAGATGCTTCTTTATTTCGAGTATATAATATAAATTAATATATTTTACGTTGCGTCTTCATTGCCGCGGTCTTAGAAGCTAAGGCTGGGCATTCAATGTATGGATAGCAGGCGCCCCTCTCGATGCATTGAATACTCTTTTTATACTCGTACTCTAGTAGAGGAAACGAGTATATTGTATTCGTGCAAATGTATGTAACATGCAAAAAGAAGTGTCTCCGATCCCATAAAGTATATATATTCTTGGTAAGCATCAACAGCTGAGTTGATCTATCCATGTCCGTCTGTGCGTCTATCCGTCCGTTTGAAATCCTAGAGCTTGAAGACTGTAGGATCTACAGTCACCAAATTTGGTGTGTAGACTCCCCTTTTGGAGCGTCAGATCAAGTTTGTTTGTACATTTTGCCACGCACCCTCCCACTCCCGCAAATCGATAAAAACCTCATATCTCCAACAAGTTTTAACGCATTTACTTGAAACTCAGTTTATATATGTGTAAGCACATAATCATTACGAACGGATAATATTTGTAGACAAAATCAAATATGAAATAAGTGCTTATAGTCGGAATACCGACTATAGCGTTCTTATATCATATATCGAGAGTACTGATATTTGTGATTATTAATACTATGGCGGTTCTTACATACAAGTATTTTAGTATTTTATACATACTAGTATTTTATTGCTTACAAAACACACAATTATTGCCCGGAATTACTTCTGTCAAGATGAAGTTATATATTATATTTCAGTTTATGATGAACATAGGTGCCTCATCATTAACAATCATCTATGTATATCATGTATAAAAAAAGAGATAACGATCGACAATTTTTAAAACAAGATCTCCTGCGAGTAAGCCAAACTATTCATGATAATGCTTAAGGCCTTAGTTGCTAGAGTGTAGGGTAAACGAGTATATTGTATTCGAGCAAATCTGTATGGGGCCCATTCATTGTGCAAGTTTATACATTCTCAATCAAAATGACATGCATAATCAATCTAGCCATGTCCGTCTGTCCGTCCGGATATATAAATATCTAGATCTCAGAGACTATAAGAGCTAGAGTCACCAAATTTGGTGTGCAGGTTCCCCAAGTATGGAAACAAATCAAGTTTGTTTTACATCTTTGTCATGCCCCTCCCGCCCGCAAATTGACAACAACTTATATGTTTCAAATTTTGTGACGTATTTAGTTAAAAACTCATTTTGTGTATTGTATATACATTTTGTACATGTTCATCTATCTATCTGTATTAAGACACATATGTTATAAAAGCAGAGCAAGCTTATTTCCACATTTTGCAAATTTTAGAAATGTTTTAGAAAGACTACCTCCGGCATCCAATCATTTTGAAATATATATAAGAGATATTTATACATTTTTATTTTCAAAGAAGGAAAGCGTTCTCAATGTCAATAAACTGCACCATTTCAATAAATCGATCCCGAAAAATTACGAGTAAGGCAACTATCAGGCCATTCAGTAAAAGTAGCATGCGGTCACAATAATAGCAGCATAAGAAAAACGCACTGTAACAATAAAGTCTTTGGTCAGACAAGAATATTTCCTAGAGGTGGAGAACTATCAATAGTCAACTATAGTTTTTGGTAAACCATGCATAAAATATCGATAGTTTTCGATAGTGCATTGATGTAAACAAATTTGTTATAAAAGTACGAAAGCAACAAGTTTTTGCACGCTTTGTGTATAGTACAAGGATATATTGAAGTTGTTACAGCGTATGTTACAGCCAAAAGGGGGAGTGGCAGGGCCATAAGCTATATATATTCTTGTTCTTGGAAGTAATGAGAAGAGACTTCAAATTTGGATATTTTTTATACTCGCACTCTATATAGAGTAAAAGATATTGTATTCGTGTAGATGTTAGTCTGTCCGTATGATTACCTAGATCTGGTACGCAGACTCCCATGCACGCAGATCAAGTAACACATTATATAAATCCTATATCTCCCACAATTTTTTACACATTTAGTTGAAATTTGGATTGTTAGTGTATAACGATCTGATAAGAATTGTAGACACAATCGCAAACAACATTTTTTGTGAAGCCACTGTGACTAAGAGGCATCTACATAAGCTGGTCGGATCAAGCAACTATATCTTTTAGCCTTTATAGAGCGGATTCTTTCGGAATAATCACACCATTTTTGTGTTTCAACCAATTCTAACAATGCTTTATTAGATCTCATTAACATACATGTCAAGGTTCAATCCTGTGCATCAATAATGTATAAAGGTATAACGAATTTTCATAATCGCTTCTACAAATATAAAGGCGCTAGTGTGTGTGTGAATAAATGTGGCTTTTGAAATATTTGAAGATATTGCTAACAACTTGGCTATGTAAGTTATTTCAATACGTTAATATCTACATAGTTATCGCAGGAGCAATGCCTCGTTTGGCACGTAGATCGGGTACAAAGTACTATAGTGAACTCGCCATTCAACAAAAAAAGAGAGATGTGCATAACATAGTCTAAACGCGTGAAAGCATTTTAAATCATCTCCGAAGCTTGCGACCAGCTCACAAGATAGAGACGACCAGCTTGTGCTAGAAGTAAAGCAATTGCAAAATACTGCTGCCCACTCTGCTTGCTGAATGAGGCCAACTAATCGCGGTGTCTCTCAATTCAGCTACGTGAAGCTATAAACGAAATAAGTGCAAGAATTTTAAAGGTAAATTACACTTTTGTTATATTTTTCAAATGTGAGTGGTATATAAGCTTCGGCAAGCAGTTCTTGTTTTTCTTTACACACACAATTTATACACGTTGTGAAAGAATTCGAGCCTAATTTAATGATATGACAAACTATCGAAAACATTGATAGTGCCATTCGGTTACCATCAATGACGCAGCGATAGTGCCCAACAATCGATAGTGCCATCCATAGTTCTTCATCTCTAATTTTCCACTCATCGCCTTTTTATACCGTGTACCTATGGTATAAGGGTATGTCGGATTACCATTATTTTCTCGATTCATTTTTGTTAGCGCAGCGAGTTTCGGTTGCACTGGAACCTTAAGCACGACTGACTGCGACTGACTCGAGACGCACAATTCTTGTGCGCGTCTTCCACCGAACCACACTCGGCGACAGCGACAGAATGCTGGCGCCCCGCTAAAACGGCTCTTCTAAAACTACAAAATGGAAACCACCAATCACAGCTCAATTAAAAGCTGATGCAATATTTCCATAATGGTGAAATTATTATTATGGTGAAACACCCGAAAACACAAACACACACTCTCAAACGTATGCACCGACAGGTATATTAAAGTGGTTGCAATATATGTATGTATCAGGAGGACGCGTTTCTGACCCCAAAAAGTATACATGTATATTTTTGATTAGCATGACAAGTCAATCTAGCCTGTCCGTCTGCCCGTCCGTATGAAAATCTGGATCTTAGAAATTATAAGAGAAAGAGGCTTCAAAATGGTTTTTTTTTTATAAAAATCGAACCACATTTGGTTTGTATCCATTTTAGGGTGCCCCATATGCTTCTTTTATCTGCACGCTGGTTAAGCGCAAGATTCGACAACTATATCTTATAGCTTCCATATAACCGATTGTTCCAGAATGAAGACTGAGTAGCATAACTTTTCTGTTTTTCATTCAAATCAAACCAAATTCGAATTGTATCCATTTGAGGAGATCCCACTTCCGCTGGCCTTATCATCATATAGCTCCGGTATAACCAACTGTTCAGGATTGAGCACTTAGTTCAGGAATGAGCACTTAGCTGATGTGATGGTAACGGTCACGGTTGATGCTGACACTTTGCATGTTGAATGCAAGGCATAAATGGTAGACAACAAACAAAAGCCGGAAACAGGACAACGGAAATCTATATTCGTGCTCCATGGATATAAACTTTAACGGAAATCGGTCATAGAAATGTATTTGCATTACAAGTATGATCCGCGGTTTTGGTTGTTTGGTTGGTTGTTTGTATAAAAGGGTGGTCGAAATGGATTAAGAAGGGGAATTATTTTTTCCAACTGCTAAACGGAATGAATTATAACTATTAACTAAATAAACAATACCAAGTTTTAACAGTTGTCTACAAACAGGGCCAGTGCATTGTCAACTAATTTCTAAAGCTGATTTAAGAATTGGTATATAAGAAACCTTAAAGCCAGAAAATTATTATTAAATTGTAAACTAAGCAAAATTTTGTGGGCAGTTTGATGAACGCGAAATATGTTGTAATTTGAAACACGTAGATTCGGCTGCCCATGTTTTTGGCAAGACATCTGTTGTGTAAGGTAATTATCCATAATATTTGTAGTTTTAAATTTCATTTGAAGTTGTACAAATTGTTCTACATTTTTAGCATTGAGTCATAAACACCCTAAAATATTTTAAATTGTCAAATTTCTCTTTTATTCCCATTTTGCTGCCAGAACACAATAAAATCAGTCGCTAAAACACTCACTTCAAACTGGCACGATTTATAACTCTTACAAAGCACACCCACATGCATAATGTATTTCAATTGATCACTAAGACATTGAGTATTACAAAAATCTTCAATTTTATCACACTCTTCAGACCTTGAGCCAACTTGAGTCATTCTTCACAATCATATCAACAAGTTATTTGGGCAAAGGAGACCAAGAAAGCAACAATATGTGTCACGATATCTCACCCTAATTAATAGCAATCCTTGACCTGACAATCTAGAACTTATGCCTTTCAGCGTAAGTGCGGCTGGTAGCTAGCCAATTTGCCAACAATTTTCCCTGAATTTGGAGCCTAAGTAAATAAACTCTTTGAAGGGTTCGGTGCTAAAAATTTTAGAAATGCGCAAATGCCCAAAATAGGAGTACCATTCGCACTTTGGAAGCTCTCTAATGCGCTTTCTCGCATTTCTTTAATTATCTATATCTCGCGGTTTCCCTTTTTGGCAAACACGGGTGCACAAAGCTGATGGGGAAAAGATCAAGCTCAGTAATTATATATTTTACATTCAGGCTAATTGTCGTTGCTGTTTTTGTTGTTTCGTTGTGATTATGTTGCAATTAGTGGGGTGGTCGATCTGATGGTCGTGACAGATTATAGATAGTACTTTTATAACAAAGACCATTAAACAATATTAATAACTATGTACATTAAAACCAAATTTAATCGGGAGCTATAAAAAATCACTTAAAATGCCATTTACTCGATATTACTGCGCTTACAAAAGATTATTACAAATTTGTGTCACCATAACAAATCGCTATGTTCCTGAGTCATCGATTGAATGTAGCCACATGAGTCTGTTCTAATTGAGAGTCTCCCTAAGATGTAATAGTATCATATTGATGTTTTTACCAGAGCTAATAGAAATTTAAACTGAAGAACTGCATGGATAATACATTCATCTTGCCCGTTCATGGATGTACACCTTTGTATATGATTGTATGTACATGAGCCCTTTACCAAATGGTATAGTAATCATTTTGCATTTATTCGGAATGAATGGTCTCATTACCCATTTATTTCAAAACTTTTTTGTTCTCATACAAGTAGCACTTCCCATTTTAGTGAGCGGAAGAGGACAAGTGCAAAAAGGGAGTCCTACGTTGAGTGAAAGCAAGGTGACAACAGAGGAGAGTGCAGGAGTGGCACCGTTCCATAAATTCTCTTGCTATCTTCATATGAACTCATCACTGACTATTCATACATTGTTTACTATATTGGCCTAGTAGTCATTGCTATTGTAGGAATATTGTGGAAATATATTTAGCTGTCAGTGTTGTTTGTATGCATTTCTATCCTTTTGTAAGTTTCATTTTATGTAGGGCTCTAATAACAAAAAACGCCTCAAATGAAGCAAATTTGTACAGTTATTTCAAAGCACTAAAGCATGGTGAGACTTAAGT
This sequence comes from Hirtodrosophila duncani, assembly GCA_037043425.1. Taxonomy (NCBI): domain Eukaryota; kingdom Metazoa; phylum Arthropoda; class Insecta; order Diptera; family Drosophilidae; genus Hirtodrosophila; species Hirtodrosophila duncani. Next base: position 226,247 of record JBAMBM010000559.1, read on the forward strand.
CGGAAATTCAGTAAGAGTATGTAAGCTTCGACTAGCCAACTTTATGTATTCTTTATTGATATATTTCTGGAAAAATGATGTGTTGTTTATTTAGTAAGCCACAGTACAGGCTGCAGGTCGGATTAGTTTTGGAAAATTATGAGATATATTATACATCTGCTCACAGTTTTGACACTGTTGGGAATGTTACAATTAGCTAGACAGGTGAGTTATAGTTACGAGTGTGGACAGAGTAGAGTACAGGCAGAATGTAATTCAAATTCTGGACTTCTATACTATGACTGCTTTTATAACAAATACATTGTGAAACAATTTTAGAAACTTTTAAAAAAAGTAATATTTAACGCAGCATATTTATAGTTAAGTAATTTATTTGGGACATCAACATACATTGCATATAATTAATTATTATATACCCATATAATTTTAACCACCAAATAACTAGGTCCACAACTTCATAGTTTAGTTTTTGATTTCGTTAAATTAAAATTAAATTATTAAAGGGCGACTGCGTTGCAGGTCTTGCAGACGGCTTTTTAACACACTAGCAGAGTAGTCGCAGCGGCGATTATATATAGAGAGCTATAGCTATACATAAGTGTAAATGCATGACATTATAGAGTAGATATATACATATATCAAAGGCATATGACAATGAGAGAATATGCTAACCGTCTTATAGTTTCAGTACAGTAAGCAAAATAAGATTTTAGCGTTCAATAATAATAATGATAAATGATAAATAAATTGATATAGCCTAACTCTTTCCCAGTTTGGAAAACCGAAAGCTAATCAATTCCATTTTCCCATTAATCCCTATTTGTCTCCGAAGCACTGCTATGTCATGAAGCTGCTGAGTTATAGCGTTGTCGACACGCCCAATTATGGCCTACTGTTGAAAATGCATCCGAAAAACAATTCAATGTCATCGATTACATATGTGCGCCAGGAGGTGGCCATACCGTTGTGGCGCTTGGTGATGCTGCAGCATCCGCGTAAGCAGCGCAATGCTTCCCGCGTCGAGCCACCGCGAACGCTATACAATGCAACCGTAAAGACCTGCGAGTTCTGGAAGTACATACGACGCATCAATGCCTGGAATAATGTGGCACAGTTGATGCTATCCAAGGGGGCCAGCAATATGAGTCTGGCCTGTCCACTCAAGGTTGGGAATTATATGATGAATGTTATACAGGTGCCGCCCGATACGGCTCTGCTCAAGTTTATGTATCATCCGAACACCCTCTATACGCTACAGGGCACCGTTTTCTCGCTCAATCCAAAGGATATGAAGACCAAGCGTCATTTATGTAACTACGAGGTCAATGCCACCATATACAAGACCTGTTGAGATAAGTCAGCTGACGGCTTATGGGTCTACCGGTTTCTGGGTTTATCGGTATTGGTGGCACGTAAATTATTATTATTATAATAGTTTTATTATTGTTTTGTTTTTTTTTTTTTCTTATTTTTAAGTTTTAAATCAATATGCGCACAATAAACTAAAAAAATGCCTGTGTGTAGGGAACTGACTCTGATGTAGTATTGTATGCGCTGTGCGCGTGGTACGTCAGCGCAAGACCTTTAGTTAAATGCGAAATAAAATAGAGGAGCGACAGTTGAAAAACAGGTGCACGAACACAAACACACAAAAATATATTCACGTACGTGCACTGCGCACTGCGTCGTTGCCCCCTACAACTCGGTTTCCGGAATATAGTCACAATAAATTTTCCTAATTGTACAGAATACATTGTGAATGTATATGCATTTTATTTTCAAAGCTCAGGTGCAAGCGTTTCCGGCCAAATAAAGTATAAATATCCTTGATCAGCATGAAGAAGAGAATCGATATAAATATGTCCGCGTGTATATATATAGTTAGTTAGACTACAAAACTAATTCACAAAGTGTAGAAATTTTTCCATAGTCATAAGATGATTATGTAAATATTCTAAACTTTTGCCAGTTTTCGCTTATTGAAGTTTATCTCTTGATGAGTTTTTGGATTTTAGTTTTCACATTTGTGAAACTTCATAATCATTTTATGACTAAGGAAAAATGTCTACACTTTGTGAATTAGTTTTGTAGTCTAACTGATTTGGTGTGTGGCAGGAGGAGGGAGATAAGGCGGCATACCTTTCATCTTGGGTGTGGCTGACTCGTACGGTAAAAGCCAAATCGAACTGAAGCTCGAAAACAATTGGGTTCAAAATAAGCGACTTAGGGAGAGATCCCTAAAAAAAATATTCCGCCAAAGGCAAGTGCTCTTTAGGTGGGGAAGATGCCGAGGCCGTTGCCATTGAGGTTTCCATTGCCATTTCTAGCCAGCAATTGACATACAATATGCGACGCTTGCATGTCCCTGCTTGGGCGCCAATGCCATAAGCAGCTGAGGGGCTAAAATAATTAAGAGCGTTTGTTAAGAACGGTTCAGGCAGGTTAGCCGTAAATGGTCCTTATGCTGGTAACACAGTAATATATATACTTTATGAAATCGGAAACGCTTCCTTTTACCTATTACATACATCTGCATGAATACAATATTCGTATACTCTACTAGAGTACGAGTATACATACTCAATTTTTTTAAATTTGTTAAGAAAAATTTTGCCATTAACTTTTTTTGTCGTTTATTCCTATTCGCATATATATCAGATACAATTTGAATGATACAAATTTCTGAAAAAAATAATCGTAATAACCGTATTCCAAATTTTTTTTATATTTTTTAAGTCTAACAAGAGATTTCCATTGCAAAACTCTGTGTAGGTAGCTGGTGCTCCAGAATTTGCTGGACATAATGACTTACAAAAAAAAACAATAGCGACCAACAGGCAAGTCTGAGTGAAATGGAATGAGGACATGTGGGCAGTTTATTTACTGACAACATTTAAGAAAGTCAGCAACATGTTAGCCGCACGCCCTTTACCCACGTCCCTCAACTCCTCGAAGCGTTGGTACCTGTGCCTAAAGTTGGGAATTTTTTAAAGTGTCAAGTAGGCCGTGCTAAGTTTGACAAACAAATTTAAGCATTTGAAACGACAGAAATCAAAACTTTCATGCTACCACGAATTCTAGTTAAGTTTTGTGTCCGCAAAAGTTGACTTCATTTTTTATAAAATGTCACAAAAAATTCATAAAACAAAAAGTTGTTACATAAAAAAGAAAAAAGGTAAGAATGACACTCGAAGACACTCGTACTCTTTATTTATTTTATATTCGACACGCTCGAAAGAACGCAACACTTTTTGATTTTTTTGGGGTGGGGTGCTATCATAGAAAATGTTTTTTCACGTTTTTGTCTACAATTATTATCCCATCTTAATGAAATTTTGCAAATCGGTAGAGTATGTGCTAATACATATACAAACAGAGTTTTATTTAAATGCGTTAAGATGTGTGGGATATATTAAGTTCTTATAGATTTGCGTGGGCGGGGAGCTTTTATAGTCATCTTATAGTCAGACGGCTGCCGATGCTTACATACCATTCACATTGTAAATGCAAATCAAATCCATTTATGTTATCGGAGTGGGTGCTTTTTGGTTTGATTCGGATGATAAACAAAAAACTAATGCTACGAAGTGTTCTCTCCTAAAAAATTGGAGGAGCTATATGATATCGGGGCCAGATCTTAATCCAATTTGCTCTCTGGCTGGCGTGGGGGCTGCTCAAATGGATATGAACCGACTTAGGCCTGATTTGGATAAAAACAAAGAAGTTATCACACACTAAGCGTTCATTTCAAACAATCGTTTATATGGGAGCTATATGATATAATTGTCCGATCTGGATGAATTTGAACTTAACTTAACTAGCGTGCAGAAAAAACAGCTGGTAAAAATTTCAGCTCTGTAACTTTTAAGACTTCTGAGATCCTTGTGTTGAAACAGACTAACAGATGGACGGACAAACAGACGGACAGACGGACATGGACATATCGAATCCTCTTGTCTTGCTGATCAAGAATATATATGTACTTTATATAGTTATAAACGCATCCTTCTGTGATTTGCAGACTTCTTGAAATAGTTGATGTACCATCACAATTTTTTTTTAAAGGTATAAGGAAGCAGTTTTCCTACTATGTATACATTCCGACTAAATCGTGTTTTTGGGAACTATATTACATAGTCGTCCGATCTAAATATAATTTAATATGCAGAAGTATTGCTTCCAAAAAAAGATACAAGCCAAATTTGGCTCGATGTGGATGAAAACAAGAATCGAAAGAATCGTTCATTGGGGGATGATTACATAATCGGGCGATCGGGATCCAGTTCGTTGATGTACATGCCGCTAGGACACATATGTCCCATATTCGGCCTAGTTTTTTTGTGGGGGTTGGGTGCTTTAATACTTTTTTTTGCACAAATGTGCGCTACGGTGGGGTTTCTATATACAAAGTTTTTAAAAGATTTTGTCTAGCGTTTCAAAATTCTCAAGCAAACTTGATCTGACGCCACCCTAGTGGGGCCTACATACCAAACTCGGTAGCTTTAGAGGATTTTTGAAGCATGCGATTGCCTCCCTTTTTGGAGCAACTCTTAATTGCATTTTTATACTCGTACTCTATAGAATAAACGAGAGAATGGTATTCGTGAAAATGTATGTAACAGGTAAAAGGAAGCATCTCCGACTCTATATAGTATATACTCGCACATATATTCTTGATTAGCATGACAAGCCGTGTCGATCTAGCCCTGTCTGTCTGTCCGTTTTTCCTTATGAACAACTACATCTCGAAGACTGTAAGAGCTAGAGTTACCAAATTTGGTATGTAGACTCCCTGCTGTGGCGTCGGATCTAGTTTGTTTTCAAATTGAAGACGCCCGCTAATATTGATAACATATTTATTTACAACTCTGTTTATAAACAAGTATAATAAAACATTACCTACTGAGCTGTCAAATTTCATAAAGATCTGATAATATTTGTGGACAAACGCTTAAAAAATTTGTATATCAAAACCCCACCATAGTCAACATTTCTGCACAAAAAAGTTATTAATGAATGTGTGTAACTTTACTTTACATATACGCATTCTCACAAACATACATGAATATATGCATATATGTTTAAATGTTTTATGAGTGAGAGAGGGGGAGATATACAGCATTAGTCTAGGCCAGCGGACGTAGGGTCTTCTCAAATGGATGCAAACCGAACTTTGTTTGATTTGGATGAAAAACAGAAAAGTTATGCTTTTAAGTGTTCATTCCGGAACAATCGGTTATATGGGAGCTATATGATATAGTTGTTCGATCTGGATAAAACTCGAACATGACCAGCGCGCAGACAAAGGAAGCGTCTGGTAAAAATTCAGCATTGTAGCTTTTAACACTTCTGAGAGCTTTGTATTGAAAAAGACGGATGGACTGACGGACGGACGGGCATGGTTATGTGGATTCCCTTTGTCATGCTGAACAAGAATATATATTCTTTCTGTGGTCGGAAACGCTTTCTTCTATGCGTTACAAATACAGCAAAGTTTTGCTACTAACTGTTCGTTTTACAATAATCGGTTATATGGGAGCTATATGGTAAAGAATATATATACTTTATATAGTCGGAAACGCTACCTTCTGTGCGTTGCAAACTTTATGACAAAATTAATATACATTCACATTTTTTGTGAATGGTATACAAATTTACTCAAATATATTTTTAATAAAACCAAATTTGCTAAAATATGCCAGAGACAAAGCAAAAATTTAAGAAAAAAAAAAAAAAAAAAAATTAAGAACATTAAAGTGAATATCATAATTTGTTTGAAGGTCTTACACTAAAGTCGTCGCTCGAATGCGCTGCCACTTATATATAAAAAAGTGCCTCAGCTCTCTCATCTTTGTCGTAATCTGACAATAGACTTTGTCGACTTAAACAATGCCAGCGCCTGCTCTGCTTATTTACTCTCAAACCCTTTACACAGTTACACAGCCGTTTAACTTTTGCTAAGCAGTCGTTACACAAGTTTTCAAAATAACCATTGACTAAAAATAAGACTTTCTGTTTTTAAATACTCCCTCCCCCTACCCCTTCCCAACCATATCATACCAAATCCGTCCGCACTATGACCATTTGGTTGAGCAGGCAGAAAAAATATTTTTTAGCCGCAACCGCAGCAAAGAGTTACGCGACCCGACCCACTCATACACACGCATTTGTGCGGATAGATTCACATGGCTTGGTTATATGTATGACTTTATTTACCGTTCATTTTGGCATAATTTACCTGTGACCTCTAGTGTCATCACTATCAAAAATACTCAAAAAATGCATATATTCACGCTAAACAAGTAAGAAAGCTATAGTCGATATTCCGACTGTAAGATACTCGTACTCAGCATTTATTCAATATTCGACATACTTAAAAGTATAAAAACATCATTTTTTTTGGGTGGGGTGTTTTCATACCAAATGTTTTTATACGATTTTGTTTACAATTATTATCCGATCTTAACAAAACTCGGCAAATCGGTAGATTATGTGCTTCTACATATAAACTAAATGCGTTAAGATTTGTGGAAGATATAAAGTTTTGCGATTGGCGGGGGCGGGAGGGAGCATGGTAAAATTTAAACAAACCTGATCTGACGCTTTTACAGTCTCCGAGATTTAGGTGTTCATATGGACGGACAGACGGACATAAATAGACGCGGCTGTTGATGCTGATCAAGAATATATATACTTTATGGGGTCTTAGACGCTTCCTTCTGCCTGTTACATACATTTGCACGAATACAATATACTCTACTAGAGTACGAGTATAAAAATGCAGCTAAGGAAATGCATGTACTTTACGAGATATACCATTTTTATTATAGTATCTTTTGAATTTTTAAGTCAAAAATAAAAAAAGAAACAAAAAAAAAACAGTATTCTTATTTCGAAATTGCATAGCTGCGAAACTAATGATATAAATGTAAAAGTGTGTAATTAATAGAAAATAGAAAAAATAAAAAAAAGTTTCACCATAGAACAATATTTTGGTTCATTTTTGTTCAACTATTGGATCATACCTAAAAAAAAATGGGTCTAATTAAATATACAAAAAAAAAATCTGATTTGTTGCCTAGTGTAATTGGTGAACTGTCGCACTCCAAATTTTTGTAAACGTTTGCAATTTTTTGCCGTTGATACACACAGTGAGAAGCTGTGAAAGTCATGGAGTTCCATGGACTCCTAATCAATTTTCTCAGATGACCCTGAGCCTGACAACCCTAAATATGTTTCATAAACATGCGAAGAAAAAAAAAATTTTTTAAGCAACAATGGAGTAACAATTGGTTGATTATGTTTTACACATGCACAGCTACACAGGTAAGTTCAGCAACTCAGATCAGAGGGGTAAACTGTACTCACAAAATATTATCCACAGAAGCAATATAGAATTCAAAATGTAAAGGATTCAACATAAGCTTTGGTTTACACTCCCAGGTTTATACTGCAACATAATTAAGATGTGACAGTTGCACCTACAAATGGCTAATGGATGCACATCAAAGTAATATATAACTTCAGTCTACTGGTATGTATGTATATGTAACTATAGACCGCAAGAAATACTTATTGTCTCTAATAAACTCGCAAAATACACATTTTACATAGCAAGAACTATATTTACGAATATCTCAAAAATAGGTGAAAGTACCGGCTAGAACTCAGCACCAATGTATAATAATAATAATAAATAAATAATATAAATCGGTAAATTATGTGCTTATACATGTACAAACCGAGTTTCAACTAAATGGGTTTAAATTTGTGGAAGTTATAAGGTTTTGCGGCTTAAGGGGCGAGAGGGGCTTGGCAAAATTTAAAAGCAAACTTGATCTGACGCCCCACAAGGGGAAAAAAATCGGAAAAAGGATACAGAAATTGAATACAAGAGAAAAATGCCAAATATATAGAATATATAGAAAATGCAAGAAACAAAATGGAACCAAAATTTTCGAAACACGTTGTGAAAAAAATAAACAAATTTTTCAAATCGCAATCAAAAAGTTCATAAATATAATATTCAACACAAAATGTGACCAACCCGGAACTAAGTATATAATATGATTTGTAATTGAAAGTGTTCATGTTAATGAGATTAGCTAGCCTGATATAAGATTGAAAAGAATGAAAACTTTTGATGATTGACTTTGGCATTCAAAATATATACATATACAAAGTTTACTTGGCGTTTGACTTAAATAAAGACTAAATTCCAACATTGAAAAGCTACGGTTCTGTTAAAACTGTATGAATATACTCAATAAGAAGTAATAATATATAACATAAAAATTAGCAACCACGATGCATGAAGATATTCAAGGTATTTAGTAAACACTTAAAAGCATTTACTAAAATCGATGCAATACTGTTAATTTAGTTTGGTTACTCGGTAACTATTATTAATTTAACATTGTAACATTAACATATATTTAATACTACTTTATAGTAATTTACTTGGTATCAACTGTAAGTCGCAGATCTTCAGCCGTATTCTTATTGCTTCATCGGTCTGCCAGAAAGATTTCCTGACAACCCTAACTCGCTTTTAGGGGCGGAGGATTTACCACCCCACTACCTGCCATCTATTGTGTGCTTTGCCGTAGCACAACTTACCATAAACTTGCTCTACATCTCTTACATAACACGAGAGCAGGAATGGGAGCATACAAGAGAAGAGAAACAGGAGAGTGAGAGAGAGAGCAAGGAGGAGTTGACGATCAGCTAGGCGCACGCAACCCGACATAGGGATGCCCACTGATATAAAAATATCGATGTTGATGACATCGATGTATCCAAATTGGATATCGATGTTGTTCGATAAATCGGGTAGAAAACTTCGATACATCGATATTTTCATAAGCAGTCTTTTTTGCTTAAAAGTACAACAACAACAAACAACAATTAAGAAATCTATATATATATATTACGACTATAAGATATTCAGAATTTATATAATACTCGACACACTCGAAAGTATGCAACATTTTTTTTTATTTTTTAGTCGTTCTCTAGTAGAGTAAACGAGTATATTGTATTCGTGCAAATGTATGTAACAGGCAAAAGGAAGCGTTTCCGACCCTACACAGTATATATATATTATTGATCAGCATTAAAGGCTGAGTTAATCTATCCTTTTCCGTCAGTCCGTCCGAATTTGGTATGCACACTCTCCTTGCAACGCCTTCTCCCGCCCTGCAAATCGCAAAAAAAAAATCTATTACAATTTTCAAGATATCAGTGCGTAATTAAAACCACTTATAAATGTGGCTATTTTCTATGATGTAACCAAATTTTGTTAAAATCAGTTAAGAAACAACGTCAGATTAAGCATTTACGTTTTACTTCAGTTTTATAATTTAGTTCAGCCACTAACACATGTGCTTGCTGCTGCTGCTGCTGAACTGAACTCGCTTGTTGCTTAAGAGGTGGAAGGGGGTCATAAGCAGCCGCTGTAGTGCCTTTTTGCTTTGTTGGGATATAAGCAAAATAACTTCAATTCAATAAATTTAAAGCTGTTCTATTGTTCTTATTATTCTTGCTATTTATGATAAAGACGTTCTGCGAAACAAAATATGTACACACGTGTTGTTGTATTGGTGCTGTCCCTTTCCTCGTTCTGAGGGAACTGATGTTTCCAGTATTGATTAATGCTGCTAGACAATACCATAAATGCTGTCCATTGAATCCCACATATCAATACGATTAGACTTAAAGTCCGCCCGCGATAAACATTCTTAAATACGCGCTCATCTCCTCTTCAATATCGTCAGTGGGCTTTTATGAGTATAGTGCGCTAGCTTGTGGTCTAGGGGTCTACTTATAACTACCGCGAATAAGCTTTCGATTGTCTGACGTACAAATTTGATAGAGAAAAAGAGAAAAAGAACAGAGAGTCAAAAGGCGAACATATACACACACAAGGCGAATGCTAGATGTGGGCGTTCGCTCAATCAATAGCAATGTGTGATTTGGAGGTTTCTGGTGCGTATGTTTTGTTCTGCAGAGCGTTTAGCTTCAGCTTTGGCATCGTTTCTAGCTTCGGCTTCGCGTGCACTCTGTTTCCAGCCTAGGCTGCACTTTTTTTAAATAAAGTAAATAAAGACCAATAATTCAATCACCCCATAGAGCAGTGTGATTTTGTGATTCTAAGAATGACTCGTGAACCTGTCATTGAATATCTTCACTCCAACTGTAGCTTATGTTACCCATCAAGTCAAAAATGAGTCTCATGACTGAACAGATGTACTAGTAAATTACTGAACTTTACTGAGACTAGACATGAGAAGCACTACAATAACACAATTATTTACTGCAGTTGCAAATGCCAAGTTCTATATATATCCACTCGCATATACAGTAATTAAGATCAGTTTGATTTATTACCCAATACCATAAATAACGTATAATAATGACTAAGTTCATAGGAACATCAAAGAGTGTAAAACATGATGCCATGACATACCACCAAAATTTTTTTTGGATGTTAAGTCCAATTTGGAATCGGGCTTATCTCTCGAATTGGACGTTGTGTCCGCTTTGGCTCCGGACTTATCATCCAAAATTTCTTTGGACGCTATGTCCGTTTTGAACACAACGTCCGAAAAGGTGCTAAAGTGTAGGCCGCAGCAGAAAAATCCCATACTTTTGGGATGTTCCAGCAATAGTTTATATTTCAAAATTAAATTTATTGATTGAAAAAAAAACCAAAGCATGCTGAGTGAATCCGCTTCGTATTTTGTGTTCATCGAAACTGCAAGAGTTGTCGTCGCAGTACAACTTTAATTCGGTTACAAAATTTGTAGCTAATGAAAATCTGCTTAAATAATTTAATTTTAACAAAACTGATATGTAACAAAATAGTTAGTTGATTAAAATTTTCTAAGTAATATCATCCATTAAATGACATAACATACATTAGAGCTGAGTTTCTTAGTTTAGAACAAGTTGAATTGAATGTGTCAGTAAAATGAACTTCTGAACCCATTCGGTTTTTAATGATGATACTTAATACTTTTTTTTTGTTTATATTTTGTTTATATTTGTTTATATTTGTTTACAAGCAATCATTAATAAGTGCACCGTAATATGAACGAGTGATTTCATGGGATCGAACTAGAATCGGCAACACTGTTCATTTCATACGTAATACCATTACCGTTCATACGAAATGTAATGGTAAATTTAATGTAAACGTAAAAATTTAAAATGCCAATTTTCCTCAGTGTATAAGCCAGAGTTGTGTAGATGTCTTAAATGCTGTGCTTTATTTTTTCCTTGTCACTATGCAAATGCTTATTATTTCAGCTCCCTGGTTAAGTTTACGATTCATTCAGATCGGGCAATTATATCAATTAGCTCCTGTATATCATTAGCTTACTTTTCTATGCTGCTAGATATTTTCTTTGCGGCATACTTTTAGACTCGATGCACTTTAAATTCTGCTATGATGTCGCAAAACTCGATCCCGATATCACCGTCTGAGCCATCAAGAAATGCTATGGCCTTCAGAAACATCAGCTTGGGTGACGCACTTCGGGATGCAGATAATAAGCCATCCGCGAACACTACTGCTGACACGTCTGACATGACGTCGCAAATTCCCGCAGAAACTTGCGCCTATGCGCGACCCCATACTCTTAAAGACTGGTCAGGCGAAAGTCCAGCCTTTAATACCACGAGCAACAGCTTCAACTGGGCACCCACCACTTGCAGTACAACCTCTACGTTGACCTCTACAAACTTAACGATCTTATCCCCATACAACTTCACTTCCACTCTGAGTGGGACTGTATGCACCACCACCATCAGCACGAGCCAAATCAAACCACTTGTTAGTGCTACAGCACACCCCCAAACTTCTTCAGTGTGGCAGAAAATCTCCAACAAAAAAGGAGCGATCAAGAAGAGAACAGATGCAGTCCTTTCCCCCAAAGTTGTCAAGAAGAAGGCAGCAGCTTCCCTCCATGTGCTTGGCACCGCAAACCGTTTGCAAGCCTTTAGCAATGACGAAGATATGGAAACGGGCAACGAATGCTCTACGGACGTTGACGAACTATGCACCTCGAAAGCCGCGCTTGCCACGAAGAAAAGCAAATCAAACAAACAGCAGGAGGCTCCTAAGCCACCTACCACGGTTCCCCCGCAAAATCGCCCTTCCGCGAAGATTCCCAGGATTATGGTTCCCGATGTGATAAACTTTGCCGCATTCCGCAGCGAGCTGGAAGCCCTTATAGAAGACTCCTACACCATGAAGGCACAACTCGGGAGACTATTCCATGCAGCTATTCGGACTCCTACAGGTCGGTGGCCCGACACTTTCGGGAAGAGGGAATCCTTTTCCATCACCACCAGCTACCAGAAGACCGGCTCTTCCGCACAGCATTGCTCAACATCCACCATGGAATCCCACCAGAAGAAATTATTTCATGCCTGCAGAAAGAAGGTCACGAAGTGTCACGCGGATTTATACCCCACGGAACAGGGTGACCTCCCAGGCTCTTACCATGGGGTTCATTGATCTCAAGAAGGCTGAAAGCAATAAGCTTGTCAAAAATTCTCGTTGTTTTGCAAGCATAAAGTGAGCTGGGAAAAGCCTCGCAAGCAATCTGAGCCTGCACAATGCCATAGGTGCCAGGAGTATGGCCACAAGGCATACTGCACACGGCTTTATATATGCAGGGAGTGTGGTGCTAACCATCCAACTCAGGAGTGCTACCTCGGAAAGGATGACGCCAGGTGCTGCTATCACTGCGGCAACCCCCACGCCACCAATTTTAATGGCTATGAAAAGTGCCTTAAGGTTGCTTTCAACCAGAGGCATCATCCAAAGGCTACTGATCCTCTTGCTTCGGGTATCACCAACCAACCACCCCAACCCAAACCAACTGTCTATTCAGCGTAACCAGCTTCACGAAAAGGCAATAAAACCGCTGACCCCTTCGCTCACCAGTGCTACTCTGGATTCCAAGCGGAACCAGCTTTTTACTAGGCTTGATAGGATGATGTCTCTCGTAGAGACCCTCTTGCAAGCGCTTCTACAGATGCGCACCTCCCGCTCTGCTTCTCACAATGGGTATACTTAAGATAGCAGCTTGGAACGCCAAAGGGGCCTCGTCGAAGATCAACGAGATTCTCGCCTTCATCGAGCTCCACGACATTGACATACTCCTGCTGTCAGAATCCCACTTATGCTCTCGTCCACCTTCAGGATCCCCGGGTTCACCCTACACACTGCTAACCACGCGGATGACAGAGTTATCATCCGAACACCTCCTGCTGCTCTTTGAGGTAGACGAAGACGCACAATTCTTCAAAGGAGTACAAAAAATATTGCCACCGCACGCTTACATAGAGTGCAATTAGAAGGTTCTGTGGAACTCAATACTCCCATCGACACTTGCAGCGAGCTGGAAGCGTACGTCGACTGCTTTGCAACCAAGATTGCCGAAGCTGCTCAGCGGGCTACGCCAAGCTGATCTTCCGACTGTCAGAAGGGCGCCCATTCTGAACTCGGAGGCTAGGGCTTTGCTCAGCTACAAAACGCGCCTCAGAAGGCAGTATATCAGGTGACCGTCAGGTGACCCTGGCATTAAGCAACTTCTCTCAAGCGTCACAAATAGACTGATAGCCACCGGTTGCTAGCCAAGAACCGCCAGAAAAATCTTGAGCCCCTACTGGAGGGAGCTGGCTCGGACAATAACAGCGACTTCTCAATATGGAAGCTCATGAAAGGAATCAAAAGACAGCCAATTACTCCAATTGCCCATCTTAAATAACAGTGGCCTTAAAGGTCACAATAAATAAAATAATTTGTATAGTTATATGTTTGATGAATATGAATATGAATATATGTTTGTTATACAAATGTTGTTTGCATTAGTGAATGTTTTTTAGAACGTTTGTTGATTAAATTAGATAAGGATCGCAAAGGTATATAAGATTCGGCAAGCCGATGCTAACCTCCTTTCATGTTAATTATCCTCTCTTTTTCTATTTCACTCTTTGTGTATTTGAATTGCAATCCATGCGATATTTCACCGCAGAGTTAAAAGCAAGTAAGAACGATATAGTCGCTATTCCGACTGTAAGATTTTCATACTCAGCATTTATTTAATATTCGGTACACTCGAAACTATGCAACACATTTGATTTTTTCTTTTTTTGCTCTTATACATTATGTTTTACTTATTGAAATTCGACAAATCGGCAGATTATGTGCTTATGCATATATTAACCGAGTTTCAGATAAATGCTGTAAAATTTTTGGGAGATAGTTTCATGAGGACGGACATGGCTAGATCGACATTGCTGTTGATGCTGATCAAGAATGTATATACTTTATGGGGTCTTCGACGCTTCCTTCTGCCTGTAACATACATGCAAATACAATATACTCGTTTACTCTACTAGAGTACGAGTATAAAAACTTAATAAAAATTGGTCAGCAGAGTGGGGCTTCCTCAAATGGATACAATGGATGGAAAACAGAAAAGTAATGCTACTAAGTGTTATATGAGAGCTATATGATATAGTTTTCCGTTCTGGATGAAAGTCCAACTTAGCCAGCGTGCAAACAAAAGACGCATCTGTAGCTTTTAAGACGTCTGACATCTTTGTATTGAAACAGACGGAAGGACGGACGGACAGACGGACAGACGGACGGACAAGAATATATATACCTTATATAGTCGGAAACGCTTCCTTTTGTGCGTTGCAAACTTCCTAACAAAATGAATATACCATTTTTTGAATGGTATAACAAGTTAGATCGCTATAGTTGAATTGTCTAAGATTAACAAAATGAAGTTAAGGCACACGATCTTATATAAATACTCTTTAAGCTAACCAATATCTAGAAAAACGCAAGGACACTTGCCTTTAGCTACAAGGCCAGTAATGCGGCCAGCAGCAATTGTTTATCCTTAAAAGAGATTTGTTGCCGGCAGTCCTTTCCTCAACCCAATCGATGCACCCGAGATTAATACGCTGTGGTGATAATTAAATTATAATAAATTGGCTTAAAAAAATAGATACATCGTCATACTCTGACTATCTGTATAGAAAGCCTCCCATGGCCTGATGGCGCCTCTTGGCTTAACCCATTATGGTGTCCACTATGGCCCACATTAATACAGTTTAGCTGTCATTAGTTGCTAGAAGCTGGCAAATTAAATGCGCATTAAACATTTACGAGTGTTATAATTATTCATATAATGTAACATGGCTAATGGCCAAATGTACCAGACCCGAACGGACCCAACCCCCACCAGGTTGTGCCATTAATGGATATAGGATTTTCTTTTATTTTTTGTTTGTCCACATATTCACAAGGTTTCGGCTAAATTATAATGACAAGTAGCCGTGGCAATTGAACGCCCACATATCCAAGCTGTTTTATGTATGCCGTTTGCATAATGACAAATGCTACTTCTCTCGCAACCTAAATTTAGGCTTTATACAATTCAAAAAATGGTATATTCATTTTGTCGGGAAGTTTGCAACGCATAGAAGGAAGCGTTTCCGTTTCATCCAGATCGGACAACTATATCATATACGTACCATATAACCGATTGTTCCGGAATTAAAACTAAGTAGCATAACTTTCTGTTTTTCATTCAAATCAAGCCAAATTCGGGCTGTATTCATTTGAGAAGGCTCCACGTCCGCTGCCAACTATATCATATAGCTACCATATAACCGATTGTTCTGGAATGAACATTATTTTTGAGTTTTTCATGCAAATTAAAAGAAAATTCGCCTTGCGTCAGATTTATCCACTGTACCCCCACGCCCGCCAACCAGATTTGATCTGGATCGGTTATATATTTACAATGTGAATGGTAGATAAGCTTCGGCAAGCCGAAGCTAACCTTCCTTACTGGCTTTCTTCTATTTTTTGTTTCTTGCTCGGGTAATTTGAGTTTCATGTCTCGCAACAGAACAGCAAACGGAAGTTGCTGGCCAGCATGCAACAACAACAACAGCAGCAAAAGCTAGAAATGCTCTGCTTAATTACCTGCCTTACCAAACATGACACGTACGCCATGCGGAGCATATAAATATTACAAAAAAAAAAAAAACAAAAAAGGAAAAAGGAAAAACACAAAGAGCGAATAACTAACTAATTTGGTGTATTGAAGTCAGAAGAAAGCAAATTAGAAGCGAAGATTCGTAGTTCCATAGCTTTATTATAGCACTAAGCTAAGAAAGTTACGATTTCGATAGTCTGGAGAAAAGTCGATTGCTTGAAAATAACGCAGTGTTGTAGAATTTCTTTTCCTGGCTTGTGAAACACTAATATTGTTTGCTAAGCTGATCAGTGACGCTTCCGTAAAAAGAAGACATTTCCACCAAGAACAGGGAATGCGCCAATCTTTTAATATGCTCAAAGTAACCAAAGGTTTTCGCTTGATTTGGTCCAATTTATGGGTTGATTTGACCACATCCATTTTTAAGCTATAAATAATTTTAAACGTTCATGCAATCGAAATTCTAACTTCATCATATATAGCTAATAAGTAAAATTTTTCTTTTTCTTAAAAAAGAATATTAAAATATACAATACAATTTGATTATGGGTCCGGGAATAGGCTAGAGTAAATAGATTGGAGTATTGGATTGGGAGTACTGGATTGGGAGGGGCAGCTTAATGGATAGCCTAAATAGCAGTTCTAAACTAAATGCAATTTAATAACATGGAGTCAAAGCCGAAGCTGGAACTGCTGCCGCAGTAACTGCCCAGCTGAAACGAGTAACCGAGTCACTGCAATATTCAGATTACACGACAGCCAGTTGGCCCCATAATACTTCCATACACTACCCTGTAAACATCGAGTCGTTTGGCTTTGGGGCGGGTCCTCTGCCCTCAGCATGTCTCACTTTAATAGCTTGGCATCAAGAGCAGCCGAACCGAACCGAAGTAATTGTTTTCCTTTTCCTCTATACCTTTAGTCTAGACTCTAGAGGGAGCCACGAGGTAGGATTCTGTGACTGGGGTGAAGCTGGGTCTGGGGCGTGACAGACTAGCTTTATCTGACCCAGCAAATTGAGTTAAGTGTAAAAGGTGCCAAGCCCTAGCAAAAGGAGAAGCACAGGCTGAACCCAAGTTGAAACCAAACTGAAACCTAAAGGGGCGTATGTGCAATATTTTATAGCCGTACTAATAGTTGATTGGCTTTAGCCTAGCAGAGATACGGCCGAGACAAACAGAGAGAGGTAATGAGAGAAACAGAGAGTGAGAGAAGGCCTGAGTTAAAACGAGAGAGCAACAATGCTTTACAGTTTACTTTTATATACAAAGAAGACAGCCCTTTGCGGCCAGCCGGCTCATGATTGCCGTATTCAGACAGTAACTACAAGGCAAAGTCCAGGACGAGGTTTCAATTTTCCCTCTACACGCGCACACGCTACCACAAGCGAATAGTATTTTCTTTTGTTTATTTAAATAGTGCAAAAATCTCTGCTGCTTTTTTATTGACACTGGTCAGCAAAAACGTGGTGGCATCCAGAGGTATAAGTATTTGAAAGAAGAGAGGCAGACTAACTTCTGGCAACTGAAACTTGTATACCCTAGCAGACGGTAATGAATATTTGTAATATGTAATCTGTATGGTGTGAACATAAGCCAGGACACAAGCTGTGCTATTTGTTATATATAAAAATATGTGTACAGGCGGGAAGTTTCCTTATATGAGAAGATAATTTTTAAGACATAGCGCAAAATGATTTATATGTATGTGTCAGCAAGCTAAAAAAATTTTACAGTAGTGTTAGGGGTGTCTACACTATGGATGGCCATTGAGATCAAAACATCGATGTTGACGATATCGATGTTTCCAAATATAAAAATCGATGTTCGATTCAGCGGGATAAAAATTTCGATATATCGATGCTTTCAATGCTTTCAAAAACAGTCTTTTTCGCTGACAAATGAAAAAAACAGAACAAACCAGTAAGAAAAATACAACAGTCGAACTGACTCGACAGTTGAATAGCCTTTACCTAATAAGCCGCTATTAAATATATAAAAACAGATCTTCATCAACTTCAGACCATTTAGGACTTGGGGCTTCTTTAAATTTATAAAAACAAAATTTGGATCGATTTGGATGAAAAGTAAAATCTGAATAAAATGTTGCCTGTGAATGTGGGGCCTTCTTAAATGGATAAAAAAGAAATTTGATTTGATTTGGATAAAAAAAAAAAAAAAAAAAATGATGTGCTCATTTCGAAAATATTGGTTCTATGGGTTCTATATGATGTAGTTGCCAGATCTGAATAAAATTTGGTCAACAGATGTAAGACATTCTAAAATGAAAACAAACTAAATTCATTCTAAAAAAAAAAACAATTATATGGGGGCTATAATATATTATGGCACGATCAGAACCTAATTTGGTCAGTTGATGTCGATGCCTCTAAGCAAGAAATCTATGAATCTGGTGTCCAGTGAATCCCACAAATTAATGGGGTAAAGCGCAAGGTTCGCGATAGGTATTCTTAAATACGCGCTCTTCAATATATTCAGTGGGCTTATATGAGTATGGGTGCGCAAGCTTGTGGTGGTCCCAGAAAAAAGATTCTTTTTATTCAGACTTCAGCGAATTAGTTGAATACTTGGTTAAAGATTTGATCAAAGAATTGATATGTAAAATCCTATTTTAGCAAGCCAATGAATTTCTGAAAATTAATTTCTTAAATGGGGGATCTAAAACAAATGAGGTGCGTAATTTTCGATATTTGGCTGAACATCGATACGTCGGCGGATATATTCCTTTGGTACGCATTTCAAGTTTGTTTTAAAATTTTACTGCGCCCCCACCCTCCCCCGCAAATCGATAAAAACCTTATATCTTCCACATTTTTAGACATATTTAGTTAAAGCTCGGTTTGTATATGTATAAGCACATTCCCAACCGATCTTTCGGATTGGATGAGGACTGTAGACGAAATCGCTTAAAACGTCAGTCATTATTATTATTTATAAATATGCACTCAAACATACATATATAAGCAGACACATACACTTATTAGTACATGCATATGTATCATGCATACATGACGTATCATTGCTATGTGTGACAAAGACATTCTGCTATTTTGCGGAAATCCAGCTAGAAATAAACATGTATACATCAGAGAGCTGCATTGAGTAGATAGACAAACTGATAGACCGTGAACTCTGTTTCTTATTAAAATGCTCTACGACATTCCGTGGACACTTTGCCTCTCTTAAAATGTTTAAATGAGACAGCACCATTGGTCTTTCAATAAGTGTGAAGATGAGATTAAATTCAACAAATAGGCAGGTACGCTATGTAGTCGATGGTTAGTTAATGAAACTGTATCATAGATAAACTACAATAGTAGGTCGTCAACTAGAAGAGGAGTTGCTTAAATGTTAAATAACAGCGAATGTTAAAATTCCGTGGGCACCTTTCCGTTTCTTCGCACTTATTGAAAGACCAATAGTGCAATGGTGCATACAAACAATTTAAGAGAGGCAAGGTGCCCACGGAGTGTCAAAGAGCATTTGAATAAGAAGCAGAGTTGACGGTCTATCAGTCTGTCTATGACTGAATTAACAGTTAATTCATTTAAAACTGAAAATATGGGTTTTGGCCACAAAAAGTGGTTCAATCTGTTTAAAGTTTTTGTTGACTAGTGCAGTGATACAAATAATGGTACTTCGTTTCTGTTAGGCAGTCTCTTTTCCCTGAGTTGCTTATTATCTCTTTAATACTTTGTCCCTGAGCTGATAGTGAGGTATTTAAATTAAATTTCTGGAATGTCGAAAAGCATTCAGCCGTTACTTTGGCTTAGTTTTTAACAAGAGATTTTCTTGTTGATATTGTTTAAATAAAATTAGCTTCAAAAATCCCTTTCTCCCTCTCTCTCTCTCTCTCTCTCTAACAAACACTTATATATGGTGGCAAGCAGAGCTGTTCAGTAGAGTTGCACATTGTTGCACCAAATTATGGTCACTTTGTATGGGTAGCAAATAGCGGAACAACAGCAACAATAAGTACTGTGAAGCATACAGACAAATACACGAACACACACATCATTTACATTGTATTGTTAAATACGGGCAATAAAATCATGGACCACGACTCCTTTTACAAATTTTGCTGCCGCTTTTATGTTTGCCTCACTGATTCTACTTAGCGCTTCAGTTTAGCCTTACTTTCTCTTTAGCTATACCTCTGCTCTGCCTCGCCAATCCCGCCCGCTACCTACATGACATTAAGCCTGTAACCATTTGTGAGGGGGGAAAACTGCCAAGCGATGTACGTTAAAACCAAAACTGTAAGTGTAAACGTTCTGAACTGTAACTGTGCGAAGAAGCAGTTTGAAGAGAGGGTCGGTTCACGGCTGGCCCATGTGTTAAGGCTAAAAGGGATTACAACTTACTTCCAATTGGCCACCTGTGTGCCTAACGGATTGCTTTTGATTTAAGTTAAAAGGGGAGAAATAGATAAATACTAAAAAATGAAAGCTTTGTGCTGGCTTTACAGCTGGCTTTACAGTTCAAGCTTTGATCTTGGCACTACTTATGTCCATAGAGCTGAAAACCAAAACCTTGGCATTTGTTTTCGAAAAGATGTGTTTTAAGTGCTGTTCATTTAGCGAAAGCTGACTTATCGAGAGATCTTCGAGAAAGCTTCTTCAACCCTGTACAACTTGGAGAGCTGGTTCTTATGCTATCAGTAGTAGTTTTTGAAACGAAAGAATTGGGTTTGAAGCCGACATCATTACAAATATTATCGTAATAATTTTACTCGTATTTCTGGATTGGCATACTTAAGAATATAGCAATTCACTTGGTACTGTGTATTTAAATGTCGAACATGCTCGACTTTTTACTTATTTCATTATTAAACAGTCATAGCAAAAGTAGGCGTTTCTGAATAGTGTTAGAGAGCCATCAACACCACACAAATCGTTATGAGATAAATATGGTTATCAGAAAGATATAAAGACGAAGATTTGACTGTGCAAAACATATAACCAATGCCTCCCAAGAAAAGATGAACTGCAAAAGCAAATAAAGAACGGAACTGAAGTTCATAAGTCATCTTCTGGGGAGCCGTTGTAGTACCACTTCAATAATAACCACTTTTCTCATGCTTATCGTATGTATTTGAATCATACTGTCTGTGGAGCTGCTGCCCTATGGTGTGATTATTTAAGCATGTTTCCAAGTACTAGAAGCAACTCCGATTCTTAACAGAAGCAAAGCTATGGCTGTTAGCAGATTACTTGCTCATCTCGACTTTATTTGTAATGGGTTTAAGTTTAAGGTCCTCCAACTGTCTTCCTTTCAACTTCGGCGTTTTAGCTGCTGTTGCTGCTACTGTGAACCAGGTGTGCTCTGTGTTGACATTGCCATCTTGGGTCATTAGTGTGTGGCGTGCCAAGCTTTGCTAAGGATATTATGCACACTTAGTGCATCTTAGCAGGCGCTAAGCAGACGCTAACTTGTTCGGCCCTGCCCTGCATCGATTTGAAGTAACAGCAGCAATATTTCCATGATGTTCTTTCCATGGTTTTTGGCACTTAAATGCGAACACCCGAGCACGAATGACTGCTTGGCAGCTAATAAGGCAAAATGTTCGTAATGACACTTTTAAGCGCCTCAAATGAGACGACAATGTGGCAACAAATTAAGTGCAGGGCGATGGCGGGGTGTGAAGCTGCGACATTGAAAGCTTATAATAAATGTAATAACATGGCAATCACATACATACTAAGCGCAGCCAAAGCCAAAGGAGAGCACACTAGGGGCTGTTGCACTCCCGCACCCACAAATCGATAAAATGTCTAACACACTTTTTGACACATTTATTTGAAACTCAGATTGTATATGTATAAGCACATAGTCTATCAATTTGCCATTTCATTACGATCGGATAAAACCGTAAGCCGTAAAAAAAACCTTTTGTATGAGAACACCTTGCGTCCGCTTACAAAATTTGATCTAAATCGGATCACCCATATAACCGACTTTTCCGGAATGAACAAGAAAAATCAACAAAGAAAAATCCGAGTTCTTTAAGTCAAGTTAAAAGTGCTTTGATGCCTAATGATGTACGATTCGAATTGTTGTTGCCTCAAGCAGATTCAGTAGATTTTACTCCCAGTGACTTTTTACTAAAACTTATCTGTAGATCTCAATTGTGTACTTGTTAGCATGATGACTTGAATGATGCGAATGCTGGATCGATTGTATGAAAATATGTGATAATTATAAATGTTGATTATCAAGAGAAGAGGATGTCGTTATGAAACGCTGATAGAAAGAGTTGAGACAAGTTCACGAAGATCGTCCAAAAATGTTGACTCTACCAGAAACAAGTAATCTAGTTGGATGCAGTATAATTTACAAGAACCCAAAAAAACGGTTTCAACTGAGGCGCTCAAGTGTTGATGAAATGCACCCACTGTGACTCAAACTACGTTTATGTCATTAAAGCAGGTGACGAGTCTTGAATGTATGCAAATGAGCCCGGCACAAAACGGCAATTGACAGGTTGGGTGTTTCAAGCCGAATCAAATCTAAGAAAAGTTGTTGACAGACGAAGCGCTTAAATGGTCGTCTGTACCTTCTCAAAGCAGGGCATGAAGCTAACACACCATTATAAATAACTCACATCGCCAATTCTGAATGGTATACACTTACTGGTTTGTTATAAGTTTTTGGAAAAATTAGAAATTATAACACCCAAAAACAGATTATCCTCCTCCAAGATAAATCGATCAATTTACCCAAAACAGCTTGTGAGCACTCAAAATATCAAATCCGTCAAAAATTCTTGATTGGACACCTAGTGTCGTCTGTCTGTTCTCGATTATAATAAAATATATAATTAAATTTAACGTTTTGTGACTTCAGAAGAGGCTGTTGGAGCTACAAAAGTGCAAATGTAATTCATCTTCATGCATAATATTCAAAAAAAAAAAACAATTAAGAACGCTATTGTCGATATTCCGACTATAAGATACTCGTACTCAGCATTTGTTTAATATTCCCTGGATTATATGTTTGTATATATTAATGTTATGTCCTAGCTGGACGAAAATCTATACAAATGCTTCTAAACCAATATGATGTCGTGAAAAATGGGTGTCAAAATCATTGATGAGGTTCCAGCTTAAGCTAACTGTAGTGGAAAGGGTAATGGTGGACACACCAAGAGGGTAGGTACATAGAGGATATAGTGTGTGAGTATATCCCGGGTACCCACTGGCGGTTGATGGTTGATATTATTCAGATTCTGCATGTTCCTGCGTACTTATGTTCGGGCCGAAGTGGGCACGGTTTTGGCCAAAAGCAATTTGTGTTCTTCAGCTTTTGCCAATAAATTAGAGTTTGAGATTTTTTATTGTTGTTGTTTTTGAAGCCGGTCTGGAGGCTGCAATTACATACAGGGATTGCATGTAAATAGAGGACAAATACAATTGAAACAAGTAAGAGAGCTATAGTCGAATTCCGAATATAAGATACTCCTACTCAGACTACTTTTTGTGGACAAACCCGATCAGAAGCCTTTAATTTAATGAACTTATAATACAATTCAATTTACTTAACAGTTCCTTAAAAGTTGCTAGTAACATTTTGCAACATGTTTACAATGATCTGGCAATATTATTTTTGACAACCACAGGTATACACAGGTCTCTCCCTCTCACATAGCACGGTACGTGTGTAGGTATTAATATGTGTATGTGTATTGCAGATATATATTTATAAATACATTTTTAGCGATTTTGTCTACAGTTCTTATCCGATATTAATGAAATTCAGAATATCGGTAGCGTGTGTGCTTATACAAATATAAGCCAAGCTTAAACTAAATATGTCAAAAATTGTGGAAGATATAGGGACTTTATCGATTTACGGGGGCGGAAGGGGGTATGGCGAAATTCTAAAACAAACTTGATTTAGCTTTTTAGTCTCCGAAATCTAGATTTTAATACGGATGGATGGACAGACGGAAATATCTAGATCGACTCGGCTGTTGCTCCTGATCCAGAATATATACTTTGATGGGTCGGAAATCTTCGCTTTGCCCGTTACATACATTTGCACGAATACAATGTACTCGTTTTCTCTACTAAGTAGAGTGCGAGTATAATAAAGGATGAGAGGTCTGAGTAAACACGTCCAAGGCGAGGAAGTTAGCTGCCTCAACTGAATTGCTCCACAGGGCTTCAGGTGTGAGGTGGGTTGGGTGGAGGTGAAACTCGAAAGGGTGCACCGTATTGTGGGGGCGCTCGGGCATAGGGGGCAGAGGACCGCAACATCGGGGTTTACTGTGGCTTGGTAACTGTTAGAGTACACCGATGTCAGCTGGACCAAAGTGACTCGAGTGTATATAGGTAGGATCGCTTCCACCTTGTTTAGAGGCGGGAGTCTGCCTCCGCGCACGACATTGGCTCCAGCTTTGCGAATTGCCTCTGCCACGTACTCGGTGTGAACCAAACTTAACCCAGAGCTGATAAACTCGGGCTTAGCGTGATCCATCAGGTGTCTGATTTATCCCGCCATTATCTTGTGGTCAAATCTGACTGGGGTGGCCCTTGCCGTCATGGGTGGTCTGGTGGTTGGGTGATTGGGGTGAGAGGGCAGCTGTCACGAAAAGGGGAACTGTTTGGTCAGCATCTCACAGTGCACACGTATAGGGAGCATCTCCACCTCTAGGTGGAGATGGTCCACGGATTCTATAGTATTGCATCCCGTTGCTGTGTGCAGCGCTATGTTCTATGATCTCTGCAGATTCCCCACTGTGCTTCGCTGATACACGGAGTCCACGCTGGATAGGCGTAATCAATAAGGGAACAACCAATGGCTTTGTAAGTTGTTACAATCCTTTCCTTATCTTTTACCAGGTGCTCACGGCCAAAGCTTTTAGTACCTTGTTTCTAAACCGTACTCACTTAGCTACCCCTTCAGAATGCTTCACAAAACCGAAAGGGCAGTCCAAAGTGACGAGTATTTTTGGATATCGCTCGGTGGGGATGCTCTGGCCACTAATGTGGATATCAAGACCTCTATTCTCTTACTTCATAAAATTGTTTAGAAGGGTAGCAAAGGATTTGGGGGCAGAGATCTGCAGGTTTATCGTATCGAGGTGTTGTTGTTGCTGCTGCAGTTGATGTAGATGTGGATGTGGATGTTGTTGTTTTTATGCCAAGTGTCTGACATGATTTACTCCGAAATTGCTTGATAAAGTGCCTACAGAATGGTGTACAATGTTTGGTTGATTTAATGGCCAAGAAAAACACAGAACATATTGCAGCGCCTCCAAATGTATCGTAAAGGGAATTCATCTTGTTGTCTTCGCTATCTATCTAGCTTTCTCTATAAGCCGTATAGCTTTACTGTCCTATATTTCGCGTTTGTGTCGTCGTCATATAAACAGCACTTGAATGTTACGAGCGAGGCAAAAAGAAAATACATTCGCCCACAGGTACAGCAACAGAAGAAAAAGGAAAATATAAATATGTTTAAACGTGCCTCGCCGGTAAAAGCTTAAATGAGCCTCAGACAGAGTCTTTGCTTTATACGAAGCTCACATATGTGTGTTTGAGTGTATATGGGTGTGCGCGCATGTGTGTTGAAAGCCACACTGCCTGTGCTGGCTTCTACTTTAATGGCGTCCCCACCTGCACATATAAATGAGGCAAGGGTTATTGCGTGGGTTAAGAGCGGCCAACGAGTCGGCATGTATTTAAAATCAGTTAATGGGGCAGAAGCTATGGTTCCGAAGCGATAACTTTTATGCTTATTTAAATATATGGCAAATCCATTCAGATTTGTGAGAAAAATTTGGTGAGAAAAGTATCTGACCAGCTTTAACAATGGAAAGATAACTTTTTTATACCATTTACAAAATGGTATATTAACTTTATTAGGAAGTTTTCCTATTATATAAAGTATATATATTCTTGATCAGCACGACAAGGGCAATCGATATAACAATGACCGTCTATCGGTCCGTCTGTTTCAACACAAAGATCTTAGAAGTTTTAAGGCTACAGAGCTGAACATTTTACCAGACACGCTCAATAAGTTCGAGTTTTATCCAGATCGGACAACTATATCATATAGCTCATATATAACCAACGTGGTGCCTTCTCAAATGCATACAATCCGAATTTGGTTTGATTTGGATGAAAAAAAGACAAGCTATGCTACTAAGTGTACTTTCCAGAAAAAACGACTACGCTGTTGATGCTGACCAATATTTTATTATGTCGGAAATGCTTCCCTTTGCTTGTTACATCCAATTGCACGAATACAATATACCCTTTACTCTACGAGTACCATGTATAAACATGATTTATAGGCATTCTGAAGACGGTAAGGAGTATAACATGTTTATGATATGGATGTGCGATCCGGATAAAATTTGATCAGAGGACGGAGAGGCTCTTAATACGGATACAATCCAAATTTGGTTTGGATGACAAACGTAAATACTTTGCCTTCGTTCTATGTGCTTATTGAGAAAAGGTCGGTTGTTTATATATGTTGTCGATCCGGAAGAATCAAACAAACATAGTATAGGCATAAGAAACATCTGGTAAAAAATGTCAGCTCTGTAGCTAAGTCTTCTGAGATCTTAAGGTTTACATACACAGACAGACAGGCGTGGCTATATCGACTCCCATTGTCGTGCTGTTCAAGAATATATATACTTTATATAATCGGAAACGTCATTCTATGCGATGCAAACTTTCTGATGATATTAATCAGCCCTGTTCGCGTTTCCACTTCAGGTGTATTTTGCTTAAAATTATTGTCATTTATTGTAATATCAGTAATTTATAAGTGTTTACAATTAAACATTCCTAACAGAAGCTGCAACGACACATACGCAGCACCAACACCGAAACCGCAAACTCCGAAAAAAGTGCTCGCGAGCTCATTTTAATATTATTTAATACAATTCACAATCTAACTAAATGACAAGATGGAAAATCACAATCTGAAGACAATAAATTAGATAAATAAAGAAAGGTCATGCTACGCACTCACACATTTTATGGCCTGAAATTTCACAGTACATACAACGTTGTTTTCGGATATGCATTATAAATTATGTGATATTTGTACAAATATATACATACATATCCATAATGCCTATCTCATAATTTTCGATTTTACCTTGACCTTGATAGTGTCCACGAAAAGCACCTAGCACAATTAGTAATTTGAATGAGAGAGAAAGAAACAGAGTAAGAATATACAAAGGTATGAATATAGAGCGTTCTGGCGTTCATTTTGATTCAGTATGATGAGGCAAAGGCGCCGCTCTATGACCGGCACGAGCCAAATTTGATTTCCTATGAAGAATATATATGGTTTTTTGGGTCGGAAGCAGAATTAAATTTGGTCAACATACTTGGGGGAATCCTTAAATAAATAAAACCCAAATCTGGTTAGATTTGAATGCAAAAAAATTGGTTCTATGAGGGCTGTTTGATAAAATTGTCCGAGCTGCATACAATTTTGAATGTGAATGTGGAGGGAGCCTCATAAAGTAGAATTAAATATAATAAAATAAAAATAATAAAATAAACCGAATTTGGTTTGAATGAAAAACAAACATTTGGTGTTCATTCAGAAAAATCAGTTATATGGGGCCTATGTGATGTAGCTGTTTCATCTGAATAAAGTTTTATCTGTGAATGTGGGGCCTCCTAAAATGGATACAAACCACGTTTGGCTAGAGTTGGACGAAAAACTAAGATTTTGTGTTTCCAAAAAATCGATTCTATGGGGGCTATATGAGGTCAACAGACATGAGGCATCCTTAATAAAATTACAAGCCGAAGTTGGTTCGATTTGGATGAAAAACAAATATGCTTTATATGATATACTGGCCCGATCCGAATCAAATTTGGTCAGTTGATGTAGATGCCCCTAGGGCACATAATCATCAAATTTGGTTCATTTCGAATGAAAAGCAAAAAACGCTATGAAATAAAACACTAACATGGGCGGCAGTTTGTATGGGGAGTACCATAAAAGGTGGGCGTGGCTTGATCTGGGTACATATTTATGGCAACTAAACATGTAAATTTGAAGTTTGTATCTCTTGTATTTTCCAAGATCTAGATTTTCATACATCCGGACGGACAGGCGGACATAGCTAGATCGGCGCGGCTTGTCGTGCTGTGGGGTGGGAAATGTTTCCTTGTGCCTGTTACATGCATTTCACAAACTTTATATACCCTTGTACTATATGTACGTGATATACGTGGTACACTACCTTCGCACACATCATTTGAGACTAAGAAACACGTCTAATATCATTGGATTTTAACTGCTGATCATGGGATTTCCCAAATATGTAGTACAAATATGTATGCACAACTTAATTAAATTTTGAAAACTATTCACATTATTCAATTTTGTTATTTTAATTTGAAACCGGCCTAAAGGCAATTGAACTGTTTCTTTAGTTCCGCTTTAGTCTAACCCAATCCAGCCGTGTTGCTGCTTTATCGCCAGTCAGAGACGCACACTGAAAACGATAGATAAGAGCAGCGAGAATGTGAAGGTGGAAGCGTGGGCAAACAAACAATCCAGATAACACAAATCCAAGCAATCCAATGGCAAGCCAGCCGGTGCGGCTACACAATCAGCTGTTGTTTGGGTGGCCTGTTCGAAAGCAAAGAGCAGACAGCGGTGGGCCACGTCATGCCAGAGAAGCAGAGCTAGAGAGCCGAGCGCGAGCACTTAAAAGCAACCATGGCGGAAGTAGCTGGCTATATAAACACATTGCTCCCAGTCGTTCATCGTACGTTGATTGTTGGGCGCAATGGAACGCTGGCAGAATCGTGTGGCTGTCATTACCGGCGCCAGTTCGGGGATTGGGGCTGGCTGTGCCCGAGCTCTGGTCGCCGCCGGCTTGCATGTGGTTGGCGTCGCACGTCGCACTGAATGTTTGGAGCAGCTGCGCCAGTCGCTGCCCGCCGAGCAACGTGCACGATTCCATCAGCGCACCTGTGATGTATCCTCGGAGCCGCAGGTGAACGCCGCCTTTGAATGGATTGAAAAGCACCTGGGCGGTGTCGATATTTTGGTTAACAATGCGGGCATCTTGCGCGATGGCCATCTATTGGACATGTCTACCAAGGATATCAGCGATGTGGTGCGAACCAATCTCATGGGCAGTATCTATTGCACAAAGTTGGCGGTGGTCAGCATGCGTCGTCGTCAAGTGGCGGGACATTTGCTGTTCATCAACAGCACAGCTGGATTGGCTGGCTATAAACCGGATCCCAAGGATGCTCCACTAAATATGTACACGCCGAGCAAGTGTGCGTTGACGGCTGTGCACGAGATCTGCCGACAGGAGATGATTGGTCAGAAATTAAAGATCAAGACAACGGTAAGTAAAAAGAGCGGTGAGCGTTCAGCGGAGAAGAAAAACATAGCTTAGAATGAGTTTAGGGCTAGTGAGCGCAGTGCAGCGCCTATGACAGCGGCAGGTAGCTTACTTACGAGTTGCCTGAGTGGAAAAAGTTGTTTGCTGTTTCCTCCATTCTTTGTATTTTTGGCGAGAAATCAAAAGTAGAGAGCACAGGATATATATTTAGGAATAGGAATTGAATGTACTCTACTCTGGCTGAGAGAAATTAAGAATATGGTTGATTTGATGTTCTACCCGAGAGAAATTGAGAAAATGGTTGATTTGATGATGGGCTCACTTTAAGCTCATTTCGTTTTGTAAAGTCAAGTCAAAGTATTTATAAAATTAAGTCCTATCTAAAATATAACGCAGACTAATACATATTGTATACAAACAGATTCATGGGGCACTTGATCCTAAGTTTACAGTTCCAATTATATTTTAATAACACACAGAGTCATATTCACAACCGCATTAGCTAAGGGGTTTAATAAGGAAACGGGGCTTAGTTTCAAACTATATTCTTAGTTAAGGGATTGACCATACACTTTTAAAGGACACCATCGAATAGACATCCTCGAGTGTACAAAAAAACAAAAAAAAAAAATACAACAAGAAAGGAAAGCTAGCATTTTCCTGCCGAAGCTTATATATCATTTACATTGTAAATATATAACCGATGTAGAACAAATCTGGATGGAGTCAATACAAGGGATACGAATTTGATTTAATTTGGATGAAAAACAGAAAAGTTATGCTCCCAAATGTTCATTCCGGAATAATCGGTTATATGGTAGCTATATGATGTAATTCTCCGATCTTAATCAGAACAGACCAGCGGACGTAGGGCTTATAAAAATTGATACAAACCGAGTTTGGTTTGATTTGGAAGAAAATCAGAAAAGTTATGCTACCGAGTCTTCATTTCGGTACAATCACTTATATGGGACCTATATGATATAGTTGTCCGATTTGGATAAAACTCAAAATTGATAAAGGAAGCACATAGTAGAAATTTTAGCTTTGTAGCTTTGTAAACTTCTGAGATCTCTGTGTTGTAACAGACGGACGGACAATATTAATATACCATTTTGTAAATGGTATAACAAGCAGGAACGCTATACTCGAAATTAAGACTTTAAGGTACTCGTACTCAGCATTTATTTAATAGTCCAGACACTCAAATGTTTGCTACACCGGGTTTCAACTAAATGCGTTAATTTGTGGGAGATATAGGGGGGGGGGGGGGGGGGGGGGTGGCAAAATTTTAAAACAAACTTCATCTGACGCCCTACAAAGGGAGTCTACACACCAGATTTTGTGACTCTAGCTCTAATAGTCTCCGAAATCCACGCTTCCTACTAGAGTACGATTATAACAAGAATTCAGTTGAGCAGCCTCCACGCCCTTTCATCCAAATAAAAACAAATACTCTTTGTAACCATTTGAGGACCCCCATGCCCAGTGACTTAATTACATTTAGATCGGATAGCTTTAGTAGGCAGCTGGCGTAGAAGGTCGCATATATTTACCATGTGAATGGTATTTAAGCATCGACAAACGGAAGCTACCCTCCCTTTCTCGTTTTTCTGTTTCTTCATAGTTCCACCACAAGAACACGAACCACATTTTTCCTTCAGCAAAACTTTAACATCTATATTTTCCGTTTCTTAGAGCATCAGTCCCGGCTGGGTGTCCACAGAAATTGTGCCCGATGAGACTAAGGTGCAACTGGGCGATACAATATTGCAGATTGATGATGTGACCCAGGCGATGCTCTATGCGCTCTCCACACCGCCCCATACCCAGGTCGAGCAGATAACGTTAAGAGCTGTGGGTGAATGGTATTGAGACGGGGTACTCTCTTTGATGGAGTTTTTGCTTTGGCCTTAGTTTAAGCTTGTTTCATTGGATTGTAATGGTTACGATTATTGTTGTTGTTACAGCTGTCGCTTTTGTTGCTGCGGGTATTGGTTCGGTTCGGTCGTTAGAGTTTAACAACAGCGATAAATAAATAATTCAGTACGATAAAATAATAAACACGTTTTGGTTGTTACTTGTTTTGTTTCCATTTTTTCGTTTCAGTTTTTCTTGTAGGCTTTCCGCTTGGTTAAGGTCATACATTTTGCTATGGCGATTCGATTCGGAAACTAAAGTCATATTTTATATATGCCAAGGCTTAAATATTTAGTACAATACAAAACCAAATACACTAGTCGGCATAATTAACCTACACGTGGCTATCGGATTTGGCTTTACTTAGAACCGTTAAATTAGGGCGCTAAAATTATTCTCAAAATAAAGAGTATACTTAAAACAAGTAAGAATGCTATAGTAGATATTCCAAATATAAGATACTCGTACTCAGCAATCATTTAAGTTTGCATCGAATAGTAACATCTGAAAAGTATGCACCATTTTCTCGTTTTTTTTTTTTCTTTTTCTTTGGGATTTTGGATTGAAGATCTAACACCACAGATTAACTCAGCCAAATTTTTTTTATGATTTCCAATGACTTTTATTCAAATGTTATACTCGTACTCTAGTAGAGTAAACGAGTATATTATATTATACCAAATGTTCTAATACAAAATGTTTTTTTACGATTTTGTCTACAACTATTATCCGACCTGAACAAAACTCGGCAAATCTGTGTGCTTGTGCATATACAAACCAAGTTTCAACTAAATGTGTTAAGATTTGTGGGAGATATAAGCTTTTTATTGATTTGCGGGGATGGGAAGAGACGTTGAAAATTAAAAAAAAAAAAAAACATTCTAATGCTTCTCGTGGGGAGTCTACATACCAAATTTGGGGACCCTTGCTCTTATAGTCTCCGGGATATAGTTGTTATCCACAAAACAGTTTTTTTTTAAATCGATTTTCGGGGGTTTTAAAACAATCTGACGCCCCACAAGGGGAGTCTACATACCAAATTTGGTCACTAGCTTTGGCAGTCTCCGAGATCTAGGTGTTCATATGGACATACGGACGGACATGGCTAGATCGAGTCGGCTGTTGATGCTGATCAAGTGTCGCAGAAGCTTTCTTTATACTCGTTTACTATACTATAGTACGAGTATAAACATTATGTTCTATAAAGCCAATTAAAAGTTATACGAGTGTACAACAGAAAGGATAGTAATATTGAATAGTAATATTGTAAATATTTTACCGTGGGGCGTGGGGCTACAGAGATACAAGGTATACTAGCCGAACTTTGATTTGGATGAAATAGATACATCGAATCGCTTTGTCTTGCTGATCAAAAATATATATACTTTATACAGTCGGAAACGCTTAGTTGTATGCGTTGGTTTCAAGCTTCACGAGAACATTTTTGTGAATGGTATAAAAATGATTTTGGTTTCGACAAATTAGTTATACAAATTATGTTATACAAATTAGTTACCCACCATGTTGAAATGCAAAATAAATACAATTTTGCCTTTTCTTGTGGTATTTGAGAAGCTTTTTAGGCATTAAAACATTTGAAATCTATACATTTGAGTTTACCCTAAGGGCATGATCCCATCACAACAAAAATATATCAAGCAATTTTGGGCAGCACAAATTCATGCTACGAAAAAGACAGCGGTGTGATCGTCGGTGATCGCGAGTGCAATGTGGTAAATCGTGAAAAGCTTAACAATGGAAATAGCATTGTTGGTTTTGAGTATAGCTCAACTGTTTGCTACAGGGTATAAAGAAACATAAGGAATGAAGTGGATACACAATATTAATATTAAAATTAAGCAACAACAAAATGCTTATGCACGGTGTGTGATTATGTCGGGATTCTAACAGTGGTTTTTGTTGTAGTGCTCCCAATAAAAAATTTCATGCTCACAGCTGCAATATAACATGTTTATATGGAAGATACATAATTAAAATCTTCAAAGATATGCGTTTATCAATTTGCCCATCGGGCAAGTTGGTATTTAGATTGCCTAGGCCGCAGTGCCGCAGCTGCGCGCAAATGTTTTGGCTGCTACTCAGACTCGGTGTTGTTTTACTGTTTTTTTTTTTTTTTTTGGAGGCAAGTACATGTCGCAGCTTCCTTCAGCATTTTGGTGCAAAAATTACAAACTTTTTGTGCACCTTTTAATGACAGCCCGCTCGCACACACTCGCTCAAAGTCTTTCCAAACTTTTTCTTTCTGTCTGACTTGCTCTGCTCTGTTCTGCCCCGTGAATCCACTCTTTATCTGGGTATTGAACAAGTTTTGCTACCCAAAAAACTTTGCCCAGTTCACTCATTTCCGGCATTTTGGTTTACTCGTACTGTAGTAGAGTAAACGAGTATATTGTATTAGTGCACGTGTCTGTAACAGGCAGAAGGAAGCGTCTCCGACCCCATAAAGTATATATATTGTCGATCAGCATCGACAGCCGAGTCGATCTAGCCATGTCATTTTGTCCGTCTGTCCCTCCGTCCGTATGAACACATAGATCTGGGACTCTGTAAGAGCTAGAGAAACTGTAAGAGCTATGTAGACTCCCCTTGTGGGGCGTCAGATCGAGTTTGTTTTAAATTTTGCCACGCCCCCTTCCTCCCCCGAATACCGGAAAACTTTATATCTTCCACAAATTTTAACGCATTTAGTTGATATAAGCAAATGATCTACCGAATTTGTAGAGCTGTGTCAGAGCGGATAATAATTGTAGACAAAATCGTAAAAAAACATTTTGTATGAGAACACCCTACCCCACCCAAAAAAGTTTTTTTCATAGTTTTGAGTGTGTCGAATATTGAATAAATGCCGAGTGCGAGTATCTTATAGTCGGAATATCGACTATAGCTTTCTTACTTTTAATTAAATTTATACCAAATGACATATTATATAACGCAAACTTTTACTTAGGCAGCGTGAGCTGGTGTCAGCATTTTGCAACAGCAGAATCCATTACGTTTTTAACCCATTAATTTAGTTTCATAACATACAAAATAATTGGATTCAGCTGTATTTGACTCGCCGAATTGTCATCTCAAAAGTACATTTGGAACTGCAACTCCTTAAAGAGGCAAAACTTTACATGAACTTAGATCGAACTTATCTTATGAAGGATTTGTATGGAAACTTTGAATATTCTTGCAAAATATGCAGCTACCATCTCTATGTTTTAATTTATGCACGAAACGGACGTTTTTTAAAAAAGTTTGATTTTAATAGCTTTGTAAATTAAACTCTGTTTGCATTTTGCAACCGACTGTTTCTGTGGCGGCTATAATATATAGTGGTTCTAATCAATTTTGACATATAACCAGATTCCTGGGTTAGGTTGTTGGGACTCGGACCAGTAGTTAGCATAGAAACAAAAGAAGGGACAGCAGCCTAAGTCACATGTGTTTACCTTATAAGATCACAGATGCTTTTCTGTATACATTTTATACATCGTGACAAAGTGCGCATTATAAGGCTTCTGCAAATGAAGTTTGTTACAATACAATACAATATACTACGTTGCGCTATGGCTGTACATGCTACCCTTACAAGAAGGCAAGTTATCTGATTTATGGACGTTTAATCTACGTAAAAGAACTCTTATAATATCCAAGTTCGACTTTTTGGAAAGCGAATACATATTCGAAAGCCCCCATTATGGAGCAAAAAAAAGCATATATTTTAGTACACGCTCAACACTGCTTCTTATTCATATTCAATCCGCGGGAACTTAGTAGTAATGTAATGGAAATAACAACCCTGCTGGGTTTCTGCCTGATGCACGATTTGGCTCCACGCACTTCTGTTTTGCGCGCGTCTCCTCCAATTGGTAACACCAAGTGATATCAGGGCTTCAGCTACTTGGTCCCTCCAACGTATCCGGGGTCTTCCTCTCCTCCGTTATCCGTCAACTACCGTATCGAGTACTTTCCGAACTGGAGTTTTTTTCATCCAGCCTGCGAAGTCTCGTAGTGTTCATTCGCCTGGCCACGTCAATATGGCCGTACAGCTCATACAGCTCATCGTTCCATCGAATACGATAGGTATCGTTAACGCAAATAGGACCGAAGATCTTGCGAAGAATTTTCTTCTCGAACACCCCAAGAGCAGCTGCATCTGATTGTGTCACTGTCCAGGCTTCAGCATCATATAAGAGTTCCGAAAGGATGAGCGTCATGTAGGTTAGTTTCGTCTGTCGAGAGAGAGAGCTGTTCAGTTGCTTACTGAGCCCATAGTAGCACCTGTTGAAAAGAATTATTCGCCGCTTTATCCCCTGGCTGACGTTATTGCTCAGGTATATGAACTCCTTGACAGATTTATAGTTATAGTTGCCTGCAGTAAGCTGAGAATCAAGACGCCGCGATTCCCTACTAGAGCGCACCATAAACTTTAACTCAATCGGGACGTTGACGTTCAACGCGCTGCACGTTCAAGTGGGCCCACGCAAGCCGCGTGAAGTCCAGGCTAGAAGCTCCCTCCTCCCTCCCAACCGGCTGAGGGGCGCAGCCGCATAACGAACGAAACGAATCGCGAAGACGGAAAAAAAGCGGACTCGCTCGCTCATTTTCAATGACTGAAAAAAAATGTAACAAGCCATAAACAACTTACATTATCTACTAGCTTACATTATCTACAAGTCAAGGGAGTTATTTTTAGTGATAAAGTTAAAGAGATAATTGTAGTTACAACAAAGGACACGAAAAGGAGATAGTTTAAATTACAGACGGCGAGTCAATATCACCATTAATCAGCTTATTATAAAGATAACATTAAGCATAATTCTACGATTATCAAGAGATGGAAGGTTTATTAGCAGAAGCCTACTTGAATATGAAGGGGAGGCGTTATTGGGGTTCCAATTCAATCCACGGAGCGCAAACAGTAAAAATTTCTTTTGAACAGACTCAATGCGGTTCTGGTGATTCCTGTATTATGGATACCAAACACATGATGCGTACTCTAAAATAGGTCGGACCAGAAAAGTATACAGAAGTTTAGGATAAGGATACGGATAAGGATAAGGCCCAGAATACCCACAGCCTTATTGACGGTAATTGAAATGGGTAAGTCGAATTTTAATTTAGGATCTTAAAGAACATCCAAGTCATCAACAGATTCGATCCGATCAAAGGGAATGTCGTTAAGAAGGTACGATGTCTGAAGCTGTGTGCTACGACAAAACGACATAACTTTGCATTTAGAACAGTTGAGATTAAGTAAGTTGACCTGCAACCACGATTGGAAAGAATCAAGGTCATCTTGCAGCCTAAAGTGGGAGGAAGAGTCGCTGAAGGATAAACAAAGTTTAACGTCGTCGTCTTAAGTCCTTGTATTACAAAAGACGAAAATTCTGGTAAATAAGTGGTGGTAGACCTACGCTTCATAAACCGATGCTGACCAGATGAAATTAAAGAACCACAAGAAAGTTGTAACTGTGGAGTTAATATTTTTTCAAAGAGCTTAGGAACAGCAGACAGTTTTAGGCATCAGTCTTATTCCGCTTTTTAATGGAAAGGAATAATAAACAACTCCCCAGAGAGAAGGGAAAGACGAAGAATTCAAAGAAGCTTCCAAATCGGCTTACAAAGCGCATCAGCGCAGAATCTGAGAATACATCCCGGAATGCTATCAGGACCAGGAAAAAACTTAGTCTTAATAGACTTAACTTCATTAAGCTATAAGCTTGCTAGGGGAGGTGAGATGTTATTAGACCTATAAGCTATAAGATAAGATATAAGATATAAGGGTATAAGATATAAGATATAAGGGTATATCTGATCAGACTGGTACTTCAGAGAGAAATAAGTTGTTTGAAAGAACTCTGCAAACAAACTGGCAATGCCTTGATCTGTACTTTCTTTAGTATTTATATAAAATAATGAAGAAATTAGGACAGATGTTTTTCGTTTTGAATTAACGAATTTATAAAATTGTATTTGGTCCTGAGAAAATTGAATCCTACAGCTATACAAATATGCTTTATAGTACTCGGAATTAATGTCAGTGAACCTTGAACGAGCAGTCTTATAACGCGTATAGTCAGATTACCTTCCCGAGACTATAAACTTCTTGAAGAGTCTAGATTTGATATTTTTTAAATTCGACTACTGTGGAGTAACAGGACTACTGAACGGAAGCAAATCTTTAAAAATGGAATACAGATTTTTGTAAAAGAAGTCAACCGCACTGTCCATATCAGTGCAATTGTACAAGTATGACCAGTCTGATTAAAGGATGACATTGTTAAGGCTAGCGAAATCAGCCTTTCTAAATGAATATGTTCTAGAGGACAAGTTGGATGATGCAAATAAAGCAGGAATGGGAATATCCAGAGTAAAGTGTAATGATGGGTGAAACGGCTGTTCAGGAAGCAAAAGCGGACTGACTCTAGAGACCATTGAAATGGAATGGTCAGAAGCAAATATCAAATCAAGTTGGCGATTCAATGAGTTTGTTACAAAATTAACTTGAGCTAAGGACCATTCATGTAGGCCGTCAACAAATTCGTGTTGCTTTAAAGGTACCAAACCGGCTGGGTCGATCACAGAGGACCACGTGACACCACAGATATTGAAATCACCAAAAACCAACAATTGATCAGTATCACAAAACATTGACGCGATCGAATGAATAGCATTAAGATGATCCAAGTAAACAGAAATATCCGAATGTGGAGGAATGTAAGAGGCAGTGATAAAGACAGAAAAACATTTAAGAGACACTTTAGTGCATATAAATTCAATTACGTTAGAAAAATTAAGCAGAATTGGTTCCGACAGAAGGCCGGTATCAACAGCAATCAATACGCCACCACCCTGGCGGGAGGGACGATCAAATCTATAGGCAGTATAATTATTAGGAGATATTGCAGAGTCTAAGATATCAGGTTT
Source organism: Hirtodrosophila duncani (assembly GCA_037043425.1). Lineage (NCBI taxonomy): Eukaryota > Metazoa > Arthropoda > Insecta > Diptera > Drosophilidae > Hirtodrosophila > Hirtodrosophila duncani. Next base: position 264,514 of record JBAMBM010000559.1, read on the forward strand.
TAACCAAGTTATGTAAAAATAAAAATATGAATATCAAAAAATAGGCTATCAGTGTAAAGTTTAGAGAGTTCAGATATAAGGCCTCTGGCATTTTGGTAGGCAAGAAAAAAAGATGAAGTTAGTTTTTTGATGCTATGTTAGAGGGTACGGATTGTACGGCAGCAGGGAGTCTAATCAGTATCCGATTTCTAGTTCTAGCTTTAAACTCCTTCACGTCTAGGTGTGTCAAACAGTCGTCCCGAACACCTATCTTGCGCGTAACATTAACACTAAGCTATTCTACCTTAACCTTCGAGCTATGTAAACTAGTTTTGGCACGTACACAGACGGAAACATCTTCTGATGTACAATATACGGCTAGTCTAGAAATGAAGACTATCTTCGGCTTTGGAATGCCGATGAGAAGTCTAAGCAGGGCAGCCAAAGCAGTGGGTATGCTGCTGTCGGATGAAGTCAACGATACTGAGGGCGCAACACTGGAAAGTTCGACAGGATGCGCATTTTCCGACATTTTCGCAGACGAGGAACTTTCAATTTTCGTGTCATCCACTCTCTCCAGAATGGCCGGAGAGCCCATCCCTATTAAAGAGTCCGCATTAGGCAGCCGCTGTACGGGCTGGGGGACTGTAACTATCGAGTGGGCTAAGAGTACGAAAGATAGAATATCTAGAAGTTGGCACAGGGGTTTTCGTCTCTATAACGACAGTGTTTATAGAGTCTTTATCCAGACCAGATCTACCCAGATCATTTACTTTCTTATGCTTAAAAGACCCCGTATTGAAGATGTGAAATTTGCTGTGAGCGTCGAGAATGACGTATTTGATTGTTTAAAGCCAACGTGGAGAGCATTAAAGCCTTCCTTTGCGTTCCCTAAGAAGGAACGCAACTCGGCTTCAGCAGGTCGACACAACTCGCAAAACAATGATTATTTGTAAGATAATCGCTTACACGGACACTGACTTTGGCACATTTGGCACGAAAGAGCCAACAAAGAGCCAACAAAAAAGGATAGGCTCAGAATAATCAGCCTTGATAGAGCAATTTTTTTTGAAGCAGTCAGCCATTGGAATTGAGAGAGCAATGGGAATGATAAAAATTTGAAATTTCTCACTGGGTAGCTGGTAGCAGTAAACGGATGACACAATATGGGAGATTGAAAAAAAGCAACCATATCCAAGGAGCTGGACACATCTGTTCGTTAACATTGTGTCCCTCCGAAGCACACCGGCTTTTTTATAATGCTCCGTCAGAATATTAAAGAGCATGCATGAGAGCGAGTCACCTCAACGAGGTCGTTTGCTACCTTTACGAAAGTGATAGTGTTGCTCAACGTCATTTTGCAAAGCCAAGTTAACTTTGAAAGAATACCGAGCTCAGACATGGCCTTATATGGCGATACCGCAACGGGCTTTCGAAGGTAGCCTTGTAGTCAACAAAAAGGTTGTAAGTGTCAATCTGATTTTCATAGGTTGGATTTTCATAGATTTTCATAGAATTTGGCGTAGCGTGAAGATCTGGTCAACAGCACTGATAAGGTCCAATCAGTGCCTTTGCATGTGGTTTCATCCTCCCACACAGTACGCTCGAACGAACCTTGTATGCGATGGAAAGAAGGCTAGTACCACGATGATTGGTGCATCACCCTTCTTCAGAGTGGGACAAACCGTACTGAGGTTCCAATTTTTGGCATAGTTTCCATAAGCCATATCTCGCAGATGAGTTGGTGCATGCACCTCACCTAGGGGTTCCAGGATCATTATCGCCGATGCTGGTACCCGGGTCGTCTCCGCCTGTCAATAGACTTAAGAAGTGACCCCTCCATAGCTGCGGGCACTTCGATCTCTTATAATGTTTGGCACCGAATATATACATAATACAGCAGCATTGGCCTTTCAACGGGTGCAAAAGAACAGATTTCCTACCGACTTACTGCAGAAGCTTCATATATAATACACATCTCCAAACACAAGTTTCATTGCAATAACTCTTAAGTTTGCTGCTAAATTTTTGATGAATCGTACTTATTACTTATATATGTAAATTGCTTGTAGTTCATTTTGTCATGATTCGACTTAATTTGCTAGACATATATTGACACACAATCAATGGCAGAGCTTATGCAAATACAAAGTCAATTTTGACTGTATAAGTAAAAGACATTTAGCTTGAGAGTGCAGAAGTAGTCAAAAATTGCTGAAAAAAAAATATAGAGATGATGATGAAGTTGACACGTGCAGCAGGAAGATAAGCAGGCAATTTAGTTTTATGGCCAGCTGACAGCCCCAAAAGTAAGGAAATAATTGAGCTCTTTAAGAAAATGTAGAAAAAGTTAGATAAGTTTTCGTAATCAAAAGCAATATTTAAACAAGAAAGGAAGGCTAACTTCGGGTAACCGAAGCTTACATACCCTTGCAGATTCGACTTAAATTCGGTCAGCATACGTGGAGGTTTCTAAGACTGACATTTGCTTTAATTTGGATAAAAAACAAACAAAAATCTGGTATATTAGAGTTCATTCTCAATCGGTCAGTTATATGGGAGATATATGAAATAGTGATCCGATATGGATCAACTTTAGTCAGCAGACGTAGAGGCTTTTAAAACTGGCATTTACCAAATTTGGTTCAATTTTGGATAAGAAACAACTAATTATGCTGTACTGAGATTTCACTATGAATCGGTCGGTTTGGTTCAATTTGTATACTAGGAGTTCATTAAAAATCGGTTGCTTATATAGTGGTCCGATCTTGACGATTTCTATACCCTTGCATAGGGTTATATTATAGTTTTGTCACCATATTTGTAACGCATAGGAGGAAGCATCTCCGACCTTATATTCTTGATCAGCATGACAAGCCGAGTCGATATAGCGATATCCGTCTGTTACTATGCGAACTAGACTCTGCCATAGGTATCTTTCTTTTGTAAGCTGCTTATATGTAAAAATCGTCAAGGTCGGACCACTATATCAGATAGCCAACATATAACCGATCGATTTGGAATGAACTCTTAGCATACACATATTATTCTTGCTATTTATGATAAAGACGTTCTGCCAAAACAAAATATGTACACATGTACATTTTCCTCACACGTATTGTAGTATTGGTGCTGTGACTCTCCTTGTCCAGTTTTTGTTTTTGACTCAGTCAACGGACAAAACCAAAGGAAAATCCCAAAATTTTAGGCACCCATTTGTTGATTGATATAGCAAGTCGCGGTCGCGTGACATTTGCTACAGCTACACCAAAAAGGTTTTTTCTACCTGTTCAAGCAATGGTCATAAGAACGGTCGAATATTGAATAAATTCTGATAGGAGTACCTTACAGTCGGAATATCGTTCTTACTTGTCATTTTTGTGAGAGTAGGGTGCTCTCATACAAAATGTTTTTTTATATTTTTGTCTACACATATTATCCGATCTTAATGAATTCGGTAGATTATGAGCTTATACTGCCCGACAACCGATTAGCACACCCTCTAACCTATCTGTTTAAAGGCTAATAACTGTAATCTTTGAATATTTTTCATGCCATTTTTTGTCTCTTTTATTCTTTATCATTTTGACTTATTCTGAGAGTAACTTTGAGTTCTGGAAGTGCACCGTTATTTTGTTTTGCTATTTTCTTGGAAGTGCGACAAAAATGCATGCATTTTTTTGCGACAGCCGATTAGCACATTTTTGCTTTAGTATAAATTTTCGCGTGTAAGCTGTCGTGTTTGGCTGATTAAAACTATTACTTATTTATTGTGATCAATTATCAATAAAATAAAGAAGTAATGGGTAAAGCATAACCGTTGAATGAGTCTAAAAAAGGCAAAATAAAGGCTTACAGGGAGTGCGATCACTCGATACTTCAAATATCAAAAAATATTAAACGCAGACGTAAAGTTATTACCGCATACTTAAACAATGAGAAAAAACATGAAAGGTCGGCCCTCATCAGTAATAACACCAACCGACAAGCGAATTATATTGAGGCACGCATCTAATTCTCACGACTCAGCCGCTAAAATAAAAGCTTTATTCGTTTTCCTGATATTAAGCTCCTAAGACGCGGAGCATAGGGTGTGGGGTTGTGGGGCGTGTACATATATAAACTAAGTTTCAACTAAATGCGTGGGAGATATACGTTTTGTTTGTCAATTTGTGGGAGAGGGGGGAGTGTGTCAAAATTTTAAAAGAAACGTCTTCTGGCGAAACTATTGGGGACTCCAAGATCTAGGTGTTAATACGGACGAACAGTCGAATTCGGCTGTTGATCCTGATCAAGAATATATATGCTTTATGGAGTTGGAAACGCTTCCTTTAGCTTATTTTATACATTTGCACGAATACTCCTTTACTTTACTATAATATTGTTAACCATTTTAGTCATTGCAAGCCTTAGGAATGCTAAAGCGAAACTTCATATTTGTGCCAAATATTTAAAACAAAATGTTCATTACATTAGAAGAAAATCATTAACCCAGTGAATGAATACGATTGAGAACATGTTGCAAATACAATAAAAATATGACTGGTTTTGGAACGGTAATGAAATTAAAGTTCACTGTGGCCCGACCTTAAGTCGCTGGGAAACACAATCAAAGTACCCACCTGCATGCCTATCGGGCAGTAAAAACCATGCAACACTGTGAATGAGAAATGACGAAGGCGTAAAACTGCGCCAGCCTGACTTCCATTTTCGCTGTACAATTGTGGCGACAAATACGTCCTCCAGTCGGCAGTCGACAGTCGGCATCAGACATGTTTTAAATATAATAAATTTCCAGCACTATTACTACAAATGATCATTGTCATTGTCATTGTCGCCTGGCCGTTACACCTTATTAATAGATAATGAACTCTATATCGCAGCCTGCATTCATTCAAAATGCCCTAGCATTGACAGGAGAGGCAAGAGCAAAGGCACTGTTGCCATGATACACGTACCCTAAAGTTACTTTTTATACCATTCACCAAATGGTATATTATTTTGTCAGGAAGTTTGCAATACATAGAAGGATCAGCATGACAAGGGGAATTGATATAACCATGTCCGTCCTTCGGTTTCAACTCAAAGATCTCATAAGTCTTAAATGCTACAGAGCTGAAATGTTTGCCAGATGCTTCTGCACGCAGGTTAAGTTGGAGTTTTATCCAGATCGAACAACTATATCATATAGTTCATAATCGAGTGCTCCAGAATGAACACTTAGGAGCATAACTTTTCTGTTTTTCTTCCAAATCTAACGGAACTGGGCTTGTATCCATTTGAATAAGCCCCACGTCTACTGGCCTGTTCTGATCAAGATCGGACAACTATATTATATAGCTACCATATAGCCGATTTTTCCGGAATGAACAATTAGAAGCATATTCGACACACTCGAAAGTATGCAACACTTTTTGATTTTTTTTTTTGTGGGGTAGGGTGCTTTTATACCAACGGTTTTTTTACGTTTTCGTCTACAATTATCATCCGATCTACTAGAATACGAGTATAAAAAGAAACTATAAAAAATTGCAGATACATTCAAAAAGCGGCTTTCCTTGCTTTTACCTTAGTTTCTCCTTTTAAGACTGGTACTCTAGTAGAGTAAATGAGTATATTGTATTCGTGCAAATGTATGTAACAGGCAGAAGGATGCGTCTAAGAGCCCATAATGTATATATATGCTTGCTCGGCATCAACAGCCGAGTCGATCTAGACATGTCCGTCTGTCCGTCCGTATGAACACCTACATCCCGGAGACTGTAAAAGCTAGAGAGACCCAATTTGGTATGTAGACTCCACTTGTAGGGCGTCAGATCAAGTTTGTTTTTAAATTTTTACACGTCCCTCTCTCCCCTTAAACGGCAAAACCTTATATCTTCCACAAATTTTAACGCATTTAGTTGAAACTCGGTTTGTATATGTATAAGCACATAATCTACCCCACTCAAAAAAAAAAAATAATAAAAAATAAATGTCATACTTTTGAGTGTGTCGAGTATGTTATAGTCGGAATATCGACTATACCGTTCTTACTTGTTTTTCTTTAACTGTTTCATACTCTATTTTTTTTCTGTGTCTGTCGATGCCATTTCATTGGTTTTTGTGCAAGCTGGCACACCAACGCACTTTCAAGCTTTTGTCAAGTGGCCTCTCACAGCCTGGACACGCCCACACGCATCATGAATGCCCACTGGTGGCATCATCAACCTCATCTTCATCACCTCATCATGGACACACACACATTTCCTCCAGTTATCGGTTTAGAGCTTAGCTGCTCCTACTGTGGTGATTGCTTGTCAAATTCGAAGCTTAAAAGGTTTGCCACTACTGCACATCAGCCTGTGCAGTTCGTATTATATTCTTTGATCTCAGAACTCAATAGTTTTTATGCTGGTATCTTTAATATTAGCAGTGTTGACTGCGCATTGGGAAAGTTTGGCACTTTGTTTATCATTTAAGCTGTTTAAAGTTAGAGTTTGTTAAAAGTTGTAACACTAGGTAACAGCCAAATTGTCAATTTTAATCAAACCTACATTTTAACTTTTTTAAATCTACTACTTTATAAGCTTTTTTCAGAGGTGCGCTTGCAGTTTTGCCCATTACTCGGGAATGCCAAACCCGATTTTGTGGTATTTTGTTTGTTCGATTTTTCGACTTTAAGTCTAGTGCTTAATAAAAATTTCAATGAGCAGTCAATTCTATATTTATAGTATGTATGTGGACAGCAGAGACCTGTGAAACCAGAGACCTACAGACGTAGGCATATAACATTGCTTTAATTCGTTGAGTGACCGATTGTTGACGGGTCAGCAATTGTTGTTGTTGTCGTTGTTGTTGTCGTTGTTGGTCTCTAACCGACAAAATGTGGTTTCAACAAGACGAAGCTGAGCAATGCCTAGTCACTGGTCAGAGTAATGTGGTTTAACGCTATTTAATTTATTTTTTCTTTCGAGATTCGTTAAATATAAGTTCGCCCTACTTACTTCGGCCTATACCTGCAAGGCCATTTTAAATTGAGCTGGTTTAAGATAGCCTGCTTTCCTCAAAGTGAATCTCAAACTTCACACTACCAATTACTGCCACTTTTTTAGATCAAACTTTCCATAACTAAAGTTCGAAGTTTCTTTTGATGGAACTCATTTACAGCTTTAAATAAAATATTTGCAAGAATTATATTATTTCTGATAACATTTTCACAAATGCATAAGCCCCAGGAAAACATAATTTACCGCACATTTAGAAAAGTTGTTAAGCTTGTAATGGCCATGCCTATCATTTACACACAGCACGGGCAGAGTTATAGGCACGGTTGGAGGCGTTCAGACTTTGTTAAAAAGTTCTTAATTTTTAATGACAAAGCTACTCGAGTAATTGGTCACACTTCCATAAAGTTAACAAGCTGTACTTGCAACAAATGCGAAAATGAAATTATGTTGAGCGTTACTATATTTACAATAGAACTTGTAAGTGTTGTGTGTTGCTTAAGTTGTTTAAGAACAAAGATCGCAAAAAAATATATACTCGTACTCTAGTAGAGTAAACGAGTATATTGTATTCGTGCAAATGTATGTAACAGGCAGAAGGAAGCGTTTCCGACTATATAAAGTATATTTATTCTTGATCAGCATCAACAACCGAGTCGATCTTGATAATTGAAGAAAAAATCGTAAAAAAAAAACATTTTGTATGAGAACACCCCACCCGCAAAAAAAAAATAAAGAAAAAACAATTAAAAACGCTATAGTCGATATTCCGACAATAAGATACTCGTTCTAAGCATTTATTCAATATTCGACACACTCAAAGGAATAAAACACTTTGTGATAGGCCTAATCCGCTCCTCCGCTTGAGCAAGTAGAAAAACCCATTTTTGCCATAGCTGCAACAAATGTCACGCAACCACAACCTGCTATAAACAAATAAGTGCCTAACATTTTGTGATTTTCCTTTGATTTTGTCCGTTGACTGAGTCAAAAGCAACAACTGGACAAGGAGAGGCACAGCACCAATACTACAATGCGTGTGAGGGAAATGCACATAGCTACATATTTTGTTTTGGCAGAACGTCTTTATTATAAATGGCAAGAATAATACGAACAGTAACCCAGCTTTAATTTTATTTAATTGATTTTCTTTTGCTCATATCCCAACAATGCAAAAAGGGCACTAGCAGCAGATGCTTATATCCCCCTTCCCCCTCTTAAATTACAAGCACGTTCAGGTCCACTGAAGCAGCAGCAGCAGGAAGCACATGTGTTATGAGAGAGGGAGACAGAAACATTTTTATGCACGCTAGCTGGAAAATTATAAAACGATTTTAACAAAATTTGGTTCATTCATAGAAATAGTCACATTTATAAGTGGAATTAATTATACACTGATAGCTTGAAAATTGACGCGCTACAAGGAGAGTCCACATACCAAATTTTGTCTCTCTAGTCTATAGCCTCCGAGATCTGAGTGTTCATACGGACGGACAGACGGCTAGACATGGCTAGATAAACTCGGGCGTTGATGCTGATCAAAAATATATATAGTTTATGGGGTCGGAAACGCTTCCTTTGCCTGTTACATACATTTGCACGAATACAATATACTCGTTTACTCTACTAGAGTACGAGAATATAATTTATTGTGATTTTTGTACAATTAGCAAATTGGTATATCAATTTTGTCAGCAAGTTTGTCACACATAGAAGGAAGCGTTTCCGACTCTATAATTCTTGATCAGCACGACAAGGGGAGTCGATGTAACCATGTCAGTACATGTTTCAACCGCAAGATCTCAGAAGTCGTAAGAGCCAGAGCTGAAATCTTTACCAGATAGTTGTTTTGTCTGCATGCTGGTTACGTTCGAGATTCACCCAAATCGACCAACTATATCATATAACTCCCATATAACCGATTTTTTCGGAATGAGCATTTAGTAGAATAAATTTTCTGGTTTTCATCTAAATCAAACAAAATTCGGATTGTATCCCTTTGAGGCAGCCTCACGTCCGCTGACTAGATCTGGTCAAGATCGGACAACTATATTTCATAGCTTCCATATAACCGATTGTTTTGGTTTTTGTCCGTTTACATAGCCCCACGTCCGCTGGCCTGATCTAATCAAGATCGGACATATAACTGATTGTTCCGGAGTGAACACTTAGGAGCATAACTTTTCTGTTTTTCTTAAAAATCAAAGCCACCTCGCACGCCCACCAGATTTGATCTATATCTTTCATATATTTAAAATGTGGATGGTATATAACCTTCGGCAAGCCAAGCCATCCATTCTTGTTTTTATATATGTATCTAAATCTCCTTTCTTGGCAATGGAATGGAGACGCGTTGCCTGCCTGTTTTATTTCTTTTATTTTTATGCTCATACTCTATATAGACTAATCGAGTATATTGTATTCATTAGTGCAAATGTATGTAACAGGCAAAAGATAGCCTTTCCGACCCTCTAAGGTATACATTCTGCTGGTGTACACGCAGATGAAATTTGTTTTAAATTTTTGCCACGCCCCCTCCGGCCCTTTTTTTACAATTTTTTTTTTTTTAATTTTTTATGTCAACATTAAGAGCCAAATTGTCAAATGTTATTTAAAAATGTATCCCTCTTTTTCATTTGTTGGCATTTGTATACGTGTACGGTATATTTGACTTGTTTGACTCGCTTGAAATGAGAAATGTTGACTATGTGGTGATGGTGGTGATGACAGTTGAAAATATATTTGCTTTGATTATATTGTTTAAAAAAAAAACAGAAAACTATTTTCTTACTAACTAAAACCCTTTCTTCTTTTAAAATACTTTAAAAAAAATCAATGATAGCTGTAGGATGTGAATAAAGATGATGAATAGTGCCTTATGCTGCACAGCCTGAGAAAACACTCAATTATAGCATTTCTTGTTCATACATCGTGCCTCTTCTTTAACAAAATTAACCAACAAAATGATGGCAATTAAATTCATTTCAATTGCTCCTCCCGCAATCGCTTACAACAAAAGCTCTGCGAATTTCAGAGCACCCTTTATATATAACGCTTGCCTGGCTTCCTTAACACAAACATGTATTTGAAGTTTCCCAATGTTTGCATTATGAATATGCGCCAGCGGATACCAAATGCTAATCGCTAGGCTATGGAGAGTGTGGGAAAAAAGGAAAATTTTGCTTCGCCACTCTACTTTGGCAACTTTCTTCCCTTGAGTCTGTTAACTATAGGCAATTTTTCCATTTTCCACATCATTAGTTTTCAATGAATATTGTGGTTGCTGTTACTTGCTACAGCGGTGGCTGCTAGTGGGTTATATGTCCAGGGTAAACCATGAAATTGTGCTCATAAACAAATAAACTTACAAATTGCACAACAACAATAGAAGCCAGCCAAAAGAACAACAGACAAAAGTTCAACGGGCAGTGCCCATAAATCAAAATTTCTACTGGCTGTGCCTGGCAAGCCCAATAAAATTGGTTTTCTTCTCTTTATTTGACGTTTTTGTTGGCAACGCGTCGTATGCGCCACATTGGCTTTGTATATTTTTGGCGTCCTGGGGAAGGGTAGGGGTTCGGTATCCGAACAAGGCGATTTATGCACGAGCGCAGCAAAGACATTTCAAGACTTAGCCCGAGGGCCTGTCAACTTTATCGTCAGCGTTAACATCACAGACATGAGACCATCGCAAAACAAAAAAAAAACTAAACGAAACACAAACACAAACAGGAACAATTACGTGTAAACAAGAAAAATAAAATTATTCCGTCTTTTTTCGGACCAGAAAATCACACAAAAATCAAAGCAATACTCGTAACATTGGAAAACATGAGAGATAACAGCTGAATGCTTTCGGGCTGGCCAAAAGACAAGTTCAATGAAAACCATTTGAAAAAGGCTTTTTGGCTGTCACTTTTTTTTACAATTTCAAATAGCCACATTATTTTACTGCATATGCTTGTGCGACTTCTTCTTCTTCTATTTGCTTTTCCATTCGCATAAATCATGTGAAAAACAAGAAAGAGAGCGAAAGGAAGAGCGCGGCGTGGTCTCAGCAACAAAATGAAAAAATGTTACACCATAAAAACCACTTGAGGAGCTCAGTTTCCACAATTGCCGTTATAAGAACTCATTTTGACGTTGGACAACCAAATATATTATTAACAAGTAAGAACGCTATAGTCGATATTCCAAATTCCGATATTCGTAAACAAATTTTTTTTTTTTTGGTTGGGGTGTTCTTATACATTTTTTTTTACGATTTTGTCTACTATGATTATATGTTTGTATATGCATATGTATAAGCAGATAATCTACCGATTTACCGAGTTTTGTTGAGATAATAATTGTAGACAAAATCGTAAAAAAAATAGTTTGTATGACAACACCCCATCACACCCAAAAAAAAAATTTGTTTCATACTTTGAGTGTGTCGAATATTGACTAAATGCCGAGTACGAGAATCTTATAGTCGGAATATCGACTATAGCGTTCTTACTAGTTGGTTACGATTTCTTCTGGAAAGCCCAACTACTTTAGCTGGTGTCACGGGATTTCAAAGGCAAGGCAAATGTTTACCAACTCTAAGAAAAAATCGTTAAGAATACAAGATTAAGAACTTCAGTGATCTGAAAAATAACGCTTTGAGCTCATTTTGAAAAGGCTTTGGTGTAATTTTAAGAACGTTTTGGTCTCATTTTCAGAATCGTTTGGTCCTATTTTCAAAACAGCTTAGTTACGTTTTTAGCTTAGTTACCTTGGGCTCATTTTGAAAACGCCAACCCACACCTTTATATTGGAAATATTTATTAAGCCCAGAAGTGTTTCCTATACTTGTCTTTTATAGAGTAAACGAGTACATTGTATAAGTGCAAGGGTATGTACACTGCCCGACAACCGATTAGCACACCCTCCAACCTATCTGTTTAAAGGCTAATAACTGTAATATTTGAATATTTGTCATGCCCTTTTTTTTGTCTCTTTTATTCTTCATCATTTTGACTTATTCTGAGAGTAACTTTGAGTTCTGGAAGTGCACCGTTATTTTGTTTTGCTATTTTCTTGGAAGTGCGACAAAAATGCATGCATTTTTTTGCGACAGCCGGTTAGCACATTTTTGCTTTAGTATCAATTTTTGCGTGTAAGCTGTCGTGTTTGGCTGATTAAAACTATTATTTATTTATTGTGATCAATTATCAATAAAATAAAGAAGTAATGGGTAAAGCATAACCGTTGAATGAGTCTAAAAAAGGCAAAATAAAGGCTTACAGGGAGTGCGATCACTCGATACTTCAAATATCAAAAAATATTAAACGCAGACGTAAAGTTATTACCGCATACTTAAACAATTGAAAAAACATGAAAGGTCGGCCCTCATCAGTAATAACACCAACCGACAAGCGAATTAAAAGAAAAAACTGGTGTTAAAGCATGCGTTCGGACTGTACAGAGACTTCCTTCGAATGCTGAACATATGAAGCGTCTAAAATTAAAAAAAAAAACTCCTCTAAACCAACTTCGAAAGATGCACCGGCTCGATTTCTGTCGATCAAATATGACCTGTACCAAGGAATGGGAGCGTGTAGTCTTTTCTGATGAGAAAAAGTTCAATTTGGAGGGTGCTGATGGCTATACCTACTGCTTTCAGGATCTCAGAAAGGAAGAGCATACTCTTGATCGATTGCACAGCCGTGCCGGCGGTGTCATGGTGTGGGGAGCTCTTTCTTACTTTGGCACCATAGAACTGCAATTTCTAACCAGCCGTATGGATGCCATTGCGTACAAAGAAGTACTGAAAGCGGCTTTTTCTGCAATCAAGGATATATTTGGAACCTTGGAATGGTAGTTCCAGCAGGATAACGCACCAATTCACACAGCCAGGATCGTAAAGTCCTGGATTGAGGGTCAGAACGTTGAATTGCTGACTTGGCCACCTTACTCACCTGACCTGAACATTATAGAAAATGTTTGGGAATGGTTAGCACGCAAAGTGTACGAGTCCGGCAGACAATATTCAACTGAAGCTCAACTCATTGAAGGAATAACGAGGTCCTGGGGGGCTATTTCACTCAATTAAATTAAAAAATTATATGACTCCTTACCCAAGCTGATGTACGAAGTCATACTTAGCCGTGGAGGCTCAACACATTATTACATTTTGTTAAATCAATGTCGTTGTTAATCAAATGTCGCAAAAATTAAAGTTAATTTTTTATGTTAATTTCGTTTAAATTCATTTATTATTATTCATTTATCTATTATTAAATGTCGTGTAGAATTTATTTTTTATATGACAAAAAAATTCATCTCAAAAGCTTTATTCGTTTTCCTGATATTAAGCTCCTAAGACGCGGAGCATAGGGTGGGCTAATCGGTTGTCGGGCAGTGTATTAGGAAAAAGGAAGCGTTTCCGATCTCAAAAAGTATGTATATCGGTCACATCTCTTGACATATTTTCTTAAAACTTAAACTTGTATATGTATAAACTCATTATCTACCGATCTGCAGAATATTATTAAGATTGGTTAATCTGTGTAGATAAAAGCAAAACATTGTTTCTATTGAAACCCCTTACAATAAAAAAAGACTTATGGGTCAATAGCATTATTGCACCAGCAGTGCAAATATATCTGTCTTCATTCCACCTATGCGCATGTTTGAATGACTTAAAATTGATTGTCCATGTTCAAATCCAATTGGGAGTTTTTTGTTTTTGGAAAAAGAGGAGGGGGTTTATAAACAGCAACTGATTTCCACTGTTAGAACATGTAACTTAACTAAGTTGGTTATCTTGGTTTGATTGGGACGAAACAATTGGTTATATGGGAGCTATATGATATAGTTGTCCGATCTACATCAAATATAGTCAGAGGACGTGGTGCCTCCTCAAAGCAATACAACCTGAATTTGGTTTGATTTGGATGAAAAAAGAAAAGTTATTCTAGCTATATGATATAGTTGACCGATTTGGATGCATTTCGAACTTAACTAGCGTGCAGACAAATCCAGAGCCATCTGGTAAAAATTTCAACACTGAACCGAGTAAGACTTCTGAGATATTGGGGTTGAAACAGACGGACGGATCAGGCTATAGCGACTCCTCTTGTCATGCTGATCAAGAATATATATATTTTATATAGCCTTGAACGCTTCTTTCTATGCGTTGCAAACTTCCTGACAAATTAATACACCACTTTGTGAACTCTTTTTTTTTGGCACGACAGATATTATTAGTTTTTGAGTGACGCTGATATGCACTAAGCCTACAACCTACACGTGCCGACGATGCTGGTGTAATGGGGAAGACACTGAACTAGAAATCAGCTGGTGAACATCTTAACTTTTGATACATAGTATTTAGTGGATTGCTACCCAACGGCTCCATAGCACAAGGGTATATTTGTTAGATATGCATATGTGCCTGCATGGTTAATGTCAAAGGTCTTTTCATCTATGCGTTCGTGTGTGCGAACTTGCACAAATATATAGAATTCAGAAATATAGCTATTTTGCCATACGATTAAAATGCCTAAAACACATAATTAAGTGAATACTGCGGGTGTTTAAAAGAAATGTCAGCAAAAAGCACGTCAGCAATTGCTCCTCATTTTCATCGCATGTAACATATTTATATTAGTAAATAACAAGCAGTTGATCTATAAACAAACACACAACAAACAGAGGCATGCATAAAAAGCGTGCAATCACCGCAACAGAAATTTGCTCTTTATAGCATACTTTGGTGGGTCTTTGAAGTGGACGGCAAGCCAACCCCAGAGTCAATAAACAGTAACCACACTGTAATGCAGTGACCCTATCTATCTAGGTTTAAGTATATACATTTGTATATATTTTGTTGAAAATTAAATATACCACTATAGTATAAGTTATTATTAATAGTAACAGTAGGCTATAAAAACATTAAAGTAATAAACACAATATTTTTTATAAAAAAAAAACACTGTAATGGCAAGTATATATATATATATATATATATATATATATATATATATTTTTTTTTTTTTTTTTTTGAATTCGTTTATTATCACTATTTGTGCATGAGGTGAATAAAACTAAATAACAAGCTAATAACTTATGAATAATTGGATGAGACGGGGCTTTTCCTCTGCGGTACGGCCGTGAAGCATTGCTTCGCAGAAGGTTCGGCGCCGCCTAGTCCATAGAGCGCCGCACGCGCTCAGCTCTCCGCAGGTCAACCATTACGTTCATGGCAAAGTTGCTGACGGCCTGCCAGTTCTCCGCGCTCTTCAGCATGGATGGGATAAAGTTCACCACCGGGATCTCGGATCCCAATTCCAGTTCCAGTTTTCGTCGCTGGGGCGAGAATTTTGGGCACTTGAACATAACATGTTCAGCATCTTCGACCACTCCTCGGCTACACCATGTACATTCCGCTGACAGCTCATGTCCAAAACGGTGCAGGTAGCTACGGAAGCAGCCATGCCCACTAAGGAGCTGAGTCAGGTAGTAGTTTACCTGGCCGTGCTTTCTACCAGTCCAGGCTTGGAGATTGGGGATGAGACGGTGTGTCCACCGGCAATTGGTAGACCTATTCCACCGTTCCTGCCATTTCTGCAGTGTCAGTCTTCTCGCTGCCTCTCGTGTCTCCTTTTTAAATGACGGCGAAGCGTCTCCCCCATGTAGTTTCCGATGTATAGCGGTTCGTTTGGCGCTATCTCTTCTATGGGCGCAACGCCAGCTATGACATGGGCTGCGTCGTCCGATATGGTCCTGAAGGCGCTGCAGATCCGAATGGATCCCAGACGGATGGATCCCAGACTGTTCGACTGGAGCGCATTTAGCCAGACTGGAGCCGCATATAGCATAGTTGCTCTTGTCACGCTTGACAGTAGGATCCTCCTCCATTGTTTTGGGCCTCTCGTGTTGAGCATTACCCGTGAGAGCGCTCGGCTCGTTGCTGCTGCTTTTTCTCCGACATATTCCAGGTGCTCTCGGAAGCTCAGCCTTGTATCGAGCAGCACGCCAAGGTACTTGATTGCCCTTTTGGACTGGACAATTGTGCCTGCCACACTAACGTGAGCTGTCTCCACTTTCTTCCGGCTACTTATTAGGACTGCCTCGGTTTTCTGGGGAGCAAGCTCGAGGCCAACGGAGGTGAGCCATTGTGCTATCAGCTCGATGGATTGATTGCACATATCCTCCGTTTGGTGTAGCTCTTTGCCCACGCTCATCACCGCCACGTCGTCAGCGAAACCGATTATCTGGGCACCCTCTGGTAAGGTCAGCCGGAAGATCCCGTCGTACATCACGCTCCACGGTAACGGTCCTAGAACTGAGCCTTGAGGAACACCGCAGGAGACTTGGTGCGACCTGGTGCCGTCGGTGGTGTCGTACCAGAGGACGCGGTTCCTAAAGTAGCTGCGAATCATGTGGACCAGGTTCGCAGGAACTCCGAAGCCAGATAAAGCGTCAAGAATGCAGCTCCACCTCGCCGAGTTGAATGTGTTCTTTATGTCCAGCGTGGTGACCAGGCAATATTTTTTGGCGCCGCCCTTCCATCTAGTACCGGCAATGGCACCAGAGGCTATGCCAGCCACCTTGGTTATCGCATTCAAAGTCGATTTGGCCTTCCGGAATCGGTACTGCTGCGGTGAGAGGTCACCTCCTATATGTATGGCTTGCTCGAGGCACGTGCAGTTTAGGTTTTCAAGGATCTTCCCTGCCGAGTCCAGAAGGCAGATTGGCCTGTACGTTGAAGGCTCGTTGGCCGGTTTGCCTGCTTTAGGAATGCGGACCAGCTTCTGCAGTTTCCATCTTTCAGGGAATATGCCTTCGAGTAGACACCGATTGTAAAGAGTCACAAAGGACTCGGGACGCAGTGTAAGAGCTAGCTTGATACCTCGGTGATAGGTCCATGAGGAGGATGGGAGGGCGGTAGTCCGGGTTGATCCCTGAGTTCTTTCCTCCTGTGGGGGAAGAGGTGCTCGACGAGGGTTTTAAGAGCGGGGAGATCTACTGGGGCTGGCTGCCTATAGGAGTTAAGCTTTTTAACCACGATCTTATACGCGTCTCCCCAGGGGTCTTGCTCGGCTGAGTCACATAGTTGCAGGAAGCAGTCGCGCTTGTTCTCGCGGATGGCTGCTTTGAGTGCTTTCCTGTGCCTCCGGCTTGGTGATCCTCGAAGGTAGATGCACCGCGGGAGCGCTGGTAGCGGCGTCTAGATTGGATGCAGGCAGTGCGCATGCTCGCAATGCGCTCATTCCACCAATAGACTGGCTCGTGGTGGTGCCTATACGCCCTTCTGGTTGCCATGCTAGCGTCGCATGCGCGCGCGTGTGTGTGTGTGGGTGTGTGTGTGTGTGCGCGCGCGCTTTATTTCATTGTTTAACGGCTGTCACTTTGGCTATTGGGGCTTATATCATAAATCGGTTTGTGAGTGCACTACACTTAGAGCACACTGGCACATAGTGAAAGATACAGGGAAATAGAAATGGACTTGCATTTCGGAAATTGGAAAGCTGCCGCAATAAAACAACTCCGACCGACACAATCAAAAGTGTCAACCCAAGGTAAGCGCTTTTTAAAGCATTTTTGTACTCGTGATGTACAGAGCAACCGAGTAAATTGTATTCCTGTATTCATGATTTGGATGAAGAAAAAGTTATGCCACTAGTGTTCCTTAAGGAACATTTGGTTATATGGGATATATATTACATAGATCCTCGATCAGTATGAATCGTTAACCTTACCAGCATGCAGAAAAAATAAGTACATAGTAGCTTATAAGACTTCTGAGATCTTTGTCATGAAACGGATGGACAGATGGATCAAGGTTATGTTATTTTTTTGCCACACCCATCTTTTCTGGTGTCCCCCATAAAAAGTCACAGCTCACTTTAGTGTTTATTCTCGTACTCTAGTATAGTAAGCAAGTACATCGTATTCATGCAAATGTATGTAACAGGCAGAAGGAAGCGTATAAAGAAAGTATACAAATTCTTGTTCAGCATCAACAGCCGAGTCGATCTAGCCATGTCCGTCTGTCCGTCTGACCGCATAGGCAGACCGTTGACTGCTGTATTAGGTCAAAGCTACCAGCCACCATCCCTCTTTCATCTGCCTGCCAGACCAAGGGCTTTGCAAGGCGTGGCAGGGGGGCTGTTTGGTTGTACTACATTTGCTGTACTTTTTATTTTAACTTGTTCTGTTAACACCACTGTTAATGCCACTGTTAAGACCACTAATAAATCTCTGTATGTTGTTAAAATTCTTAAAATTCAACTCTTGAGATCATTATGCAACTTGCGATATTTATAGCCCAAAGAATGCAGCATCGTTCACCCCATACAGTACATTAATGTGCACAAACAAAAAACCATGAGAAAAGAACTTTCCCTGCATCTCTCTTTCTCTTTCTAGACATTCAGGGCTAGCTAAATATTTGTTACAATATGAATGAAAATATTGTAATAAAGTCGAAATTTGCCTCAATTTTAGGTTTATCATCTACATTTTTTTAAAGGATATTCCCTTCGTCGCCTAGCTGGTAATTAAAGTAACTGCGATTATTTCTTATTGCAATTAGCCAAATTGGTCTGCTTATAAAGTTGATTCGTTGGCCGCAGAGCAAGCAAGGCGCAAGGACTTTGATAAACAATTCACCAATAAACACTTTCAGTAATAAAGGTTAGATTTTTTCGGTCTTGGCTTTCCTGGGTGCTTCCATTGGGACGTTGGGCTTTGGTTACGACGTCATAACCATATACCCATGATGTGTTTTGACCCTTTTGAGCATATCAGAATCATCACTGACGTCATTCAAGAGCTCCTGCGTGATGCTCATGCGATGATTCTTCTAATAAAAATTCAGAAGTTTCGGAACAAACTTCGCTGACACACGTCTCATGTCCAAAACTTCCGAAAATTGCATGACACGAGCTGCCAACATACTCAGCAATTTCTCTTGTGGTAATTCGACGATTTTGAAAAACAATTTCTACAGAGCTTCGACGATATCGTCTTTTCTTGATATGCTGGGGAGTCCATTGCGAGGTTCTTCGTCGGCATCTTCTCGGCCATCTTGGAAATTTGGTAAAACTTGCAAACATTTTAGTTACTTAGAGCAAACTCTCAGTTTCACTGTCTACATTTCAAGAGCACTTAATTAAATTTTTCACAACAAATCTGATAAAAATTCTTTGCCGAGCACAACAAAATACGTCTAACCTTTTTATCTGTCAAAAACAAACTAAGTATGCTATGTACTTGAATCTGTGAAAATATTTTCGGGATATGTGTACTAACACAGCAAAAAATAAACGTTAATCGTATTGCACGTTGCCCGCCAAACTTAGTCTCCTTACTTTTTGTACGCACCTCGTATTTTTATGGCTACGATTTAGAGAGGGTACAACAAAACCTCAAAGGTACTTACCGGAAGATATTTGGCTAAACGAAACATAACAACAACTAAAACGCTATATTCAATATTCCGACTATAATAATATAATACGTAGCATGCAACACATTTATACTCGTAAACTAGTAGAGTAAATGAGTGATCAGAGTAATGTATTTAAGCAAATGTATGTAACACGCAAAAGGAAGTGTCTCCGACCCCATAAAGAATATATATTCTTGATCAGCATCACCAGCCGAGTCGATCTAGTCAAGTCATGTCACCTAGATCTCGGAGACTATAAGAGCTAGAGTCCAGGATTCGGTATGCAAACTCCCCTTTTGGGCATTATATCAAATTTCTTTTAAAATTTTTACCGCCGCCTCAAACCACCGAAAATAAAAACGTTATCCACAAAAATAACTATATTTCGGCGATTAAGAAGCTAATATCGCCAAATTTGCCAATTTTGCAAAATCAGAACGAGTTTTTTAAAAATTTAGCCACGACCGCTCCCACCCCCGCCAAGCGATACAAATCTTATATCTCCCACACACCTTAACGCATTTAGTTGAAATCCTGTTTGTATATGTATTAGCACAAAATCTACCGATTTTCCAAATTTCATTGAGATCGAATAATAATAATAAACAAAAACATAAAAAAAAAAACAATTTTGTGTGAGAGCACTGCAACCTCAACTAAAAATAAAAAAACTCAAAAAGTTTTGCATACTTTCGAGTGTGTCGAACATAAAATAAATAAAGAGTACGAGTATCTTATAGTCGGAATATCGACTATAGCGATCTTACCAGTTTTGTTTTGTGGTGGTGGGGTGCTATACAAATATTATGCGATCATAATGAATTTAGGCAAATCGGTAGATTCTATATATAAACCGAGTTTCAACTACATGTTTAAAAAATGTTGGGAGATAAAAGGTTGTTATCAATGTGCCGGGGTGGGAGGGGGACGAAACACTAGGGGACTCTACCAAATTGGGTAACTAGCTTCTATAATCTCCGAGATCTAAGCGTTCATATGGGCGGACAGATGGACGCGGCTAGATCGTCTCGGCTGTTTATGTTGCGTGTTACATACATTTGCACGAATACAATATAGTCGTTTACTCTGCTAGAGTACGAGCACAGTTACAACTTCACGGTCACTCAATCTTAGCCAAGCGACGTAGGAACAAACAGGCTCAGCATATCTACTGACTGACCACACTATGAAGCGAGTCCCTGGGACCCATCGACAAACGTGCTGATAAGCTGGAGCGGTGGCAATTGTAAAAAGTTATACGGATCAAATTAGTTGTTTGTTTTTTAACGTATCCTTGAATTCTCGACTGTTTGCCGATGCAAGTTTAAATCGTGCTTTGAGATGAGTATACTAGTGACTGTTTTATTGTTCTGAGCCGAAGCAAAACGCAACCAGCTTCAACGAGTTTTAACAAAGCAAAATCAGAAAGTAACAGTTATGTATGGTTATTAGTGAGAACATTATATGCAAAGCAACATTAGGTGTTCATGTTCGTTCAAATGACATACAAAATTACAATTAAAATGGGTAAATTCTTCACCCAAAAATTAATTTATTATAAGCTCTGTGCGAAAAACTGTGAAATATTGTGTGTATATATAGAAATATTTTTTAAATTTTGTGATTGTCTCTAAGATTAAATGCATTATACCATTTACAAAATGGTAATTAATTTTGTCAGGAAGTTTGCAACGCATAGAAGGAAGCGCCCACCGACCAGATTTCATCTGGACCGTTTATATATTTATAATGTGAATGGTATATCAGCTTCGGCAAGCCGATGCTAGCTTTCCTTTCTTGTTTATTTATTTGTTTATTTGAATTGGATCACAATTGCACATTAAAGCCACACCGACTTTGGCCTTAGGCTAACCACTACATTTTTGTTGATATATGTAATATAAGAAATTATAGGAAATTTCAAGTTTCGAAAGCCAAATTTCAATTGAGTTTCAGTGTAAGTTTCACATGCTTTGGGGCAGCGTGTTGTCATTAATTATTGGCGCACGTCAGCGTATTTATTTTTGCAATCCGTTGATAGTTACGCTGCAAACACGAGACGGAAAATCAGCACTGAGAATGTGTTCCACCGCCAAAAAGAGACGATCGCACTTGGCCACCGTTGTTCGCTTCTAGTTCATTTGCTGTTAGTTTAAGTTATCATTTGTTGGTTTTGTTGTACTCGTGGTAGTTGCTTTAGTTGTTCTTCGTGTTAGGTTTCTTTTGTTAGCATTTCGACTTGGCTGGTTCACGCCGTCTGCCGTGTCCATGGGACTTCAAACAACTTTTTGATTCATTTATTGGGATACTTCACCCTGGTGCGAGGCACCGCTCGCTGTTCCTATCGCAGCACCTTTAATCGCCTTTAACAAACGACAAATAATGATTTATTTAATGATATCGACAATATTGAACATGCAGCATTCTATATACAACATTCAAACAGGGTCTTTAAAGATTTGCCGCTGATTTCCATTTCCAATTTCCAATGCTTTTGGCCAATTGCCTTTCGTCGCTTATGCTTGTGTGTAAGTGTGTGGGTGTTTGTTTATCTTGGCTTTGGTATGCCAGGTAGCCAGATACATATTCGCTTTCAATTAGTTTCTTGTTAATTAAACAGATGGCATTGTGGTTGGGTGGCGTGTGGAGATAGTCCACGCATATAAAGCAAATGCGACTTAGCTTTAATCATGATTTATTCAAACAGCAAAACAAAAAGGATATTTCTGGAAGTAAGCCTTGCAACTATGCAATGCAAACTGTCATAATGAAATTCTCACAATATCCATAGCTTTACAGTTGGCTGAAAACAGTTAATTGAATTGAGTTGAACTATATTCCATCGGTTTGTTAACAAACAAACACAAACAGCTGCATAATTCAGATTAGCGAATTGGGAACAACGTTATTCTGAGAAGCTTGACTTCTTGATAATTTTTTCAGAATATGCGTAGCAAATAGGATAGAGTTATTTCGAAGAAATTTGTCAAATATATGAGTGGCTTAAAGATTTAAATCATAATAAACTTCGAAATGAGAATTTTTTTATTTTACTTGAACCATATATAATGATATGCCTATTATCTGGTAAAAATCCCAACTCCACAGCCTTTTAAAATTAAAAAATATCGAACTTGAAAGCGAAACTCGTCACGCTAGCACAGTGGAATACCCTTACGAAGAAAGAAATCAGCAATATTATAATAATCTACATCATCAATTGGAAACTACCCTGTTGAAAATATAATAATTAAAAGTCGTTGTGAGTCAATATTTAATTATTTTATTAAAATTATGATTATGAGCACACTTTGAATGAACAAACAAGTAAGAACGCTATCGACGATATTCAGACTATAAGATTCTCGTAATCAACATTTATTTAATATTCCACACACTCAAAAGTATGTTACGCTTTTTCATTTCTGTTGTATTTTTTTGGTGGGGTGCTCTTACACTAAATGTTTTCATACGTTTTTGCCTAAATTATTCGATCTAAATGAAATCTGGTAGATTATAAGTTTATGCATACACAAACCTAGTTTCAACTAAATGAGTTTACAATTTGTGATAGAAATAAGCTTTTAATCATTTTGTGGGGGCGGGGCTAAATTTTAAAGCCAACTTTATCTGAATCCCGCAAGGGGAGTCTACATACTAAATTTGGTAACACAAGCTCTTAGAGTCAGCGAGATCTAGCTGTTCATACAGACGCACAGACGGACAGGGCTAGATCAACACGACTTTTGATGCTGATTAAGAATATATACTTTATGGGGTCGAAAAAGCTTCCTTTTGCCTGCTACATGGTTATATCGATTCCCCTTCTCATGCTGATCAAGAATATATACACTTTATATAGTCGGAAACGCATCCTTCTGTGCGTTGCAAACTTTCTGAGAAAATAAATATACCATTATGTGAGTGGTATAAAAAATTTGGTTCTATGAGGGCTATATGATAAAATTGTCCGAGCTGCATGAAATTTTGTGGGTGAATGTAAAATGAATAAAATAGATAAAAACCAAATTTGGTTTGATTTGGGTGAAAAACAAACATTTGGTGCTCATTAAGAAAAATCGGTTATATGTGCCATATATGATAAGAGTTGTTTGATCTGAATCAAATTTTGCCTGTGAATGTGGGGCCTCCTAAAAAGGATATAAGCTCAATTTTTCTTCATTTGGAGGAAAACAAAGATTTTGTGTTTATTTTGAAAAAATCAGTTCTATGGGACCTATAGGAAGTAGTCGTTTAGTGTGAATAACACTTGGCCAACAGACGTAAGGCATCCCAAAATGAATACAAACCGAATTTGGATGGAAAATAAATATGTTTTCTTCATGAGGGGAGGGGGTAAGAGCTAGAGTTACGAAATTCGCTTTGTAGACTGGGGCGTCAGACCAAATTTGTTTTAAAGTTTCGCCATGCCCGCCCAATGTAGACCTTATATCTCCGACAGATCTTAAGGCATTTTGATGAAATTCGGTTTGAATTAGCACATAATCTACCGATTTGCCAAATTTCATTAAGAACGGATAATAATTGTAGACAAAATCGTAAAAAAAAACATTTTATATGAGAGCGCTCCCCGCCAAAAAAAGAGTCCAAAAGTGTTGCATACTATCCAGTTTGTCGAATATAAAATATATAATGAGGAAGAGTATCTTATAGTGGGAATGTCGACTATAGCGTTCTTACCTGTTTGTATTTTAGCAAGCTCAAGGTCAAGTGAGTGAGAAAACGCCGATGCATGTAGATATCTCTATGTGCACAAAAAACAACCACAAGTTCCAGTGTGGCAAAAACAAACGGATGTAAAGACAAGAAAAAGTATTGCGGGAGTTAATTCTCAACGCAAGTTTTAACTCAATTACACAAAATAAGATGCGTTTGTAATTTTCAAGTCCCTTTTCTGTGTATCGGCAGTTTAATAGAGGCTATTAAGTTGCAGCGTTCAGTTGTCATATACGCTAATATTGTCATCTGTGTTTAATAACGGTTACTGATGAGGAAAATTGGCTTCTCTGAAATTGGCTTCTCTAACCAGCCAACAAGCCTACCCTCTAAAGAATTAATAAATTTTGTTACTACTTGTCGATTGCTGTTACATAGTGAGAAGCGGCTCAAGTTTGGTTGGCCGTTGGACTTCAACATAAAAATTGAGCTTTAACTGATTTTAATTGACCTCAAGCTTGCTAAAATAAAAAAAATTTATTTTTTGAGTGTATTATTTATTTATTATTTAAAGTTGAAATTGCTTATTATAAAAATATGGTTTCTAGAAAGTCGTAAGGTGTTAGTGCCACAAGCGCATACTATATATACATGAATACCGTTAGGTTAAACAGCTGTCCATTAAGTGGTAGCCACAAAATCGCCCAACACTTTCACATACACACTCACGCACGCATACATACATACATTAGCATGGAGTGGGGCATAGAAATTGCTGATTGCCGATTGCTGATTACCATTGCATACCAATGGGTATATGGCGTATGTAACGCAGGACCACGTGTACCTATTATAACCAACCTATTATAACCAACGGCCTGATGTTTGCCTGTGCATACGTGTGTGTGTTCTTTCAAATTATAAGTACTTGGACATGCACTTGCATTATTGATGTATCGCATTCAGAACAAACAATTAAGAACGCTATAGTCGATGTTCCGACTATAAGATACTCGTACTCGTACTCTAGTAGAGTAAACGAGTATATTGCATTCTAAGACCCCATAAAGTATATATATTCTCAACATCTTAACATTTTAAAACAATTTGGTCTTTCTAGCGCTTATAGTCCCCGCGATCTCGGTATTCATACAGACGGAGAGACAGTCACACGGACAGATGAACATAGGTCGGAGACGCTTCCTTTTGACTGTTACAAACATTTGCACAAATACAATAGACTCGTCTACTCTACTAGAATACGAGTATAAATACACACAAAATGTGGTTAGAACCGGCGGCCCAGGTAACGGCGAGGGGGGTGGAATAGTGACATTATATAGCCTTTATAGTTAGCATCTATAATTTGAAAGCACATTATGATGCATTAATTTAATTATATCCAATTCACTTTAGTGCGTTAACTTTAGTATTTATGTATTGATGGCGATTTAATTTATATTTTTAAAGGTTAAGGTTTCATAGTTATACATCTGAATAATGATTTATTACATGATTATAAGAAATTCAAACAAGTTAGAAGGTTAATTTTTTATTTTTGCCCCGACCCCTCTCACCACCGAAGATCGATAAAAATGTTATCCACAGAAACACCTAAATCTCGGAGACTATAAGAGCTAGGGTCACTAAATTTGGAATGTAAACTCCCTTTGTAGAGCATATAAGCAAATCTTAACGCACAGACGGACAGACGGACATGGCTAGATCGACTCGGCTGTTGATGCTGATCAAGAATATATATTCTTTGTGGGGTCAGAGACGGTTCCTTCTGCCTGTTACATACATTTGCACGAATACAATATACTCGTTTTCTCTACTAGAATACGAGGATAATAAATAAAATAAAAGGCCATTAACAACCTATTCGCTCGCTTCAGCTTGGAAGATGCTGTTGTGCTTGCTTAGATATCCATACAGCTTCATCCTACAGCCCCAGAATACTCTCCACATCAGTGAGGAGCGGCCCAAATTTCAAGATAGAGGTGTGTGAGACACGTGGTTTAAAAAAGACTCAGAAACGGCCATCTAGATCAAGATATTTGCACTGCCAGTGCCTATTTGTTAGGATCTGCACCAAATTTGGTATATAGACTCCCCTTTTGGGGCGTCAGATCAAATTTGTTTTAAAATTTCGCTCAAATCGAGCTCAAATCAAACCATTATCCCCAAAATCAACTATATATAAGAGCTTGTTGAGCATCAGAATGTGTTTTTCAAAGTTTTGCCACGCCCCCGACCGCAACCGCAACATAAAATAAAACATTTTGTTATATAAAATAAATAAAGAGTACGAGTATCTTATAGTCTGAATATCGACTATAGCATTCTTACTTGTTTTCATATATATTTCCAGAAAAATTTGTACTCAAAGTCCATATACGTATTATTGGAAGCTTAGCTTAGATAGACATTTTAAGCACAAAACTTGGAAGTGAAATTATAATGAATAATATAAGAAAGTGGTGTTCCTATGCAAAATAAAAATTAACAATATATTTTGTTGTATTTCAAATAGAATTAGCGGCTGCGTCATCAAAATGTGCTGCACATGAAAATTTTCAACACAAACAAAAAAGGAAGGCTATATATATACCATTCACATTGTAAATATATAACCGATTTATTTCAAATCTGGTCGGCTGGCTTGGGGCTACAGTGGATACAAAAAATACAAGACAATTTTTTTTTTTGATTTGGATGAAAAACAATAAAATTATATGGTAGCTATTTGATATAGTTGCCTGATCTTAATCAGATCAAGCCAGCGGACGTAGGGAATCCTCAAATGGATACAAACCGAATTCTTTTTGATTTGGATGAAAAACAGAAAAGTAATGTTAATAAGTGTTCATTCCGGAACAATCGGTTATATGGGAGATATATTATATAGTTGTTGGATCTGGATGAAACTCAAACTT
Organism: Hirtodrosophila duncani; assembly: GCA_037043425.1. Lineage (NCBI taxonomy): Eukaryota > Metazoa > Arthropoda > Insecta > Diptera > Drosophilidae > Hirtodrosophila > Hirtodrosophila duncani. The sequence continues at coordinate 291,522 of JBAMBM010000559.1, forward strand.
AACTAGCGTGCAGACAAAAGAAGCATCTAGTAAATTTCAACCGACCGCAACGGTGCATAGAGAGATACCATACATAGCCGTCGCCGCCTCGTCCTCCCAACCAATTTTAGATTCTTGGAAGCCAACAAAATTTTTATGACGCACGGGGTAGCGCTGGCAAGGTTGCTGCTTTTTTGGGCATTCTTAGGTAAGCAGAAGAGAGAGAAAAAGAGACTCCCAGAAATGACAAGAGATAAAAGCCGTGGCGCAGAAACAGTAGGCGGAATTATTGCGAAATGGTAATGTTGTTGTTATACTCGTACTCTAGTAGAGTAAACGAGTATATTGTATTCGTGCAAATGTTTATAACAGGCAGAAGGAAGCGCCCAAGACCCCATAAAGCATATATATTCTTGATCAGCAACGTCCGTCCGTGCATCTGTCCGCCCGTCCGTGTGTCCGTTCGTCCGCCCGTCCGTGTGTCCGTCCGTCCGTCCGTCCGTCCGTATGAACACCTATATCTGTAACAGTTAGAGAGACCCAATTTGGCATGTAGACTCTCCTTGTGGGGCGTCAGATCAAGTTTGTTTTTAAATTTTGCCACGCCCCCTCGCGACCCCCCAAACCACAAAACTTTATATCTTCCACAAATCTTAACGCATTTAGTTGAAACTCGATTTGTAATGTATAAGCTCATAATCTACCGAATTGCTGAGTTTTTTTAAAATCCGTCCGTCCGTACGTGTGAACACCTAGATCTCAGAGACTATAACAGCTAGCGTCACCAAAACTAATATGTAGACTCCCCTAGTGTGTCGTCACATCAATTTTGTTTCGCCACGCCCCCTCCCATCCACACAAATCGATAAAAGCCACAGTTTTTTGATACACAGTTTTTGTTACATTTAGTTTATATATGTAAAATTACATTAAGATCGGATAACAATTGTAGATAAAATCGTAAAAAAATATTTTGTATGAGAGCATCCCACTCTCACAACAACAAAAAAATCAAAAGCTGTAGCATACTTTTGAGTGTTTCGAATATTAAATAAATGCTGAGTACGAGTATCTTATAGTCGAACTATCGACTGTATTGTTCCTAATTGTTAGTTTTTTTTTTCAAGAGTATTTCAAATTCATATTTAATTTTTGCATGAATTTCAGTCTCATTTATTTGCTTGTTGGCTCTCGCTGTGGCTGATTTTCAGCAGCGTTTTATTTACAATTCATTTTATGTTTCTTCCTGTCTGTTTTGCCATTTTTGGTGGAAGGAGTGTTGAGGCTTGCCGTGGCATTTTTGTAATAAGAAAAAGTTTTTGTCGCTTGTTGCGTTGACTTTGTAGCAGTTGTTGTTGTTGTTTTTTTGGCAACCGCTAGTTTTTTTGTTCTTTAAGGTTTGAGGCTTAAAGATTAAAGTGAAAAGCGTGCCTGTACAAAAAGTTTACACAGTGTGTCAGAAAATTTGCATAGTTTTCATTCACATTGCATGTGGCGAAAACTCTGGCAGCCGAAACATTTGCGATTTACTTTTGCTGTGTGAAAAGTCAGACAAAAGTTATTAAAACCCCCACAGCATGTGCTAGAAGGTACAACCCTCAAAGTACATTTTATTTGAGAAATGAGTAACTTTCAGCTTGCTGTGCAAATTCTCCGAATATATTTTTCAAGGCTTTGCCAAGCCATTTCTATTGCCATTGCATAAGTTTCCACTGTGCTTTATGAACTAAGTAAAATATGTTTAATTAAATTTAAAAATATCTCTAGGATTTAATATCATAAAATGAACTCTAGGCGTAGAATTTTCTTAGTACACAATGTGTTAACTATAATTTTATTCAATATAACTAGAATAAGTCTGGTGAAGCGGTTTCATACACTGCAAGGATATTATAAAAAGCTTCATAACAGTGACAGCAAATACATCAGACGTCAAGCGGCAGGAAGTCTGCAGTTGATAATTTATGAGAAAGCTTGATTTCAACCTTTGACAAGGCGGATTATATATTGTAATACATAAAGTCAATAGAGATTCGATTTTCAGGTTTCGAAATGACTCATGATTTTTTTCTACGAACCGAGTTTCAACTAAATTTGTGGAAGATATGAAATTTTGGGGCATATCGACTATAGCGTTCTAACTTGTTCAATTTTTCGACTATAAAATTCAAGGAATACTAAAAAAAAACTTGCACATCCCTTGAGGTGCATGCATTTGCATAGCTTCATTAATTTTGAGTCGTTTAAGGTGTAAATTACTAAAATATCTGGAGAGAAGGCTGAAATATAACAATATTAGAAAATATGTCCAATGTTGCATTTTTTTCAGAGGTGACCATGCAATTTTGACCATTACTGGAGAGTTTCACAATCGATTTCTAAAGGCTTTACGAGTCCTTAAAGCCATTGATTATAGCTTTTCATTATCTAAACATACTTTTAAATTTAAGTCTTTAGTTTTGACTCTATGCTTATATGAATTTGGGAAAATCGTGTTTTTTGTGTAGATTTTTTTTTTTTTTTTTTTGATTTCACTTAAAAATTCGGAAAAATTACAAAAAAACATAAAATTATAATTAGGTTACGTTTGCAGTATAATTCATTAAAATTGATGGTGAAAAAGCAAAATAACAACATTTTCAAGCTAGACAATTTGTTGTAAAGTTGAGGCTTAGTGGTTTTTATATTTCGATATTTTTTTTAAAGCCGTAAAGATTTTGTAAATCGATTGCGGCCTTTTCGAGTTATGAACTAAACTGCAAGATCACCTTTAAAAAATTTTGTAATGCCTTAAAAAAAAGTCATTATAGAAACATTTTTTTGTTTGGGTTTTTTCTCATCTGGGGCCCCATAACAATCAAAAAACAGTAGGTTTCATCAAATATACATTTTTAGTGTTGCCTAGTGTAATCTATTTTAACTAGTTTTCATTGATAACTCTATCGTTTTTGTATCCTGACAACGCCGGGTCAAACACATAGTACTAATATTACTTCTCTATAACAAATCCATTCAGGCAGACAGGTAAAGCGTATGAAAAGTTCATCTAACAAGCATATCATTCATGCTTCTTTTTATATTTTTGTGCACAATTGTTTTATACAAATTTTAAGATTCACCAGCGGCGTTTTGCTTTGAAATTAAATACGAAAATGTGTAGATTTCCTCTGTCTGCCGGACACTGAATGAAAACAAAAGTAGTTGCCCGCACTAGGCCAAGTCTCACTTGTGGGACAGCTGTCAGTTCTCTCTTCATTGTTGCTGTGCTTGTTCTCTCTTCTTACCTCTTTGTAGCAATCTGGGTTGCAGCTGCCGGCCAGTAAGCCATAGTTGAGGGAAAAAGCAAAGGATATGAAAATGTGATTGTGCATAGGGCGACCCGTGCAGCCAGATGATGAGGGGTTGTGGGCAATTAACTTGTAGGACAAAGCGGATGGTGCCTTTTATTTAACGAGCAAGGGATGTGTTCTTTCTAAGCATTACCATATTGCTAATAATGGGAATTAGTTCGAAGTTGCAGCATATTGAAAACAGAGCATCGAACAGAGTTGCAGTCGAATTCATAGAATTAACAAGAGTGGATTTAAAAGTGATGTATGCAGTTAAGGAGGTAATGAAAAAATTAATAATGTTGCAAAAGTGTTTGAACGCATTATTTTCAAGCATATTTATTTAATAGTCACACCATACATTGACGCAAACCAACTTGGATTTATAGTTGGCAGGTCAACAGTAACCAATTACATCATTCGGGGATCTTGATTTTGCTTTGCATAAAAGACTCAGCATCTGATAAGCAACTAAGCAATCATTCAAATCGAAAGCAGCCATGGTGTAACAGGAAAATGTATGAAAGCCAGAACAGAGAATGATTGCAAAATGTATCAAAAGGCGAAAGGTGAATCCACCAGGCGGGTGGTGTGTTTTGAGTCCCCGGGTGGTGGTGCTGTTGCCCAACAGATTGATGGCCAAGGGGTTGGCGTGCCTATCCAGATGGGCGATGTGGGATCTGCTGAGCCTGGCGATCTCCTCATGCGCCCATGTGACGCCAAGCTCTTGATGGATTTCAGCGTTTGATGTTGATAAATTAGCGTTCGAAAAGACCCTTAGAGCTTTGTTTTGGAACCTTTGTATCACGCTGAGGTTCGAGCGGCTGGCAGTACCCCATATGGGGATCCCATAGGTCCACATAGGTTTCATTAGTGCCTTGTAAATGAGCAGTTTCACCCTTAGCCTGAGTTTCGACCTTTTCCCAATGAGCCAAAGATGCTTCTTCAGCCTCACGTTCATCTGTGACCTTTTATTTTATTTTATTTTATTTTTTTTTTTAAGGTTTCTTTATTTACAATCTGTCCTATGTGTGGACAATCAGTAAATTGTATGGAATTTACATTATCAATTACAGTACATTAACTTGTGTCGTGCTGTTGAGGAGGGGTGATAAGTAGGTGAGGGGGTGAGGTGGTGATGGGGTGAGGGGATGAGGGGAGTTCAGCGTCCACGGTGAGGCAGATCCAGCGCGTGGTGCCTTTTGAGTCTCCGGATGGTGGTGCTGTTGTCCAAGGGAAAAGACCTTTGGGAAAAGTGGGTTTCGGACACGAGGAGGATGTCGACATGGTTGGTCTTGATATAGTGCTCGACCTCGGGTCTGCTCTTACACAGACCTTTCGAATTCTATAAGACTATATGGAGATTTACTTGCATTGCTTGGCCAGTAGTGACGTGAGCAGTTGCGTCATGGCTGCAAATTGGTCAAGCATCTTCTCCATCATAACTTCTAGACGGTCGAGTCTAGTGTTTGTCTGACTAGGGAAGGGGGAGCAGTGTAGAACTGCTGCGTGGCTGAATCCAGGGATGGCTGTTGGTGCTGCTCTGCTGATGAGCGGTGGAATTGGCCTTGGTTTCGGTGTATGCTGCTCCTTGGCCTTTTAATATACAATGCAGCCCTTGTATGAGGCGGCATGAATCCCCTTGCACAGAGCACAGCAGGCTAGTGCCTCCTTCAGCTTGATGCACTCGTTGGAGTGGTGGTCATCTCCGTACTTGACAAACTTGGGTGAGAGCCGGCAGTACTTCTGGGTGTGACCGAATCCCTGGCATCGGTAGCACTGAAGTACATCCTTGGACTTCAATGGAGGCTCAATGGTGACGACAGATCTGCAGAGGCGTTTGATTGCAAAAACGTCTTGTTTACTGCTGGCTGACTCCAAGTTGACGAAGAACAGCGACTTCGGCTTCTTGTTGGAGCGGCTGACGGCTTTCTTGATCTCGCGACCTCGCCCATTGTGCCCATGTGATGCGAGTGCGTCCTTGATCTAGTCGATCTCGATGGAATAATGGAGCCCTTGGACGACTATTCTGTACCCGCGTTCGTCCCGCGCCTGGAACGTTTGGTACCGAACCTCGTGAGAATTTAGGTACTCCTTAAGTTTGGTGAAACTTTCCTTGTCCTCCACGTTCACCCGGACACGACCGTCTCTGCCAGACTTATAGTCGAATCGGAAGTTTCCGATGGCCAATACAACGTCGGTGATGAAACCTTTGAAACGTCGGAGATGAATCCTCAGAGACGTCGAGCACAAAAATCGGTGGGGGCTTCAGGGTCTTCACAGGAACAGTATGGACGGGGTCGAGCTCGTTGAGGGTCTCTTCTTCTCCATCATCGGCGTCATTGTCGTCAGCAAGAGCGCTCTTGCGCTCTTGGAGGTGGAGGGCTGCTGGTTAAGCATCGGCATCGGCGCTTTCCTAGTCGGCGCCTTGCGACGAACCTCGCCTGGAGTCTGGCGAGACGAGCTGGACGAGCTCTTCTCTCCATCGCTGCAAGAGCCGTCGTGCTCCGGGGAAGACTTTAGCACATTTGGTGCCGACGGGACGCCCTTGGGCTTGGGGGACTCTCCTGGAAGGAGCTTCGGAGTAGTAAGCTGTCACTTAGCCTTGGCGGGAGCAGTGGGGGCTACGGGGGATAGCGGGGATGGCGTAGCAATGGTGCCTGTTCGGGCTGCCATGGGCAGCGACAGCTGCGGCAAGTGCAGTTGTTTGATGGCAGTGAAGGGTAAATGAACACCTGCAGTCACACACACACGACTCAGCGCACGTGCGAGAGTGTATTTGTGGGGCGAAGTCCAACGCGTGATTAGCTCGACCAATCACAGACCGGCTGTAGATAAGTGCTAATGGCGCTTTTCTGAAACAAAAGTTCGGCCGTTTTCTAGGCACGTCTTTACTCGACAAGTGTTCGATAACGTATGCACACCACAACTGAGGCATATTTAAGACGAAAAATACAAATTCTCCGACTTTTTTTCATTTTTATACTCGTACTCTAGCAGAGTAAACGAGTATATTGTATTTGTGGAAATGTATGCAACAGGCAGAAGGAAGCGTCTCCTACCCCATAAAGTATATATATTCTTGATCAGCATCAACAGCCGAGTCGATCTAGTCATGTCTCTAAGTTACTTAGATTATCGAAAAGCAAAACTCTGTCTACCGAGTCGAAAGCAGCTCTAACAAGTTGCTATTCTGACTATAAGATACTCGTACTCTTGAATTATTTTATATTTGACACACTCGAAAGTATACAACCCATTTTGATTATTTATTTATTTTTTTTTTTGGGTAGGGTGCTCTCATACAAAATGTTTCTTTACGTTTTTGTCTACAATTATAATTCGATCTTAATGAAATTTGGCAAATCGTTAGATTATGTGCTAAAAACATATACAAACCGAGTCAACTAAATGCGTTAAGATTTATGGGAGATATAAGGTTTATATCGATTTGCGGAGGTGGGAGCGGGCGTAACAAAATTGAAAAAAAAAACACATTCTGACTATCTGTAAGGGGAGTCTACATACCAAATTTGGTGACTCCAGCTCTTATATTCTCCGAGATCTAAGTGTCATGGCGAGATCGACTCCGCTGTTGATGCTGAACAAGAATATATACTTTATAGGGTTGGAAACGCTTTCTTTTGCCCATTACATACATTTACACTAATACAATATACTCGTTTACTCTACCAGAGTACGAGTATAAAAATCAACATAAAAGGAAGGCCAGCTTTGGCTGGCCGAAGCTTATATATCATTCACATTGTTAATATATAACCAATATAGATAAAATCTGAAAGGTGGGCGTGGTGCTACAGTGGATACAAGGGATACAAGAATTGGTTTTAATTTGGATAAAAAAACAGAAAAGCTATCCTCTTAAGTGTTCATTCCGGAACAATCGGTTATATGGTAGCTATATGTAATAGTTCTCCTATCTTAATCAGATCAGTGGACGTGGAAAAAATTCTGTAGCTTCTAATATTTCTGAGATCTTTGTGTTGATACAGAAGGACAGACGGGCGAACGGACAGACGAACATGGTTATATAGATTCCCCTTGTCATGCTGATCAAGAATATATATACTTTATATATTCGGATACGCTTCCTTCTATGCGTTACAAATTTTTTGATAAAATTAATATACCATTTTGTTGATGGTATAAAAAGTGTAGTACACTTTTGAGTGTCTCGAATAATAAATAAGTGCTGAGTATAAGTATTTGATCATCGGAATATCGACTATGGCATTCCTACTTGTTTTATGTTTATTTTTTCAGCGAATGTGCACATTAACAGATTTGAAAGTATGCAGAAAACATTTAAGTCCGGATTAATGCGTTTGCATTTTATCCTATAGATCGAGATGTAGTAAAATCATTGCGTTGAAAGACAGACTTCTCTTATTTTGATAAATGATATAATTAACGGCATAAATGATTGTCCTTTTCTACTGTAATGCAACCCGAATTTGGTTGAATTTGGATGCAAAACTAAACAATTATGCTGCAAACTAACCTGGTATCAACTTATCAGCTCTATAGCTTTTAAGACTTCTGAGATCCTTGTGTTAAAACAGATGGACGGACAGACGGACGGACGGAGGGACAGACAGACAGACGGACTTGTTTATGTATATTCCCCTTGTCATGCTCATCAAGAATATATATACTTTATATAGCAGAATCGCTTTTTTATGTGTGTTGCAAATTTCCTGACAAATAATATACCATTTTGTGAATGGTATAATAAATAATTTCCAATTTTTCATAGACCAGTGTTGCAGTCTTGTCCATATACTTTACCAGATCGGATGACTATATCATAGAGCTGTCATAGCAACGATCATAATAACGAAAGCTACACTTTGTATTTTAAAAGGGCGAGGGTGGCTGTTGCTGTGCCCTTTTTCTCAAAAAAAAGTTGTCTCTCCTTATATAAAGGGGAAACAACATGAATATTTGGCTTGAAAAACTTAGTAAATCTTCCAGTTTAGTAATTCATTTAAAAAAACTGGCAAAATTCCCCATAGCCATTGAGCTCAACTGCCGCTCTCAACCTGAAGCGAAACAGAAGTCGAAGTTCTATACGTTCTATAAGTATACAACACTCGGAATGTAGCAGACTGGACTCTATTCTCAAAACACACACAGCAATTAACTGGAAAATTATTAGTCAGTAACAACATAAATAAAGAAACAGTCACCATACAGAAAATCATTCGCACTGCAGCTCACTTTGCAATCCCCCAATCATCCCCACACAAACACCCAAAAAACGTTCCCTGGTGGAACAATCAGCTCCATTTAATAATATTTATAAAATATTGTCATGGAGAAAACTAAAAAAGAACATTAACACAGAAAACATAATTAGATACAAACGAGACAACGCCTAATTTCGACGCACACTAAAAATAGCTAAAAAAGAAAGCACCAACACATTCACCCCACAAATAAATCCACAAACCACTGCGCAAAAAATATGGCACAACATTCGACGCTTTTGCGGCCAATCCGTCCAAGAGCATCCACTGTATATACAACCCAAAATCATCCCAATACTCAACCGACGCATCCGAAATCGCAAACATTCTCTGCAAAAATTGGTCAGACACAGCTAATGACTCCAACTTTCCGGCACCCTGCTCAGCCTTAGTGGCTGTACAAGCAGTAATAGCAGCAAGTCCTTCCGTCACATACAATAAAAAAACACTAGCTATCGAAGGCGGTATTTCAACGCTTGAATTCAATGCAGCTGGCAAAACACCCGGACTAGATAGAATCAATTATGCAATGTTAAAGAACGTAGACAATATTACAATCCCAATTCTCAAACCATCCTCCCCAAAAACCGAAGTAAACTCATACCGACCTATATCACTAAACTCCTGCCTATCAAAAGTATTGGACAAAATAATTGCAAAAAGAGTGTGGTGGTTTGTTATCAACAACGAACTCATACACAACAGTCAAGTTGGTTTCAAGAAAGGTAAATCAACTATAGATAGTCTACTTCTCGTAGACCATCTCATAGCTAGAACGCTCTCAAAAAGAAGCCACACATCAATAATTTCACTTGACTTCGCCAAAGCTTTCGACAGAATAGGATTACACACCATACTCGAACAACTAAAAATATGGCAAATCGGACCCAAAATACAGCTACGTTAAAAACTTCATGACTAACAGAAAAATTATAGCTAAAATAGGACAAAATTACTCAACAGCGCAATGACTACACAATGGCATTCCACAAGGCTCCCCCCTTTCTGTAATCCTCTTCATCATAGCATACAACAAGCTGACCTCAACCATATGCTGATGACTTCAACCTAATCATTAAATCCCTAACTCCAAAAACCAAGACATCGATCTAACCCTACTGTTTTCCCAAATATCAGAATGGTGCGAATACTCTGGAGCGCAGTTATCAACAACAAAATGTAAACACCTACATATCTGTCGCAAACACAACTGCTCTTGCAACGTCCGTACTGGCAACCTCCAGCTAACAAACGTTAACAGCATAAAACTCCTTGGTATCATATATAACAACAGATATAACTGGAAGGATCACGTAAAATCCTTAAGAACTTCACTAGATAAAAAACTTAACATTATAAAATGCCTTTCCAACTCCAAATTCAATTGCCACACATCTTCTTTAATCAACGTCACCAATGCTATAATAATCTCAAAGATCGATTACTGCCTCCCCCTGTTTGGCTCAGCGCCCCAGAGTACCACCCGACCCCTCAATTCAATTACCAATTCCGCAATAAGACTAGCACTCGGTGCTTTCAGAACTACTCCAGTCAATAACATGCTATATGAGACACAAATACCTCATATACACGTAAGAAACGAAATCGCAACAGCTAAACTCTGCAAATCAATAATAAATTCACACAACTCACTTATCTTTAACATAATTAAAAACTACAAAACTCGAAAGAAATTAAAATACGAATCAACAATAGATAAAATCATCAGAACTGCAAGAAACCTCGGTATTCCGCACACACTCTATTCCTGAAACCCCATAATATATACCCCCCATGGCACCTACACAAAATCTCAATCGACCCAAAAATCTCAACCCAACCTTTCACATACAGAAAACGGTTTCAAGAAATCCTTGACAACAACAAAAAATTCAAAAACATCTTCACAGATGGCTCACAAATAAACAACATTACAGCATATGCAATAACCGACGATCACAATATAATTAAAACAGGCATAATACCCTTCTTCTCAACTGTTTTCTCAGCTGAAGCCATTGCAATTACAGAAGCCCTCAATATTTTCAAAAGCAAACCTGGCAAATACGCAATATATACTGACTCCCTTTCAACAATAGTCGCTATAAAAAAACACCAGCAACTCCGACTACTACCCATCCATCATCCGAAACACCCTCACCAAACACCACCCAAAATTCAAAATCATTTGGATTCCCGGACATGTAGGCATCGGGAGTAATGAATTAGCTGACAGCGCCGCAAAAAATGCAACCAAATCCCCCCTCATCCTTACCCCAAATTATAGCTTCCAAGACATTAAAAAATACCTAAAAAACACTCTCAGTACAGAAACAAAAAATGCTCTGCACAATACATCCGATTGGTATCAATCTATTCATCTAAATATGACCAACCCCTCAAACTTAGATCACAATAACAAAATGTCAAGATGCGACCAAATTAAAATTACAAGGCTCAGACTTGGCCATACCAACCTGACACACCAACACCACCTCAACCTGTCATCAGACAATACATGTCCATTCTGCAGAAGCGCAATAGTATATATTGCCCATATCCAAAAAGAATGTCCATCTTTCAAAATATCGTATACCCAAATATTTAAACATAAAGACCCCATACAACTGTTATCTCAACCCACACCATAAAATGCTACAATTATTTTAAAGTTCCTTAGACAAACAAATATTATAAATAAAATCTAGCGATATCAAAGAGTCGAAGGCCTCAGCAGCCAGTACTCTATAATTAAGTTAATAGTTATAATTTAACATTATAAGTTAACTGCATATAAATAAATATATAAAAACAACACTCGAAATTTTAATCTAACCCAGAAAGTAGGCTTACGGGTCGGTTTGAAGTCAGCTGACTTTGGTCTTTGCCAGGTGTAGGGATCATGCTTATCATACCCGACTTCCATTGCGCAGGAAAGTGACGAAAGTGTATGATGGCATTCAAAATGGCATTTAGCAGTATCATCATTCCTTGGAACGGCTTTATACATGCATTACCAATACTTTTAAGGCCAGGAGTCTTGTTCGAGTTGAGCTTTTTGATTTGGCACTGCACCTCCTCCACTTGAATAGGTCTCACCTCTTCAGCGGCTTGAGGCACAGACACTTCTTCTCTGCTTATTAGTTATGTAGTGAAGCGTCGCTCAAGGTGCCCAGCAAATGCCTCTGTCCTGTCCCAATGCGATTTGACCAACTCGCCATTTTTATCTCTAACAGGCATCCTCATTGGTTGCCTTTTCGCTGTCTTCGTCAGTCTCCGTAAACAATGAAACCCAGTGACATTTGCTTCAACGCTCTCCAGCACCTCATTTAAACGACCTGTTCCTCCTGGCTCAGAACTTTCTTCAGATTGTTGTTTAGTCTATTGTACCATACCTTGAGTATTGGGCTATGATATGTAGCATACTCTCTTTTGACCAGTCTTTGGCATATAGAAGCTTCCTGACTCTCTCGCTTAGAGACGGTCTTGCGGAGGGGTTAGACGATATTCGCTGATATTCATCAGCCGTAAGCTGTTCAGCATGGTGAATCTTGTTCGTAAGTAGTTCAATGGCATCTTCATTGTCCTCGCCAGAGAGCTAGATGTTGCTGTTGATTACTTGATTAAGAGTAGCTCTAAACTTCGGCACACAACTCTGACTCGGCAGCAGCTTCCTCTTTGATAATTTTTGATAATGGTTGCTCATTAATCTCTATTATAATAGGATGATGATCCGAAGAGAGCTCAAAAGGAGCTGAAATCTTCAGGAGTTCATGCCGGATCTCTCTGTATACGTCATAGTCTATAGCAGACGGTGTCCTTCACCAGTGGCACGAACATTATAGTCAGAGCTATAGATCAGATCTCCAAGTATTCTCCCTCTTGGATATGCCCTTACATTGTCACACAAGGAGTGCTTTGCGTTCCAGTCACCAGCGATGATTTAACACGAACCAAGTTCCGTGAGCAGGGAGTCACATCTTGCAGCAGCACGAGGTTGCCTGTGAGGACAGTAGATGGCTGCATGGATTAGTTCTTTGTGATCGGCTGCATTTGCAAGTCAGCTTGAGTTATGGGTATTTGAGGATGATCCGTTTTTAAGGAATAAGTAAATTGCAATAACAAAACTAATGTGCCACCCATAACAGCTATCAAGTGTACCATACAAGACTTAAATGCGGTGTGCAAAACATCCAGGATTTTTCTGTAAGAAAATCACAATAGTTCTAAAGGTCATTGTGCAAACAAGGTTTACTACGATGCTGCTTGTGCTTTTCTGCATAATACATGAGTAACCACAAAGAAAACTATTCCGTCATCGACTACATCAAAGTCAAAAGGGACTACAAAAACCATTTTCAAATAAAACAAGTAAGAACGCTATAGTCGATATTAGCATTTATTCGTACTAAGCATGTATTCAATATTCAATACTCAACAGTATGAAAACAAATTTTTTTTTTTTTTTGGGTGAGGGATATTTTGATACAAAATGTTTTTTTACAATTTTGTCTACAATTATCTTAACAAAACTCCGCAAATCGGTAGATTATGTATACAAACCTAGTTTCAACTAAATGCGTTAAATTTGTGGAAAATATAAAATTTTGCGGGTTGCGGAGGCGGGATGGGGCGTGGCAAAATTTAAAAACAAACTTGATCTGATGCCCCATATGGGGAATCTACATACCAAATTGGGTCTTTCTAGCTCTAACAGTCTCCAAGATTTAGGTGTTCATACGGACGGACAGACGGACATGGCTAGATCGACTCGGTTGTTGATGCTGATCAAAAATATATATACTTTATGTGGTCTTAGACGCTACCTACTGCCTGTTACATACATTTTCACGAATACAATATACTCAATTTACTCTACAAGAGTACGAGTACAATTACGCACCAATTGGCAAATTTTTGGCCATCATAAAACCAAGAGCTGTTTAGCCAATGGCTCCGCCCTTCATCAATCTGCAATCATTTTCAAGGCTCTCGAGTCAGTCACGCCCACTACAGAACCCATCTTGGAGAAACTCCTATAAAAAGGGGTAAACATTATGATCTGTTTTCTATAGAAGATATGAAATATTCAACGTTCGAATCAATCAAAAGTCTTAAAAGTTGTAAGAGCAAGACAGACCAGTTATCACTACTTTAGCCTGCAAATTTCTTTTATAATATCAATATAGTAACTTGGATCACCAGGTATATTATAAATAAAAAAGACGAACTACGTAAGTTTTTGTCATCCCATGCATTTATTATAATCTCCCAGCAGATCACATGTCCCGTCTAGCAGTCGAGGTACCGGGTCCACTCCGGAAATTTTTCTGTCAAAACTTTACATTATTCCACTCACTTTTATTACGCACACTATTCGTATTGATAAGTTGATTTCAGAGCTTAACAGAGTTCTCATTGATGCAAAGAGAACAGGACACCAAAAGTCAAAGTCAAATTCAGCCGTAAGCTCTCCCTATGAATATAAAATCTCCAATACAACGTAGAAACAGTCATAGTAAATTCTGGCAGAGTGGCAGAAACGTAGCTCACCTTGTTGCTACCAAATGGTCAAACCTTTGCATAAGAAATGAAATGTCATCTTTCGCAAAAGGCTCTTCTTCATTTTGCATATGAGCTAAAGTAATTAAAGTAGAGCTAAAGTAAGTACCCTAACTCTTAAGGTTAGTGCAGTCATAAATTTCTCATCCGTTCAAACCCTCATGACAGCTGTGAACGGCTGTGGAACTTAATATTTAATAACAGCTCTGATAATAAAACCCCTAGCTTGGATAACATTGATAACACTAGGTAACACATGGCTAGATCGACTCGGCTATTGATGCTGACTAAGAATATATATACTATATGGAGTCGGAGTCGGAGGAATACAATATACTCGTTTACTCTACTAAAGTACGAGTATAATAATAAATATTATTATTATCAATGGGGTATTAATTTAAAAAACTCCATGTTTTAGATAAATAAAATATAAACAAATAAAATAAGAATAGCTAATATTTATTTTCCAAATCGACTTTGTCAAGCTTATTTTTGTTAGAAATCAACCCTAACTCAGGTCAATATATTTCAGGACTATTCCACGTTCGATATCGTTTCGGATTAATTCAACCACGGCTGGATTGCTTTCATGGTTTTTTTTTACTGTATGTTCCACATATTTGGTACATGTAAATATTACGTTTAGATTGGGTTGATGTAGTTTTGATGTGGGGGAGAAGTGATGGTTTGTTAAACTGTTCTGAAAATAAAACCAAAGAACCAAACCAAACGGTTCTTGAAGTATGAGATTAAATGCTTTGAAAATGAGAGGAAGTGGTTTGCAGAATAAGACCAATATGACCAAATAGCTCTAAAAATTAACTGTTTTGAAAATGCGAAAAAAATAAACCAAAATCATTCTTGATGAGACCCCAGAACGTTCACATATTGTTAACAAATTATTCGAGAAGTGAGAAGAAAATCCCTTTCTAATAAGAAGCAGAAGCTTATATACCATGCGGAAGCTTATATACCATTCACATTGTAAATATATAACTGATATAGATAAAATATGGTCGGTGGGCGTGGGACTATGTGGATACAAGACGAATTTGTTTTGATTTGGAAAAAAAACAGAAAAGTTATGCTCCTAAGTGTTCATTCCGGAACAATCGGGTATATGGTAGCTACATGATATAGCTACATGATATATGATATGATCGTACGATCATGCGGCCACCTCAAACTGATGCAAACAGAGTTTGGTTTGATTTGGATGAAAAACAAACAAGCAATGATATTAGGTGTTCATCGAACAATCGGGCATATGGGAGCTATATAATATAATGGCGCGATCTGGATGAATCTAGAACTCAACCAGCGTGCAAATATAAGAAGCATCTTGTGAAATGCTTTAGCTCTCTAGCTCTTAAAACTTTTCAAGAATATTCTTTATACAGTCAGAAATATTTTTTTCTGTGCGTTGCAAAACTTCCTGACCAAATTAATAACCATCACAATGTTTTGTGAATGGTATAAAAACAATTGCAAGGCTGAATCTGAACCAAAAGCGATGCTTTCCACGCTGAGAGAACAGCTACATAAAACAAAAAACCATTTAAGATGCGGCTGAGTGCTGGTTGCGAGAGAGCATTTACTTAATTTGCGTCGTATTTCTAACAAGGCTTTCAAAAAAAAAAAAAGGAAAAACCAAAAAAATCGAGAAAGTTTTCAGTAACCTCTACAGATGCTGCCGGCGGGGAAATACGGAGAAATACATACATTTTGCCGGGTGAATGCGCTTTTTGACCTAGTACTTACATACACCATGCCTACGTCCCCATTCACACGGGAGGACTCCATTAGATACGATGCGAGGCACTGATGCGGGCTGGCTTATGGCCCACTTGACACGTGCTCCTCAAAACTGGGTTGTAAATAAGCGTGTAAGTGAGGCGTAGTCATAAGCGTAGACCTACATATGTTTTTCTGGGTAGACCAGCTTAACTCAAGTTCAATGGAAATAAAAAAGTTGTACTAAATCTACTACTATAAAAGTATGCGGCGAAAAACGAATGCCAATAACATTGAAATTGTTTTTGGATATCGCTGCAGCTTTAGGCTTACACAATGTACGGCTACTTCTTTGCACTCTCTCTTATATAAGATACGTGGCAGCCTGAGGCCATCATGACTAAGAAGCTTATAGAAAATATTTGAAGACGCTAATCGTATGGCAACAAACGCTATATACCGATCGAAGCAAACATCAAGACTAGCAGAAGCCCACCCATGTTCCAAACCAAAACGTCATATACTTATACTAAAAGAACATCCAGATCGATGTGCAAATGGTCTCATTGCTCGTCTAACTTTTAAGTGTTCACACCATAATATCTTACCAATTCTCCAGTAGTTTAAGGTTATAAATTAAGGTAACATCATTTAAAAGAAGTAAAATGTTAGGGACTTTTTGTATTATTTATCAGAAAAATAACAATATTCCAAGTCCAAAGCTCAGCTCACCATATATGCTTACAATTTCAAATTATATCAGACCTCTTTTGAACTAAGCACCTAAATTTTGGCAACATAACAATCATTTCCGTATGTAGGAAAACCAAAACACGAAATCCATTTCCATTCTTGATGATTAATCAGATATCAGCTATGCTTAGCGATGCTTCCGGAGTAGTAGCAGCAATCTCTATTACATCTACCGCTCTACCAGTAAATGTCTACGTCTGCCTCCACCCATTCTGTTGACGATAATGTTCGTGAAGTTTTGTTTTTATACATGTACTCGTAGTGAGACTATAAGAGCTAGAGTCATCAAATTTGGTCCCTCAAACACATCAAACGCGTCCCCTTGCCACGTCCTCTTTCGCTTCGCAAATCGATAGAAGCCTATATCATTCATAATTTTTGAGTTATTTTATTAAAACCCGGTTTGCGCATCTATAAGTACATTATCTATTGATCGAAAAAAATTTGTATTGGAGTGTTGTGTATTCTGAGAATGAATATCTTGTAGTCAAAACTGCGTTAGTAGCGTTCTCACTTGTTTTGCTTTTTATGTGCTGCTAGTTTTTCCAAAAACATTTGCTGCTCCCTTGGAAGTAAATCTGTTTTAGTTGCCGCATTAAAAATTAAACAGTGCGGCAGTTTTTGGGCACCGAAATCGCTGTCCCAAGCGCAGTCTTGCCTGAAATTTACATTAACATGAAATAAAAAACAAGTAAGAACGCTATAGTAGCTTTTCCGAATATAAGATACTCGTACTCTTCGACACACCGAAAGTATGCAGTGGGAATGGGGTGCTCTGATACAAAATATTTTTTTACTTTTTCATCTAAAATTATTATCCGATCTTAATGAAATTTGGCAAATCATTAGATTATGTGCAAATATATATACAACCCGAGTTTCAACTAACTGCGCTAAGATTTGTAGGAGATGAAAAGTTTTTATCGATTTACGGGGGCGTGGCAAAATTTTGAAAAACACATTCTGGCATCCCACAAGGGGTGTCTAGGTTTTTAGGTGTTTTTGTGGATAATGTTTTATCGATTTACGGTGGTGGGAGGGGGCGGGGCAAAATTTTAAAACAAACTTGATCTGACGCCCATACAAGGGGAGTCTGCATAGCAAATTTGGTAAGTCTAGCTCTTATAGTCTTCGAGCTCTAGGTGTTCATACGGACGGACAGGCATGGCTAGATCGACTCGGCCTTTGATGCTGATCAAGAAAGTATATACATTATGGGGTCGAAAACGCTTCCTTTTGCCTGTTACATACATTTGCACAAATACAATATACTCGCTTACTCTACTAGAGTGCGAGTATAACATGTCACTAAGACTGCCTTGCTTCGCCTGGTCGTGGTCCTGGCTTCTAGTCGGCGGTTGTGCTTTTAATGAACCCCGCCATAAAAAGGCAACTTTTTGGCTTGCGCGGAGACAAACGACTTCGTCCAACGCTACAAAAATTTTAATAAAACCGCCCTTTGTTTCCTGCCACGCCGTCTCCTCATAGCCATCGGCTGTTTGTTGCTGGCTGTGTGGCCACCCAGTTCATTAGATTTCATTTCCATTGCTTCTGCATATACGCACTCGTGTTGCATAGTTTAAGGCTCCTCGCCAGCTTAACAAAATGTTTGTTCATGTTGTATATATGTGTGTATGCGGAAAATACACATTGGGAATGATGCTTGAAAGCCACCACAAATTAAGAATGAACTCTCGAAAATGGTTTGGTGGAGTGCTATACTCAACAGTGATATAAGTTTTGGTTACGAGAATACACTTCTTTAGCGACCAAAAAGTTATTAAGAGACATGCTTTATAAACTTTTATCCAATTCTTTCCTGCTTGTTTAGGTATATCCAGAAAAGCGCTAGGTAGAAGAACAAATGAAGACAGTATTTAAAAAATATACAAATATATTGCTTGAGATTAAGTTTAAGAGAATTATTTTTGATGATGAGCCAGGCTAAATAAATTTACTGCAGCCTTTCTGTTCATTTGTTGACATATATTTTTAGGAAGAATTTCGAATAGAGACTACCCATTATTATATATATATATATATATATATTTTTTTTTTTAACAAGAAAGGAAGGCTAGCTTCGGCTTGCCGAATATTATAAACCATTCATATTGTAAATATATAGCCGATCTAGATCAAATCTGGTCAGCGGGCGTGGGGGTACACTGGATATAAGGGATACAAGACAAATTTTGTTTGATTTGAATGATAATCGGTTATGGTACATAGGTCTTTCCTTTTATTGAAAATGACCGAGCGAGTCAGTTTTTTTCCTATCCTCGCAATTGTCCGATCT
This sequence comes from Hirtodrosophila duncani, assembly GCA_037043425.1. Taxonomy (NCBI): domain Eukaryota; kingdom Metazoa; phylum Arthropoda; class Insecta; order Diptera; family Drosophilidae; genus Hirtodrosophila; species Hirtodrosophila duncani. The sequence continues at coordinate 310,448 of JBAMBM010000559.1, forward strand.
TGATCAAATCAGGCCAGTGGCCGTTAGGCCTCCTCAAATGGTTATAAAAAAAAATTCGGTTTGATTTGGACGAAACACAGAAAAGCTCTTAAGAGTTAATTCCGTAACAATCGGTATTATGTGAGCTATATGATAAAGTGCCAGATCGAAACCAGATCTAATCAGCGAACACGGGGCTTCATGGGATACTAGGGATGCAAACCAAATTGTGTTTGACTTGGATGAAAATCAGAAAAATTATGCTAGTAAGTTTTCATTCCGGAAAAACAAAAAAAAACAGTTAAATGGGAGCGGTATAATTTAGTTGTTCGATCTTGGATCTCCTTAGATGGTTACAAACTAAATTTGGTTTGATTTGGATGGACAACAAAAAAGTTATGCTCCTAAGCCTTCATTCCGAAGCAATCGGTTATATGGGAGCTATGTGATATAGTTGTCCGATCTGGATGAATCTCGAACTTAACTAGCGTGCAGATACTAGATGCATCTGGTAAAAATTTCAGCTCTGTAACTCTTAAGGCATCTGAGATCTTGGGGGTGAAACAGATGGAAGGACGGCCGGACGCATGACTCCCCATGTCGTGCTGATCAAGAATATAGATACTTTATATACTCTGAAAAGCTTCGTTCTATGCGTTGCAGACTCCAGGTCCAGGTCTTATTATCTCCCAGATCTAGGTGTTCATATGGACGTACAGAGGAACACGACTCGATCGAGATCAAGAAACAAGAATATATATATACTTTATGGGGTCGGAATCGCTTGCTTTTGCCTGATACATACATTTGCACGCATAGAATGTACTTGTTTATTCTACTAGATCCAAATTCTCAGAAATTATTTTATATTCGGTTCTGTTCTCATTTTAAATTATTCAAAATGCATTTGGCTCAAAGTTGGTCAAAAGACCAAAAAACACGCAAAGAAGAAATTCAGCTAAAAAAATAAAAAACAAAACAGGAAGAAAAATTTACAAATAATACCCACAGCAACGCGATGCATTGCAAACGCTTTCTGTCGTTGGCATCTTTATATTTACTTCTGCAGCGAAGACTAGATTGCGTAAATAGCAAGAGGAAAACGTACAACCCAGATGACCAAAACTAGCTGGCAGTGTTGTGGATTTTGTAACAATTAAGAACGCTATAGTCGATATTCCCTCTATAAGATACTCGTACTCTTAACTTATTTTATATTCGACACACTCGCAAGCATGCAACACTTTTTTAATCGTACGCTAGTAGAGTAAACGAGTATATTGTATGCATGCAAATGTATGTAACAGGCAGAAGGAGGAGTCTAAGATCTTATAGAGTATATAAATTCTTGATGAGCATCAACAGCCGAGTCGATCTAGCCATGTCCGTCTGTCCATCCGTCTGTCCGTATGAACAGCTAGATTTCGGAGACTGTAAGAGCTAGAGAGACCCAATTTGGTATGTAGACTCCGCTTATGGGGCGTCAGATCAAGATTGTTTTTAAATTTTGCAACGCCCCCTCCCGCCCCCGCAAATTGTAGCCAGAGACGTAAAAAAACATTTTGTATGAGAACGACCAATCATCATACCTTCTTAACGATATGCCCCTTGATCGGATCGACTCAGTTGATGACTTGGGTGTTCTCTAAGACCCTAAATTAAAGTTCGACTTACCCATTTTAATTACCGTCAATAAGGCTGTGGGTGTTCTGGGCCGTATCCTTATCCTAAACTTCTGTATACTTCTCTGGTCCGACCTATTTTAGAGTATGCATCATGTGTTTGGTATCCACAATACAAGAATCACCATTACCGCATTGAGTATGTTCAAAAGAAATTTTTACTTTTTGCTCTCCGTGGGTTGAATTGGGACCACAATAACCTCCTCCCTTCAAGTATTCAAGTAGGCTCTTAAGGCTAATAAGCCTTCCATCTCTTGAAAATCGTAAAATTAAACTTAATGTTATTTTTATAATAAGCTGATTAATGGTGATATTGCCTCGCCGTTTTTTAATTAGCCAAATCAGTTTTTGTGTTTCTCGTAGAACTACTGGAAATTATGTTCCTATCTATCTTCAGCACTGTAATTTAAACTATATTCTGCATGAACCTTTTCGAGTCCTTTGTTGTAACTACAATTATCTCTTTAACTTTATCTCTATTAATAACTCCCTTAACTCAAACAAAACATCTATACTAACGCATCTAGCTAGTAGATAATGTAAATTGTTCATGGTTTGTTGTGTTTTAGTTGCATTGAAAGTGAGCGAACGAGTCCGCGTTTTTTCTCTGTGTTCTCGATACGTGTCGTTCGTTATGCGCCCCTCAGCCGGTTGGGCGGGAGGTGGGAGCTTCTAGTCTGGGCTGCGCGCGTAACAAGCCCGTGGCTTGGTATCGTGCGTTTCAATATTTCTCTGTTAACACAGTCTCACCAATAAGGGAGCTCTTTTTGAAGTCGACGTTTTGCCTAAAAAGTGCAACAAATTGAAGACTTGCAGAAACTTGAAGATCATTTTGACACTTGAAAATTCACAGATGTTCAATTAACTTAACAAACAAAGAATGAACACAGATCCCGACCGAAGGAAACTGTTTGTTCCACGAAAGTTCTGGGCTTGTACAAAATCCTAGCTTCAACAACGGTTTACCACTATAACATATAAAAACAGGACGCACACAAACTTTTTTATAGTATACATACCAAATACTTCAAAACAGTAAACAAATATAACAAATTGATTATAGCCTGTAGCTTTTACAGATTGGCTGTTCCCACCACTGTGAATCGAAAATATTTCAACAAAAACAAAACTAAAACAAGTAAGAACGCTATAGTCGATATTCCGACTGTAAGATACTCGTACTCAACGTTTATTCAATATTCGACACACTCAAAAGTGTGAAAAAAAATTTGTATATCTTTTATGGTTGCCCTAATACATATACAAACCGAGTTTCAACTAAATGCGTTAAAATTTGTAGGAGATATAAAGTTTTGCGATTTTCGGGGGCAGGAGGAGGCGTTGCAAAATTTAGAACCAACCTTGATCTGACGCCTCGCAAAGGGAGTCTACATACCAAATTGGGTCTCTCTAGCTCTTACAGTCTCTGAGATCTAGCTGTTCATACGGACGGACGGACGCACGAACGGACAGAGGGACATGGCTAGATCGACTCGGCTGTTGATGCTGATCAAGAATATATATACTTTATGGGGTCGGCGACGCTTCCTTCTGCCTGTTACATACATTTGCACGAATATAATATAATCGTTTACTCTACTAGAGTACGAGTATAATTAACACTGAAAACTGCGAACACATCTACCGACACACGATTTTATTTTCTTGAAAGAAATATGGTTTATTTCTTAAAATATCAAAATTTTTAGCCTACTGTTACTCTATTTGGCAACTTGAGAATCACGCCACAAGTATTAAATGCAGTATTCAAATTTGTTATTACTATCTTTATTGTACACTCTTAATTGTGGTTTTGTTAATATTTTGTGAATTTTTGCACTTGTTAGTTATATAGTTTCCTTGAAGACGGTTGCCGATGTGTAACTGAAATATATTGGCTAAAATCAACAACAACAATCTTTTCTCGACCTCAAGCCGGCTAAAACACCTACTCATTTTTACAAAAACAACCCCTTTTGTTCGAGCATAATTGCGAGAGAGCAATTCCACGCGAAAATGTGAACAAGAATACGAATCCTAGTTACTAAACGAATTGGAAACTGGAGCAAATTGGAAAAAAAAAGAAAAGCTAGATACCAACCCGAAGCTTAGATACCATTCTAATTGTAAACATATACCCGCTTCATTTCATTCATTCATGATATAGTTGCCCAATCTGAATAAAATTTGGGCAGTGAGTGTGGGGCCTCTTCAAATTGTTGCAAACCTAATTTGGTTTGCTTTGGATGAAAAACGAAGAAGTTATGCTAATAAGAGTTCATTTTGAACAAATCGATTATATGAACAGACGAACAGACAGCCAGTCGGAAAGACGGACATTGTTATATCGATTCCCCTTGTTGTTCTGAATTTATATTTGTACAGTCGGAAATGCATCCTTCTGTGCGTTGCAAACTTGCTGACTAATTTAATATTCCATCACAATTTTTTGTGAATGGTGTAAAAATGCTTACACAAAATTCATTCCAGCTTTAAGCGCTGAGAAAGCAAAAAAAAAATTATATATATGTACAAATAATTTATATGTGCTTTTATAAGTTCATACGAAAAATTATATATGCACATTACAACGCTGATTTTCCACTTGAAACAGCAGTATTTGTTTCGCTTGTTCGTTTTATTGTTGTTGCTCAATAAATAATTCACTTTCTCCACCTTTGCTATATTTCCACGCTTTTCCAGAGCCTTTGCTTTAAACATGACGGCGCACAAAAAATATGACAATGAAGCGGCACTAAAATCCATATATGAGTTGTTAACATTTTAAGAAGATTTCACTTAACATGGCAGCAGCCCCCATAACATCAACGACAAATACTTCTTAGGCCAAAAACGTTAATGATACAAGCTAACCAAGACAAATAGTAAACCAGTGAGACGGATAGAGAGTGAGACAGAGTTAGTGAGTGGGAGCTTGGCTGAGGCAGGCACAATAAAGCAGGCCACATAGTTTGCTGCTGACGCGAAATGAAATGAGTTTCAAATTGGCCATAAAAGCTTTCTGTGGGTGGGACTGTAAAGGGGTAGGATTGTGTGAATTGCTATTGTGACAACAACAAAAACATCTTTACAGAAAACAAAACTCATTACCAAACAAACAAACAAACAAACATAAAAACAAGTAAGAACGCTATAGTCGAAATTCCGCCTATAAGATAATCGTACTCAGCATCTTTTTAATATTCGACAGATTCAAAAGTATGTAACACTTTTTGGTATACTTTAATACTAGTAGAGTAAACGAGTATATTGTATTCGTGCAAATGTATGATGCGTGTTTGCATGTAAAGCTGTGTGGATGAATGTGTGTTCATTTTCGCATAAAGTGCGTGTTAAGGCAAGCAGTATATGCAGAGGCAAAAGTAAGCAAGCCAAGACATCCAAAAGATTAAAAAAATTAGTTCTCAAAAAAACTGAAAGTGACAGTAAGACGTTAGACACTGATCAGCTTAATCTTGATGAAGAAATGTTCGTTGCCGATTTTAAGTATGAACATCAAACACAGTGTGCACTTTATTTTTGGCTTGATTTAACACTTAATTAGCAAGAATTCGGGCTTGAGTGCCGCTCATCATTGTCAGCGCATTAAAAAAGAAACGGAGGTAAAAGATGTAGCTTTTTGGGCGCGACTATTTTCCGGCTAATACAAGTGTGCGTCTGAGTGTGCTAAATAATCGCCATCAATGTTATAATCAAGCATGAAACACATATGGCACGAGCAGACCTTTTTCACCTACTGTTACAAGTAAATTATGTATATATTAAATAACCAGCATGGCGTATAAAAGACAGCGAAAAAGTGTTGCATAATTTACAGCCATACAGCCTGCACAGCTTTAGGTTGTATGAATTTAAATACTTTAAGCAGACCAAGTGAAAGCATTATATTGGACTTATAAGAGCAAGATTACGATAATGGTTGTAGACAAAAACGTAAAAAAAAACATTTTGTATCAAAAGCACCCCACCCTAAAATAAAATCAAAAAGTGTTGCATACTTTCGAGGGTGTCGAATATAAAATAAAGAGTACGAGTATCTTGCAGTCGGAATATCGACTATAGCGTTATTACTTGTTTTAATTTGAGATAAGATAGCAAAAACTGAAAGTGACAGTAAGACAGTGCTGCCAAACTTGATGGCTTTATTAGACTTGATTAAATTGGAGGTCATAAATTCCACAAATTCAAATTTGGTGCAGTTTCCGTTCCGAAGATAGTGCACGATAATTTGTCTTCAAAAAATATAAATGTTTATACAGCTTCTAAAGCTTCAATTGAAATCTTCAAGAAAATTAAGGTTGCATTTGGCTAAACGAAAACAAACAAGTATGTCATAAAGATCCAGAAACAGCTGCTGTGTAATTTATTGATCAGAATCGGTCGTCTATATTAAGTATTTCAAAGTCCTTGGATTTGCCTCTCAGTGGTTTCCATTTGGCTCTAGGTATTATAAGAATGACAAGCCGACTCGATATAGCCACGTAGGTCTCTCTGTTTCTGTTTCTAAACCAATCGATATGAAATTTTACCATAGGCTTAATTTTCCTGCTCATATGAAAAAATTGTCAAGACTACTGTATCACATAGCCCTCATATAACCAACAGATTCAGAATGAACTTTTAGTGCACTAAAATTGGTTATTTTCATCCGAATCCAACCAAAGTTGGTATATGACAGTCTTAGATGCCTGCACGTGTGCTGACTAAATTTCATTCAGATCGGACACCTATATCATAAAGCAATATAAATTGTCATATACTAAAAGAAACCATGGAGCAGTTTGGATTATTCTGCGTGCCTATCAGGGAGATGTCTGTCCTTTGTCTCACTGTCTCTCTCCCGCCTTACCATGACTAAGCTGTGAGGCTGGCAGCGAACATGGATTTAGAATGAACGGCAGATGGCGCTAAAAAACTAAGCACTGTGTGTGAGAGATAGAGGGAGAGGTAAAAATATAACAGAATGTTCTGTCTCTCTCACGCACAACGTTAACATTGTGTTTGTGTGTTCTTATATAAAAAAGTATCTATGCATGCATAAACGAACATTTGTATTTATGAATACAAGTAAACTTTTGCTTCGCTGCCTATTGTTATTGCAGCAACAAATACTTTAAAAACCTTCACGTCCGGTCATGAAATTTTGTAAGGATCTAAATAATTCGTTTTTCCTAATATTATAGTTCTGCAAGCTTCGGGTAACCGAAGTTAGCCTTCCTCTCTTGTTATACTTGGACTCTAGTAGAGTAAACGAGTATATTGTATTCGTGCAAATGTATGTAACAGGCAGAAGGAAGACCCCATAAAGTATATATATTCTTGATCAACATCAACAGCCGAGTCGATCTAGCCAAAAAAATAAAAAAAACATTTTGTAGAAAAACATCCCACCCAAAAAAAAAATGTTCCTACTTTTGAGTGTGTCTAATATTGACTAAATGCTGAGTACGAGTATCTTATAGTCGAAATATCGACTATGAGATCGACTGAGATCTTTGTATTTAAACAGACGGACGGACAGCTGGCAGTCGGTTAGACGGACATGATTATATCGATTCCCATTGTCATTCTGATCAAGAATGCATACACTTTATATAGTTGGAAACGTTTATTTTATGCGTTTCAAACTTCCTCTCAATACCATTTGGAAATGGTATAAAAAGAAGTTATGCTATATAAGCTTCGGCAGGCCGGCCTTTCTTGTTTTGTCACATTTTCCACTGTGGCATATGTGGCCTTAGTACGCCCTTCGCTCTGCTGTTGTTCCAACCCCACGCACATTCACAAACGCACACGCACAAACGCAAAATAAATAATTTCATTTGACTTGCAAATGTAGCTCTGTTTTCATTGAGAGCCTGAGAGCTTTGCAACAACAACAGCAGCAACAGTAGCGACAGCAGCAACAACAACAAGCACTACAGCAATAAAAACGTTGTCATGAAACCAAAAGCAGCGTTAGCCAAATAACGCCCGCAGCAGCAGCAGCAACAATAACAACAGCAGCAAGCAGAATGCGAAGAAAATAAACCAAGCAAAATGGTACCGACAGCTGCCGACGACGCTTACAAGAAAATGAAACAAAGGGAACACACACACACCCACAAAAACATACACATAAATGCACATCCACATACGGAAAAAACAGGCAGAAAATATGTCTGTGCTTCAAAGTAACTAAAATTAAAACGACTAAAAGATGAGCTACAAAGCAGTTACAGCATTGCCATATATTAACAGCTCATTATCAGAGCCTGGCACAAGGGTTGGGATAATTCTGCCAATTCAAGCGGCACTTGCAATGCACTTGAAAAAGACTGTTTATTGAATGTACGCATAGCTGGGCTTCAGGTGCAATAGAGAAATAATGATCTTTGCTGATACCGAAGCTTTTTCGAGCCTGCTAGCTTCTCTACTTTACAAGAACCAGAGAAAAGTATTGTAGCAAACATGGACCTTATCGAGATAATATGTCTCAACAGGTGAAGACTATTTGGTGAATTTCCTTTACGACTTCTTATAGTATAAGACAAGTAAGAACGCTGTAGTCGAAATTGCGACTATAAGATACTCATTCTCACCATTTTATATTTATCACACTCTCAAAAGTATGCAGCACTTTTTGATTTTTATTATATATATGTGCATATATCTTTTGAGATCTTATGTAAATTTTTAATCCGATCGTTATGAAATTTGGTAGATCGCTGGAGAATGTGTTTATACACTTACAAACCGGGCTTTAATTAAATATGACAGCAATTGTTGGAAATACACGTGAGGGAGGGGCGTGGCCAAATTTGAATACTAACTTAATCTGTGACTATACAAGGGAAACCTGCATACAAATTTGGTGACTCTAGCCCTTATAGTCTCCGAGATTTAGATTTTCTTACATTCAGACGGACGGACAGACAGACGGCTAGAACGACTCGGCTTGTCATGTTGATCAAATATATATATATATTATGTGCTCGGAAACTCTTCCTTCTGACTGTTACATACATTTGCACGCTTACTCTTTAGAGTAAGAGTAAAATAATACATTTTCAGTAACTTAAAAACAATTTCAGGACAGTTCCCGAACCCACAACTACGAAACTGCGAAAAACATGGCAAACATCGATCCAGAAGAAACTTTAAAAATACTGCCAGAGGTATTACTCGCAACTTGTTAGTCAATCAAGTCTGAGACACATTGACAACTCTCATAGGTGACACTTTTCTGGGCGCTCACAAGAGCAGAACACAATATTTTCTGCGACAAAGTTAGAACTTTGGTTAATCATCAGTCACAGATACAAGACAAGAAGCCCGCTTACAAAAAAAGACCCAAACGCCGAATATAATAAACGCGTACGTAGATTGATGCGTAAATGGTAGCTGTTCGCAGCTTATAATACCAACGTTACAGCATAAAAATGCATTTTCATATAAACTTAGACCGAGGTCAACTAGCAGGCGGTATTTTGCAAAATGGCTGCTTATTGGTCAGCTACGCAATATAAATATGGAAATTTCTGCAGGTAGCTGTTGAGCTTTTGCACGTGCTTTGTTCTCTAATAAGTCAGTAAGATAATTATTAAAGACAAGTAAGAACGCTATAGTCGATATTCTGACTAAAAGATACTCGTACTCAGTATTTATTCAATATTCGACACACTCAAAAGTATGAGTTTTTTTTGGGTGAGGTGGGGTGTTCTCATACAAAATGTTTTTCTACGATTTTGTGTATACTTATTATACGATCTAAACAAAACTCGGCAAATCGATGGATTATGTGCTTATACACATGCAAACCGAGTTTCAACTAAATGCGTTAAGATTTGTGGAAGATAAAAAGTTGTGCGATTTTCGGGGGCGGGAAAGGGCGTGGCAAAATTAAAAAATTAACTTGATCTGACGCCTCACAAGGGGAGTTTACATACCAACTTAGGTCTCTGTAGCTCTTACAGTCTCCGAGATCTGGGTGTTCATACGGACTGACAGACGGACAGGCAGAAGGAAGCGTCTAAGACCCCATAGTCTATATATATTCTTGATCAGCATCAACAGCCGAGTCAATCTAGCTATGTCCGTCTGTCCGTCCGTATGAACACCTAGACCTAGACCATAAGAGCTAGAGTCACCAAATTTAATGTGTAGACTATCCTTTTGGTGGGTCATATCAAGTTTGTTTTAAATAGTACTCTCAAACAAAATTCGATTTCTAATATCGCCTCGCCCGATTTGATCCGGATAGGTCCACTATATCATAAAGCAATTTATTTGGTACAGAGTATGTACCTGTCGACCTAGCTCGACTGTAGTGCTCATATTTGTTTAGTCCATCCTGTAAACTTATTGTTCTATGCTGTTTGAAAATAACGGCTACATCATATGGATGTACATATTGTAATATATATCGTTAGCCATATACATATATATATATACATATATATATATATTAACATGTCGATAGTTGTATTGTAAGATAAGAGAATCGATAGAGATATTGGAGAAGAAGCAGACCGAGTAACATGGATTAATTAAATAAAGAATTTTAAGTTAAAAGTTGTTTAAGTTTTAGTTCAATAAAGAATTTTAAGTTAAAACTGAAGAACACCATGTGCTGTTTACAGTACGTGTAAGTAATAACTTAAGAGCATACAATTTAAAGAGTTGAACACAGTCTTTTACACATACACACAAACATGTATATTAACACAATCTGATTGAAACAATAGGCTGTGGTAAGTCGCGACACAGAATATTAAATTACTCACTAATCGGTTACAGAGAAGGCAGTTGTCTTTTAACTGGTCAAAAATTAATTCCGCCGAAGACGTGTACTTTGTGATTCAACAATATCCATAGAACAATAGCCTTAATTTAAATAACCTTAAGGCGATTGGGAGCTTGTAGAGCAGCCCAAATGTCGGCAACTTCGCTCAATGACATTTTTCGGTTCGCCTTCACTCCCCTGCACATAAAATATATGTAAAAAGTAGCTGATAAAAGAAAAACACACACAGCAGCAGCAGCAGTAGTCACAGCTGTATCTCTCTTTCTCTCTCTCGCTCTCTCCCTCTCTCTCTCTCTCTGTTTCTCTTTATGAGCATATATCTATAATTTTAAATATATATATGTAGGTATTAACTTAGCGTGTCTGATAGATACCCACAGCAAGCTTGATGTGTATCATAATTGAGCATTTGATAGATATCTAGTAAAAGACCAGAACAGAAGAAATGCCTATGTTTTAGTTAACAGAATTTCAAAGAATTAGAAAAGAGAATAAATCGGAATAAGATACTCGTGCCAAGCATTTATTTCATAGTTTTACGGTGTTCATACCCACAGATAGACAAACATCTACACAAATACAATGAGCATATGAGTAAATTTTTAAGTTTGCTCTGTGTTAGAGAGAAAGGGAACAAACTAGCCTTAGCCTTCGTTTAGAATCAAATCAGAATAATGATGTATATCTCCCCCTCTCTCACTCATATAACATTTAAACATATATGCATATATTCATGTATGTTTGTGAGAATGCGTATATGTAAAGTAAAGTTACACACATTCATTAATAACTTTTTTGTGCAGAAATGTTGACTATGGTGGGGTTTTGATATACAAATTTTTTAAGCGTTTGTCCACAAATATTATCAGATCTTTATGAAATTTGACAGCTCAGTAGGTAATGTTTTATTATACTTGTTTATAAACAGAGTTGTAAATAAATATGTTATCAATATTAGCGGGCGTCTTCAATTTGAAAACAAACTAGATCCGACGCCACAGCAGGGAGTCTACATACCAAATTTGGTAACTCTAGCTCTTACAGTCTTCGAGATGTAGTTGTTCATAAGGAAAAACGGACAGACAGACAGGGCTAGATCGACACGGCTTGTCATGCTAATCAAGAATATATGTGCGAGTATATACTATATAGAGTCGGAGATGCTTCCTTTTACCTGTTACATACATTTTCACGAATACCATTCTCTCGTTTATTCTATAGAGTACGAGTATAAAAATGCAATTAAGAGTTGCACCAAAAAGGGAGGCAAATCGCATGCTTCAAAAATCCTCTAAAGCTACCGAGTTTGGTATGTAGGCCCCACTAGGTTGGCGTCAGATCAAGTTTGCTTGAGAATTTTGAAACGCTAGACGAAATCTTTTAAAAACTTTGTATATAGAAACCCCACCGTGGCGCACAATTGTGCATAAAAAAGTATTGAAGCACCCCACCCCCACAAAAAAATTAGGCCGAATATGGGACATATTTGTCCTAGCGGCATGTACATCAACGAACTGGATACCGATCGCCCGATTATGTAATATAGCCCCCAAAAAACGATTCTTTTGATTTTTGTTTTCATCCAAATCGAACAAAATTTGGTGTGCATCAATTTTTTGGAAACAATACATCTGCTCATTAAATTATATTTAGATCGGACGACTATGCAATATAGTCCCCAAAGAAACGATTTAGTCGCAATGAACACACAGTAGCAAAACTGCTTTGTTATACCATTCACAAAAAAATGTGATCGTACATTAACTATTTCAAGAAGTTTGCAGCTCACAGAAGGAAGCTTTTATAACTATATAAAGTACATATATGTTCTTGATCAGCAAGACAAGAGGATTCAAAATAGCCATGCTCGTCTGTCTGTCCGTCCGTCTATCAATCCGACGTCTGTCCGTACGTCCGTCCATCTGTCAGTCTGTTTCAACACAAAGTTAAAAGTTACAGAGCTGAAATCTTTACCAGCTGCTTCTTTTTCTGCACGATAGTTAAGTTAAGTTCAAATTCATCCAGATCCGGAATGAACAGTTAGTAACATAACTTTTATGTTTTTCATCGAATTATAACCAAATTTGGTGGGTATCCATTTTTTTTATCCCCAAAGCCGCCCGACATAATTTGATTCATAGCTTATATATTTTATTCATAGAAAGAAATGGCATAACTTCCTTGTTATTTATCCAAATCAACCAAAAATTCGGTTCATATACATTTGAGCAACCCCCACGACGGCTGAGCAAATTTGATTAAGATCTGGCCCCCATATTATATAGCTCCCCCGATTTTTTCGGAATGAACACTTCGTAGCATTAGTTTTTTGTTAATCATCTAAATGAAACCAAAGGAGCACCCACTCCGACAACTTAAATTGATTTGATTTGACATGCATTTATAATGTGAAAGGTCGATCCGTCCGTCTGTCTGTACGTCTAACCGTCTGTCCGTCCGTATGAACACCTGTATCTCGAAGACTATAAAAGCTGGGGTCACCACGCCCCCTCCCGCCCCCACAAATCGATAAGAACCTTATATCTCCCACATATCTTAACGCATTTAGTTGAAACTCGGTTTGTATATGTTTTTGCAGATAATCTACCGATTTGCTATATTTCAATAAGATCGGAGATAGATCGGATCAATAAGATATTTGCAGACAAAAACTTAAAAAAAATATTTTCTATGAGAAAAACAAAAAATTGAGTTATATTTCACTATAATTTTTGTAAGCATTGACTATTGGCATGGTATGTGACGGAAGGGGGGAAAATAGTAAAACTTAGTGAAGTGCAACAATCGAAACATTTAGCAAAGTGGAGGAAGCATGACGATAAATATGTTAAGATAAATAGTAGCAATTGAGAGAGGTCTAGATAAATTTACTATGGAAAGATTATGAGATTGAATAGTGTGAAAAATAACGGTAATCCTTAACTAAGTCGGTCTAGCTGAATACTTTGATTTATATCAAACATAAATTTGCAATAAGCTTTGGCTCTCAGGTTGATATATTTGCAAAACTTTTGCTAAATTTCGAAACTATTTCAATATACAACCATTGATTCCTGAAATGATTGCATTTGTTATAGGCAGTAGAACATTGGTAATTGTAATCATACATTACCCTCTTACTAATGTGGTGCCTTTCCATGAACCCAGTCAGTTCTAAGAGTAGACCTCATGAAAATATTTCTTTATATCAGGGTCGACCTGCAATTGCAATTCTGATTGAAAATTTCTTTGATCTTTCCTGAGGCCTACATTTTACAATTTACTTTTTGTTCAACATTTATGCTCAACATATGCAAGCCCAAAAATTTGACTGGACCAGCCCAACATACGCCTACACCAAGGACTTTAGAGCTGTCAGACACGATTAGCAAGTACATGGCACACTGTAGCCAACTAATTAGCAAGCTTTAAGCAGGTGAAAGGTGGGCGGTAGGGGGCGTGGTCAAGGCCACACAGTCCAACTGAAGGAGGCTGTTTTTCTTAGCTGCAGCTAGTGCAACATCTTGGGGTGGCGTCTTCCTGTTTTTGCAAGCAGTTTATATGCAAATTTCATAAGCTGTCAACATATGTATGCACATTAGAGTAGGTGTTTGCAAAATGGGATGAGTGTGTGTGCATGTGTACCTTTGTGTGAGTGAGCAAGCTAAACCAAGAGTGCTGTTTAGTGTAGTGTGTCTTTGGTCAGCGTTCGTAGGCATTCCTAGGTCAATACGTTTACTTCAATTACTCATGCAGTCAAAACAGGCACAGGGGCAGAGCTTAAGAGAGTAGCAAAAGGTCACAGGTATGGGTGTGCAAGAGGCTGTGTATGTGTGAGTGTGTCAACGCAATTAAGGTTTCCGTACAATAATACAGCCAGACAGGGCATGGGATACAAGACACACACAGATGTGCATATAAATTGCTTAGATGTAAAATATGCAAAAATATTTGTGACATTGCATTCCAGTAACGGATATCGACTAGCTGAAAATTCAGCTCAACCAACACTCGTCATGGCAATTTTTCCATGTTACATAATTATTTATTGAATTGAACACAAAACCATCAATAATTTGACTGAAGTCAAGAAATTTTTAAAAATGTATGCTACCATTTCTATGGACTGATTTTCTATATAGCTAACAAAAAAAGAAAACAAATTACATATAAGAACTTTTGTATTATATTCAACTATAAGCATTGGTTAATTAAAGCCACTGCAGTTTTTGCGTTATGTAATAATTAATTATTAAATTCGAGACGCTGGTTTCTCAGTGTACATAAGTGCTGTTTGGGTCAAGAGTTTGAACTAAGTAAAAACGGATCCTTAGCGTGGGCATCTGCCATAACTTGTACCTTATGTGAAAATCACCTATTTCTGTTTGACCTGTGTGTTGTTCCTTAATCAGCTAGGGACAATGGTTTTATGTATATTTTATACATATTTATATATATATACATACAAACATATAAGACCGAGCAGTTAGCAGTTAATATTAATGAGTCATCCACCTGACATTCCTTGCCTTGGCATCCAATCATGATTTCTTTTATTCTCGACTATGAAAAATATATAGCAAACTCGACGTTTTTGGATGCCAGAAGAGACTATTGAAGTCGCTAAAAGGCTCCTTTTGGATTTTCCACCAACTCAGGTAGACATCAAAAGTTTAATGGTCACCCAATTTAAAAGCTGTGCAGAAAATTAAAATTAAGAAAAACATTTATCAATAAGCTTTGTTTTTATACTCATACTCTAAAAAGTAAACGAGTATATTGTATTCGTGGAAAAATATATAACAACAGGCAATAGCCCTGTCCGTCTAACCGTCTGTTCGTCCATATGAACACCTACACTTCGGAGACTATTCACCAAATTTTGAATGTAGACTGCCTTAGTGTGGCGTTAGATGAAGTCCGTTTAAAAATTTTTCCACGCCCCTTCCTCCCGCGCAAATTGATAAAAAAACGTATATCTTTCACAACTTACACATTTAGTTAAACTTCGGTTTGAGTATATTTTTCTAACGACTGGTTAATATTTCTAGACAAAATCGCAAGAGTATCTTTTATTTGGTATTAAATATTGCAAAATTACTTTTGTGTGACCTTTGGTTATATTTTCGTTTTATTTTGAACAAACGAGCCGAAAAAACAGCTATTCTTGTCTTAGGTCAAGTTCAACCGTATGCAAACATGAAAATACTAAAACATTTCAATGTCACTGAGTAAGTAATAAAAAACGATGCAAGCAAAATCGCAAAGCGCTGTGCCACATGTTATTGTTGGTTTAACCATTCAAACCGCATTTCTCATGCAATCCCCCTCCCCCCTTCAGCGAAAAATCTAACTGAAGGATAACCGAGCCCACGCGACTGTCGACAAGTTTCCCTAGTTTCCCTATCGCTTTTGTTGTTCGTATTGTTGCTATTGCTATTGTGGCACTGGCTGCTATCGTTGCTGTTTTATGTTAATTAGATATGTGTAATATTTTTTTTATTATCTTTATTGTTTTTGTCATAACGGTTAAATCTGTAAGCAAGAACGGTTTAGTTGGCGTGACTATTATGTGTGTGTCTCAATCAATCAGTTTAGTTCAATCATACCAGTGAATTGTCGAGGTTAACCAACTGAAAATAGCTGTGTTGTGATATTTGGTCAAATATGTCGAATGGGTAATATCAACTTTTGTGCTTGTATGTATGTGCAATGCTCGCTCGTCCTGTCTCCGACCTATTTGCGTTATTGGCAACCTACCTGCAAATAACCAACAGCAGCAACAACAGTAGTGACAACACTTTTGCATGCAAATAAATTAGACATAACTCCCTCCACCCACCTCCCTACCACCCAGCCCCCTCCTGTTGGAAGTTAAACATATGTGTCAATGCCGTGCGCCCCATACTCGTGGCGCTAGGAGCGGCTGGCCTCTGCTTATGTCTTCCATCTGGTCGCGTTAACCTTCTGCAAACCATGAACCAGGCAATATGTGAACAAAGCAAGAAGAAGAATTCCATCTCATCTGTAGCAATTTTCAAACCACCAAAATGTATAATAATCTGCATAATCTGCACACATGGAGAATCATCAGAGCAACTTTGTCGCAAATATAATATTTACAATTCTATGTATGTAGAGAGTCCATTTGTTTTATCACCATTTCAAAGCAGGCAGCATTGCATTTTAAATTAAGCGCTTACTTTGTACTTTTCATATAGGAAGAATTATAAAAACAAACAGAATTTCTATAGAATCAAGAACAAGATCGTGTTGAACAAGATTACATATCTATAAATCAGCCAAATTTCATAGCCATCGGATAATAATGGTTGAAAAAATCGGAAAAAAACACTTTCCTTATATGTTTTAATTTGGGATCGGGGAGGACTTCAAAGAAGGTAGCTAAAATGTTGGTACTACAGATCCACATCTTATCAGGACCCGCGGCACAAAATATGAAATCACAGGGATGGGCGATATCCGCGTTTTTCTCCATACTTAATATTTGCCATTAAGTATTCAATGTCAATTGCAAAAAATTGTTTTTTACAATTGTTTTTATACTCGGTAGCCAGAGAGCAAAGGGTAGATTGTGTTCGTGCAAACGTATGTAAGAGGCATAAGGAAGCGTTTCCGAGCCCATAAAGTATATATATATTCTTGATAAGCATCGACAGGCGAGTCTATCTAGCCCTGTGCGTCTGTCCGTCCGTATAAACATATAGATCTCGGAGACTATGAGGCTAGTCACCGTATTGGTATGTAGACTCCCCTAGTGAGGCGTCAGATCAAGATTGGTTTAAAATATTGCAACGCCCTTTCCCGACCCCGGGAATCGATAAAAATTTATATCTGACACATTTTGTCAAACTCGGGTTTGTATAAACACATTAACTAACGACATGTCAAGTTTCATTAAGATCACATAATATATTTAGTTATCTAGGTATCGCAAAAAAAAAAACAAGTTTTTCCTTGGAAAATCAAATCGTCGGCAATAACATTGTCGCAACAGTTGTGTTTCTGTCTCCCTTTCACTTACACGCATGCTCGAATGACCGAAATTTGATTGCGCTTGTTCAAATGCAATTGTAATTGTGTTGTATTGCGAAATGGGGCAACGGGGTTTATAAGCAGTTGTTGGTTGAATGCAAATATTTTGCACTGTTACGGTAAAAGTATCTCAGTACAGGGTATCTTATAGTCGGAATTTCGGCTATAGATTTGTTAAAGTAATAACGTGTTGAGCCAAGGCTTTCGGGCAGGCTGTTGCTAACAGAATTTTATTTCTTTTGCTGTTAAAACTCATCTTATCACATATCAAATAAGGTATTGACAGATGAAATTTGCATGTTCGAAATTTAATTTGCGGTATTATTATTTATTTTAAAAGCTAATGCTTATCACTGTAGCTAAGTACAGTTGCCTGTCTACAATGGCGGCGCTGTCAAGACTTCATGTCTTTCACGTGTCGGCGTATATATGAGAGAGTGTGTGGATATGTATATATGAGAGTTTGTGTGTCGCATAAAGCGCACAAGTGCCAAATTGCTTAGGCAAACTACGTTAGTTATTACGGACAGCGGTTGCTACGTCTATGAACTTGCCTTTGGCGTCGATGCCGGTGCTGGTACTGGTGCTCCGGGTGTGCACTGGGGTAGCGTTGTGGATACGGCAGTGCTGGTTTTGGTTTTCGGTAGGTGTGTTGTTGCTATGGCCTGCTACGGCACATAACTGGGTGTTGGGGAGCCGTGAGAGTGACTTTAATGTTTCGACAATATACATATATAAAGCATACGATATGTGTACCCTAGCATTGGGTGCATAGCTATGTGAAAGGCTGCTTGGTTGAAGTTATGGTCGAAGAATCGCCATTACTATTTGTATGATGGCTCTTTGATCGAACAACAGCAAGTAGCACTAACAATTACTGTCAAGGGAAAAAGAAAAAGGTAGCAAGAACAAAAGATTTGGCTATGGAGAACGCCAGAGATTCACAGCCTAAAGGCGGCCAAGAAATAAACGCAAAAAGTGCAATCACTTAGCTTGGCTCTATCTGTAAATACACAAAATCAACTATACAAGCAACTTAAAGGGTATTGAGAAGTGGGTGTGTCTATGCGTGAGGGGAGAACATACAGGTTAATAACGGCCTGAAATGAAATTAAAATAGCTCATAAAACCAGACTAGATGGAATATTTTAAGGAAATATTCAAAAGAAACAAGGTAGAAATGCTAACTCGGGTATCCGAAGCTTACATACCCTTGCAGAAATGTGTGCCTTAAAAGAAAGAATTAGTTAGTAGCATGATCCGAACTAAAATTGGTCAAGTCAACGTGGAGGCTTCTAAAACTTATTTTTCTACAGACTCGCAGCTTCCATTAAAATGTTTTTGTATATACATATATACTTGCATATACATATTCAAATATACAACCATACGTACATACAGATTCTTCAAATATATTTGCTTTGATTCCGAATGAAGGTCCGCTCTCTCTATCTCACTCACAGCGCCTAGGGCAAGCTACCTCAATACTATTTGTTTTGCCATAACGAATGTGTATGAGAGCTATATAATATAGTGGTCCGATCCGGACCGGATTTTGTCAGCAGACTTGGAGAATTAAGCAAGTAAGAACGCTATAGTCGATATTCTGACTATAAAATACTCGTACTCAGCATTTATTCAATGTTCGACACACTCAAAAGTATGAAAAAAGATTTTTTTTGTTGGGGGTGGGGTGTTCTCATACAAAATGTTTTTTTACGATTTTGTTTACAATTATTATTTGATCTTAACCAAACTTGGCAAATCGGTAGATTGTGTGTTCACACATATACACACCGAGTTTCAACTAAATGCGGTTTGCGGGGGCGGGAGTGGGAGTGGCAAAATTTAAAAACAAACTTGATCTGACGCCCCACAAGGGGAGTCTACATACCAAATTGGGTCTCTCTAGCTCTTACAGTCTCCGCGATCTAGGTGTTCATACGGACGGACGGACTGACGGACACGGCTAGATCGACTCGGCTGTTGCTCCTGATCAAGAATATATGTACTTTATAGGGTCGGAAACTCTTCATTTTGCCTGTTACATACATTTGCACGAATACAACATGCTCGTTAACTCTCTTAGAGTAGGAGTATAAAAACAAAGAAGACAATCGAAATCTTCCTGAAGAAACAATGTATCGCAGCACACATGTACTAACTTTGCCAGCTCACTGCTGATCAGCTATCGATAAAAAACGATCAAAAATAATATCGTTGGAGTCTTAGCTATTTTCATTGATTTGCATCGATAACAGATACGTAAACACGTAATGCCTGGTTCGAATGTGTGTGTGTTATCGCTACAACATTGTTTTCCACTTAAAATGCCATTATGAATGATATCTGTGGAGAATTTATCTAGTCAGAGTTAGCACTGGACACAAAATCAGTTTTATCGCCTGTTTCAACATTTTTGATTGATAGTTGCTCAGGAATTTGGCTAGTGACGGGCGTGAGGCAGCCAGAGGACGACTGTAGTTGATTTACTTTTAATCTCTATTAGTTACTGTTTGCTCTTATGTTATTTTGAAAGTACACAGCATATACAAAGCTAGCGCCTAGCACACAGTTAAAACTTTACGCTACTCCGAAACGTTAACTTAAAGTATTTTTGCATTTCTGTGAAACACAATCTGCAATCAAGTTGTGCTGCATGTGTTATTGTGCTAATGGGGGTGCTTGAGGGCAACGTCAACAACGAAGCGAATTGATTTTTCCTTTTTTTTGTTGGCATTTAAATGTGTATTTTTATTGGGTTGCGCTTGTAAAAATTGATAGAAAAAACATCAAATGAAAATTTAATATTTTATGCATAATGCTGCAAGAAATAGCATAGGTCTTAAAAAAACTGATTATCACAAATGTCAAGGAAGGCGAGTTCAAAATCGCAATTCAAGTTAAGTACTAATATCATGTTTTAAACAAGTAAGAACGCTATAGTGGATACTCCGTTTACAAGATACTCGTCCTCAACATCTATTTAATTTTCGACACACTCAAAAGTATGCAACACTTATTCATTTTTTTGTTTTTGTCTTTTTGTCGATTTTGTCCACAATTATAATCCGATCTTAATAAATTTTGGCAAATCGCTTATATTATGTGCTTATACTATATAAATTGTGGGAGATAAATTGTGGGCTTTGTAATATAAATGTATGTAACAGGCAAAAGGAAGTGTATATACTCTCTCTACCTCATAAAGTATATATATTCTTGATCAGCATCAACAGCAGACTCGATCTAGCCATGTCCGTCGGTCCGTCCATATGAACACCTAGATTTGGTATATAGACTCCCGTTGTGAAGCGACAGAATGCGTTTTTGAAAATTTTACCACGCCCCCTCCCGCCCCGCAAATTCAATAAAAACCCTATATCTACCACAAATCTTAAAACTCGGTTTCTATATGCAGGTATAATAAGAACCACTCACACATACAAAATATGTCTAAAACAACTTCAACAAAATTATTCATATTTACCGTAATTAATGTTGAGCCAATATACGCACTTTTCAGTCGTTCGAATCCGATGAAACTATGTTTGTGCACATTTTGTGTATGTTCAAGAACAAACAAACAAATCGAAAAGTCCACTAGACACTAGGCGAAGTGATTTAAAAGCCTGTTACTGCACTTCGTTAAACGTTCCTTGGATTATTGGGAATACTGTTTTTATAGTTTTGATTAATGATTGAATCGATTTTGTTTTGTTTTGTTAAGTATTTTGACACTGAAGATTTTGCACATTAAAAAAATTAAAGATTTGGTGCATTCGAGAGTTTTAAGTTCGTGTTTTAAGTTTCAATTTCTGTTGAAAGGATTGCCGCTTCCAATTGTTCTTTAAGTTTTCAACGTTGACTGTCGGCTGGTTGGTTCTGCAGTGCCTTGCTGAGTCGCCTTGTCGAGCGGTTGTGTGAAACTGATGCCAAAGCGCATCGGGCGCAGGAGTATATAAAGCAATCATCATATAAAAAGCCAAAAAAAACGACGGAGAGCAGCTGAGAGCTGAGCGTGCGTTCCTTCGTGTGCTCGGCTGGTCTTCGTCCTATTCGGATGGCGGCGGCGTTGCTAGCATTAATGAACGAGGGCGCACGCAACCAGTAGGAGGCATTGACAAACACCTGTAAGCACTGTTAGTCGTCGTCGGGTGGGCGCCCATCGCCGGACCGGTTCCGGCTGACTATGTTTTGCCGAGTGCCGACAGCTAGAGAGTGGGAGAGACAGAGGGAGAGCGACCACATCTACATTGCCTCGACACTGCTCGTACGAAAGCTATTTACCTAGCCAGGCTATGGACGTATTGGATAGTGGTGCGATTAATGAAGAACATTTTTAAAATAATTACTAATAATTCTACATTTGAGAATTGGAAGTTAATTGTCTTTAAATAAGAATTTAAATCTTGAAATAAGTCTGAAATACTTAAAATGACACTTTTGCATACTTTTCATCTTCCTTTCACTTACAATTCTCAGTTGGTTCATTGAAGTAGCTGTAGAACGATGGAAGAATGAAAAAGTTGGAGCTACCTTCGGAGGTTGCCTGTGCTTCTTTTAAGTTAATAACATAACTTTCTGTTCAATATTAATCAGACTTAATTTTATTTTGAAATAAATATACATATACGATTAATCAGACTTAAAAGAAAGTTCCAGAAATAAGAATTTAGTTCTTGAAGCAAGAACTTAGATGATGTTTAGAAAAATTCAAAATACTTTATTTTATTCTAAGTGGCTTGAGAAGCTAGGAATAGTAGACTTATAAGTTAGAGGTATATGTGGTTATCAGAGATGATTATATTATACTTCCAACCTACCTTATACTACTTTGGCAAATCAACTATATCCCATAGCTTATACAACTTTTTTCTAGTTCTGTCACTGATATCTCAAAAACAAGGAATTTATTTCAGTACTAAAACTTAATAATTGTTTTCTTTTAATTCACATATATGAAAGAAATAAAAAACAAAAAAAAAAAGGAAAGCTAGCTTAGGCTTGCGGAAGCTTACATAACATTTACATTGTAAATAAATAACCGATCTAGGTAGAATCTGAATGGAGTGGATACAAGGGATACAAGACGAATTTGTTTCATTATGGACGAAAAAAAGAAAAGTTATGCTACTAAGTTTTCATTTCGGAACAATCGAATATATGACAGCTATATGATATAGATCTCCGATCTTGATCAGAACTGGCCAGCCGACGTAGGTTTTCCTCAAATGGATACAAACCGAGTTTGGTTTGATTTGGATGAAAAAAGTTATGCTCCTAAGTGTTCATTCCAGAACAATCGGTTATATGGCAGCTATATGATATAGTTCTCCAACCTTAATTAGATCGAGCCAGTGGACGTGGGGCTTATTCAAATTGACACAAACCGAGTTTGGCTTGATTTGGACGAACAATGAAAGAGTTATGCTCCTAAGTGTTCATTCCAGAACAATCGGTTATATGGTAGCTTAATGATATAATTCTCCGATCTTAATTAGATCGAGCCAGTGGACGTGGGGTTTATTCAAATTGACACAAACTGAGTTTGCATTTTTTGGATGAAAAACAGAAATGTTATGCTCCTAAGTGTTCTTTCCGGAACAATCGGTGATATGTGAGGTATAAGATATATATTTTAGCTTTGTAGCTTTTAAGACTTCTAAGATTTTTGTGTTGAAACAGACGGACGGGCAGACGGACATGGTTATATCGATTCCCTTTGTCATACTGATTAGCCATATATATACTATATATAGTCGGAAACGCTTCCTTCTATGCATTGCAAACTTCCTGACAAAATGAATATACCATTTTGTATATGGTATAAAAATTTCCGATATTTTCACGAACATTAATTGTGTACCCCATAAATACGTTGTTGCACTGTGCGTTATTGGGTATCTCTACGCTGTACAACACTTCTTGCCCTAACGTTCGTTCGTTTGTTCTCTCGGGCTCTCTCTCCATTTTCTGACTATATTTCTCTTTACCCTATCACGCTGTTTTTCTCACTGTGCGGAGGCGGAAGGAAACTCAACAGTTGGCACATTACTGAGTGAATGCTACTGGTTGCTTTTTGCATTGTTGTTGATATTATGGTTGACTTTTATTTTGCCATAAATTTGATGGTCAAGTTTTCATGTAAGGATATTTAGCCAAACAAATAACAAACCAAAACAAGTAACAACGCAAAAGTTGATATTCCGCTCTAAGATACTCGTACTCAGGGCTTATTTATATATGTCTATATGTATAAGCACATAATTTTGCCGATTTGCCCAGTTTTTTTTAAGATCGGATAATAATTGTAGACAAAATAGTAAAAAAAAACATTTTTGATGAGAACAACCCACACCAAAAAAAAAAAAAAAAAGAACGCTATAGTCGTTATTCCGACTATAGGATACTCGTCCTCTGTATGTATTCAATATTCGACACCCTCAAAAGTAGTAAAAACAAATATATTTTTGTTTTTGGGGTGGGGTGTTATACAAAATATTTTTTTTACGATTTTATTATCCGATCTCAACAAGCCCGGCAAATCGGTAGATTATGTGCTCATAGCTCTTACAGTGTCCGAGATCTAGGCTTTCATACGGACGGACACACGGACATGGGTAGATGGACTCGGCTGTTGATGCTGATCAAGAATATATGTACTTAATGGAGTCAGAGGCGCTTCCTTTTGCCTGTTACACACATTTGTACGAATGCAATATACTTGTTTACTCTATTAGAGAAATCACATATATCATCTCATTCAACCTCTTTCAACCTTTTTCTCGTCATCCAGTGTGTTTAAAAAATCACGCAAACGACGCAGTTGCCCTTTATTGTGAGATAGTTTTTTTTCGCAAAGCCTCCTGTAGCTCTTCCAGGGCAGCAGGTGGCGATCTATCGGCCACCTGGTAAATATGCCGCAATTTGGACAAATACGCCAGATCCTCTAAATGCTCGGCGAGTAGCTACAATTTGCTTACAATGCGCGCGATATAGCGCATATACCCAACTATACAAATTTCTAGGCGTCAATCAGAGGCCAGTTATAGCCAAGGTGCTGCAGCTGAGCACTGGCATCACTAACAGCTTATGCTTGGCGTCTGGCTAAGCGGCGCCACCAGCTAGAAATTGTTTTCAAGCGCCGCGTAACGCTGGCATAACCGGAAACTTATTGTAACTTTCGGTTTTAGAGGCTCTTCTCTTGGTTTGCGCGCATGGTTCGAATTATTTCCGGCAATAGTGCCATATCCTTGTCCACACAGTCCAGTGAACAGCGCTCCAACTGGCTTTCACTGCCAAAACTGCACTCATGCATGCAGCGTTCCAACTGGGACTCGAATAGCGATAGTTTTTGCTGAACATAGCAACGGGTACGCTTCAGGGGTTCCTGGCAGCGAACGACACAAGGCTGCACCGACCCGGCACTGGCATCCGCATCCGAAAAGCAACGCTGAGCAGACGTGCATCTTACCCAGCAATTGGCGCAGATATTCGCAATGAATGTTATTGATTATTGATGGCACTGATTAAAGAATTATCAATGCGCTCCCGTTGTTCAGCGATACTGAGATTATCGTTCATTTTGTCAGAGATGCGGGTGTTTCTTGATGTGTTTTGATTTAGAAGAATATTATGTGAATTGAAATTTTATTTGGATTTGGCTTGCTTTGATGGGCATTTTAAGGAATAACACCGCACTGCAAATATTTGCTTTTGCTGAAGATATCAAATTCTTTCAAGTTACATACAAATTAACAAAAATAATACAAAACAGAAAAATATGAAATCTACACTGCTGCTGACCATAAGAAACGGGTCACCAACAAATCAATAATCATCAAAAAGGATTTAAAATCTACCGTTGGTGCACCAAAAACGAACAAAAAGATATACAGGAACTGGCGCTTTTTCACCAGACTCAACCAATATAACTGATAGTGAATTCACGAATCCTGAAACAGAAACATTCGCAGCGAGAAGGTGAATATCCTTAATGGTTTTCTAACTGATCATTCGGTGCAGCCATCTCCTCGTCTCTTCATACAGCTTTCTCTAGCTGGGGCACCAAACATTGCGGTGCCAAAACGACAACTACTACAACAACATGGACGATGGGCGGAAGGTGCCTAACAGCCTTTCCAGTTTTCGCTATCGCTTTCCATGCTGGACATGAACCATCTGCGGAATCAGGCCAATCAAGCACGAATGTGGGCCATACCACTGCGCTAGAGGAGCAAAAGGCTGCCCTTGTGCAACCTCACACCAGGCTAAAGGAATTGCCTACTTGTAAACCGACGCTAGTCCCCTGGCAGGATGTGATAATCAAGAAACGTCGACGTGCAGCCTTGGCAACAGGAGAGGCTCCTGCACAACGACGTAAATAAATTTGGGTTTTTGCGCCAACTGTGGAACTGGCAATATCGGCGAATACATCTGTCGCTAAGGATACCACTCAGGGTGTGGCATATCCTGTTGATCTTGCGCCAGTCCAGCATCCTAGTACTCCAGGCACTGTGCAGGCTAAAAAAAACACCCAGCCCAGACCTATATTAGTGCCTTGGACTGAGGACTTACCCAAATTTT
This sequence comes from Hirtodrosophila duncani, assembly GCA_037043425.1. Taxonomy (NCBI): domain Eukaryota; kingdom Metazoa; phylum Arthropoda; class Insecta; order Diptera; family Drosophilidae; genus Hirtodrosophila; species Hirtodrosophila duncani. The sequence goes on from JBAMBM010000559.1 coordinate 336,560, forward strand.
AGAATCAGTACGGTGGTTAGAGGGCGGTAGACCATGACTCCTACGAATTCAGAATGGCTCCAAATAACACTCTATGAGAAGAATGAGAAGAACAACCAATAGGAGTATTACGAAACAGTTCTCTGTAAATATACGCATTTTGCCTATCGGAGGACAGGACTTTTAGGGTGGTCGTACACATCCTCGCAGCCTCCACGCCGCAGACCCTAGTTGACCGTGAATTTGAAAATCACGGACACATGGTTGTAAATGTATACAACCCGAAAGTCCGGAAACAGACATCACATGAACTAGTGTTTGATCCATCGCTGGCGCCAGGTAAATCTCAAACAGGACCCAACCAACAGGGATGTAGCCCCAAAGCAAAAAGTACAGCATAATGCCATAGATGCCACGAATTTGATCACACCAAGAATTACTGCCAGAAACAGCCTAAATGTAGAAGATGTTGCCAGGGCCATTGGACTTATTCAAACCACTGCAAAACGAAGGTACTGGTGGAACTAAGATGATAAAACTGCTATGACAACCATGGCGCAACCTAAAAGGGCTGCATAATTTACCAAAAGATGATGAGGAGCAGGAAGACAAGCATAAATACTGCTCCAATTGTCAAAGGCACACTCTATTCCAACCAGCGCCGCAAAAGAACGAATTCATTCCCGATGCAACTGTGCAACAAGGACTCTCCTCTTCTTCTGTTCGTTTAAAACAGCATGGAGGTAGTGGGAGACCAGGAAGCCACAAGAAGCAAAAAAGTTCACCCGGGCAGACACAGACCCACACACACTATAGCGTTCTCAGTAGTTTTTTCAAAAAAATGTATTATCTCTATTTTGAATATACACAATCGACAATTATAACTAAAACTATAAGCTATATATTTATATATATATTTGGATGAAGCGGGGCTTTCCTTCTGCGGTACGGCCGTGAAGCATTAATTAGAGCGCCGCCCGCGCTCATCTCTCCGCAGGTCAACCATTACGTCCATGGCAAAGTTGCTGACGGCCTGCCAGTTCTCCGCGCTTTTCAGCATAGACAGGATAAAGCTCGCCACCGAGATCTTGGATCCCAATTCCTGTTTTCGTTTTCGTCGCTGAGACGAGAATTTTGGGCAACTGAACACTACATGTTCAGCATCTTCCACCACTCCTCGGGTACACCATGTACATTCCGCTGATGGCTCGTGACCAAAACGGTGCAGGTAACAGCAGAAGCAGCCATACCCGGTAAGGAGCTGCATCAGGTAGTAGTTTACCTGACCATGCTTTCTACCAATCCAGGCTTGAAGATTCGCGATGAGACGGTGGCCCAGCGGCCCTTAGTAGACCTATCCCACCATTCCTACCATCTGTGCAGTGTCTGCCTCGCGTGTCTCCTTTTTAAAGGACCCCCATAGTGGTTCGTTCGGCCGCTATCTCGTCTATGGGCGCAACGCCGGCTGTAACGTAGGCAGTGTCGTTCGATACGGTCCTGAAGGCGCTGATGATCCCAATGGACCCACACGGTGCGTTGCCAAATTGCCACGATTATAGATGGCCGAATAAAGCGCATTTAGCCATATGGATGCAGCTCCACCCCGCAGTGTTGAAGGAGTTCTTTATATACAGTGTAGTCAGCATTCATTATATTTTTTTACCGTCCTTCCATCTAGTACCGGCAATGGCACCAGAGGCTATGTCTACCACTTTGGTTATCGCATCCACTGTCGATTTCGGCTTCCGTAGTCCGTATTGCTGTGGTGAGAGGTCACCTCCTATATATATAGCTTCTTCAAGGCGCGTGCATATTAGTTTCTGCAGGATCTTCCCTGCAGAGTCCAGAAGGTAGATCGGCCTGTACGACGAGGGCTCGTTGGGCGGTTTGCCTGCTTTTGGTATCAGTACCAGTTTCTGGAGCATCCATCTTTCCGGGAAGATACCTTCGCATAGGCACTGGTTGTATAGAGTCACAAAGGACTCTGGATGCAGTGATAGAGCTAACTCAAGGACTCGATTCGGGATATCGTGCCTTGCTTTGCTTCAGGTTTCCGGCGGCCGTAGCGATTTCCTCAAGAGATACCTCGGTGATGGGCAAATGAAGAGGATAAGCGGGCGGGATTCCGCTATGATCTCTGTCTTCTTCTCTCCTGTGGGGAAGAGGTGCTCGAAGATGGCTTTGCGCGTGAGGGATCTGCTGGGGCTGGCTGCTTGTTAGCGTGAAGCTTTTTAACCACGAAGCTCGTGTTTTCCCATGGGTCTTCCTCGGCCGAGTCGCATAGTTGCAGGAAGCAGTCGCGCTTGCTTTTGCGGATGGCTGCCTTGTGTGCTTTTTTTTCTGTGCCTCCGGTAGGTAGCTTGATATAGCTCAAAAGTAGAGGTACCGCGGGAGCGCTGGTAGCGACGTCTTGACTCGATGCAGGCAGTGTGCATGCCCGCAATGCACTCGTTATACCAATAGACTTTTTCGTGGTGGCGCTTATACGCCCTCCTGGTTGCCATACTAACGTCGCATGCGCTTACAATGTGTGAAATGGGCTGACCCGCCATACTCTCCGCATTCGTCCCTAGGGCTAGGAGCTCCAGCCTATCTGCGAAGGCTTGAGTATCGATAGTCTCAGCTCGATAGCTCTTCTAGTGGGATACAGCGGGTTGCCGCCTAGTTCCGGCTACAGCATGAATCTGTTCCGCCTCCTTGATTAGTTCCTGTAATGGAAGCATCCCTGCCAGGACCAAAACTGCCTCGTCCGAAATGGTTCGGAACGCACAGATGACCAGTATGGCGCTTAGGCAGTAGGTCGCGCAAACGACTCGGCTGTAGCTTGGAACCGCCATCGCTCCTAAATAGGCCCCAAATAGGTGCTGCATAAATGCATGAGGTGATACCTCATGAGTAGCCGGCGACGCTGCTGTTTTGTGTCTCCACGATGAACTTCAGTTCGCTAGCGTCGGTTGGTGATGCTCGCTTGCCGCGCAGTTCGAGGAAACATTCTCGCTTTTTAATTGCGGATAGCCATCTTTAGTTGTCTTCTAGCCTGGTGATACTCTAATAGCCTCTCTATGGAGCTTGGCGTCTTCTGGCTTGCAGACAAGTTCGGCGAACGTCTGCTATCGATTCGTTCCACCAGTATGTGGGGACATGCTAACGCCTGTACGGCCTTCATTGTCTCATGCTTCTGTCGCAGGCCTGGTCGTGTTGCGCCACCATTTGGCAGGACTCGGCCTCTAGCGTTAGTAGTAGGGCAGCCCACTCCTCCGCCTACGCGTTGAAGTCACCAGCCAAGACTACACCGCTACGTCCTCTGGCATCCTCAGGAATTTCGTTTACAGTGGCAGTAAAGGCATTCAGCTGCAGCCTTGATGACGAGGTAGCAGCTAAAGGTCCATAAACTATCCACTTTTGTCCGCACTTGCTAGAGTAGTGCGGAAGAATGATCGCCGCATACCCATAGTGCCGCTTTCCCACTAGTGTCGGAGGCCCAAAGCCGGCTGCAAGATGATTCTCGGTGGTGAGCTTCGCTGAGAATGGCAACATTAATGTTCTCCTTATGGTTTGCTTCAGCAGTGCTTGGGCAGCAATGCAATGGTTAAGGTTCCACTGTAGTAGCTTTAACATTTTAATTTGTTGACCGCTTCGCGATATACCGGGCATCTGAAGCTACCAGTTGGATGGTCCGCAGCCTTCTCGCCGTTTTTTGTGCACAAACAGCATTTTAGAGGCTTGTTGCAGCTTTTTGCTTCGTGACCGGGCTCTCCATATTTGAAGCACGCCTCCTTGAAGGAAGCTGCACTAGTGCAATTGCTTGCGGAGTGTCCGTATTCGAGGCATCTGAAGCATCGCATCGGTTGTATGATAGGCCGCATGCGACAAACTACCAATCCAATACGGATTTTTCACAGGTCTACCAAAACCTTGGCTTTTGATATAGGCAGCAGCAGCGTAGCCGTCTGCACTACACTTCTCGACGCCCGTAATAGCTTCCACGGTCAGTGATGGGTCTTTTGTGGCTTGCCTCACCGCCTCGACAATATCTTCCTTAGTCGCCAACTCATCCAGGTCGCGAATTTCGACTTAGGAAGTTTCTGTCAGTGCTTTGACGACAGCGCGGCTTCCCAAGGCCTTTCCAACTGCGTCTTGCAACTCGACTGTGCTGTGCGCTTGTTTTTTATTTAGGGGCATCAGAAGGTCGCCCTTTGCAGTCTTCCGTATGCCCTGTATATCTCCGCATAGGTGCTTTAGCGAAGGAGCGCTTTTCACTACCTTTAGGATATCTGCGTAGCTGCAGTCACCGATACCAGATACTGTGATTGCATCAGGTCTTAAGCTTTTTGGCCATTTTCTCCGGCCTACTACACTTCACCAGCTCTTACTTTGTTCATTTGGCTTCTTTGCGTGTGTTTCTTTGCTTGGGGCACCAACAATATCAACAACAGCGTTCTCTATTGGGTTTTTCTCCTGGCGTTTGCATTTTTAGGAGGTGTTTTCCGTTGCTCGGATAATGCTGAGTCCCGCATCCTTTTTGGTGCATTTTTTGGCACAGGAAAGTGTTCCTTGGCAATTATCGCTTGAGAAGGTATGGGCGTCGGCTGTGCCTCTACAGACGATATCGCCGAATTATTGGAGAGCTTCTTGGGAGCGGTTTGCGTCTAGGCGGATGCCATCGTGGCCGACATTGACTCTGTGGCGGTAGGGTATAAGCTAAAAGCCACCCACAATCTTGGCCAGTTCTGAGCGCATCAGTAAATTGATATGCCTCTGCCTACTAAACAGGGTCGACAACCCATCTAGCGCCGATCCCATCATCTCCAAAGTGCATGTCAGAGTCTTAGGCGCTTCCTGAACTGGCGATAGCTCTAGCGAGGTAGCTCCGATAGAAGCGACTATTGTATGTTTTACAGGCGGTGGCTTTTGTAGCAACTCGCTCCTTCGGAAGAAGGCTGCCCTTCCTCACGATCGACCTCCATAGCAAGCTTTACACCAGGCGGGATTTACTGGCTGCCCTAATGTTTCCCTTAGGGCTGATGGGAGTTTAACCGCTCCGAGTCGGTCGCCAGTGCCTCGTTGATGAGAGCGCCGCCAAGGCGGTGGGGTTGGCAATTAGTCGGATCCTTGACCTTATGTGCTCCTTCGATCCCTGCCTGTGTCGTCTTGTATTGGCTGCAAGCTGCACTTCTACAGTGCCAACAAGGGAATGGGAGAGACAGCACGGGGAAAAATGTAAAAAAAAATATATATATATATATATATGTATATGTATATGTATATATATATATATTTATTTATTTTTGTTTTTTTTTTTTTTTGCTTTTTCTTTTCACTGGCCGCGGCTACGGCTTAATCCCAGAACTTCAGCGCTAGAGTCAAACTGTACTTCCCCAATGCCAAAGGGGCTGCTGCCACCGACTACAGTTTGACTAATATGCACTTCTGGCGCAGCTTAGTCAATAGCACTGCTTTGTCTGGCGCAGTGCTTAACCGACGTATTTACACACAATCACAATTTATGCGGCGAATTACTCGATTAGCTGTAGATCCGCTCTCGATCGGTCACTGCACTGCTATGTTTTTGACTTCTTAAATTGTTTTGTTTTTGGCTTGCGGAGCCCTAAACCAATTAATCACTTATTTTTGATGTCTTAACACGAGTTTAGTGGATCTACCACTGCACTTGGAGTCCAGGTAGCCTATCTGTGGCCACAACCACACACACACAATTTTTGGTCGTTGGTTTGCCGTATTAGTATTCATAGAACAACGCATGCACCAAACAATGATAAGTTGCATATAATGGAAATGACATTTCTTTTAGATCTGTAAGCTCTGCTCTTAAATAGGGAGTGTATTTAAAATTCGGTGTATTTCCTTAAGCATGTTACCTACGCCTAGCCTCACCTCCAAAAGAAAAAAGCATATCAACGATTAGAAATTGACTTTCCTGAACTTCCAGAAGTAAACCAAAACAATCAGATATATAGTAATCTCCGCCACAGACACTGATAAACCTTTATCCAATGGCTCGCAGTACACCGTGAACTCAAGACACTTAGTAAAGATATTCTCTCCATCTCTATTTAAATCAAAAGAAGCTGCCGAAAAAACTTCTGAAGACCACACAACTACCAGGCATTTTCGAAATGGAATCTAAGTTCCACAAGAGTCTATACGTTGTGAAAGGTACTATCTATGCACCATACCTGAATAACATTCCCGAGCATGACATAGTGAACGAGCCGAAATTCCGAAGTGTTCAATCCCCTTTCAAGTTTACACGACCTGTAGACGAAAAACCAATACCCACCGGTGTTATACTCGTATCATTCGTACATTCTGCCAAGCAAGCTGGATATATCATGCCACTCTGTTAGGGTCAGGGAATACTTCCCCAAAAAAAGGCGCTGCAAAAAATGACAACTCTTAGGTCACACTACTAAACATTACAAAGGCGACAAACATGTGGTCTGCCTGAACAAGACTCTCAGGCCAGCACCTGCATTAAATGCGTAAATTGCGAAGAAGAACATCCCTCTTCCTCCCCGCCTGCCAAAAATATCAGGGACAAAAAGAAACCATACGAATAAAAACGAAAAACATATGTAGTGTCCCAGAAGCGACAAGTTGTCTCCTCCGACAAGTTCAAATCCAAGCTTCAACAGCCTCCAGCTACGCTGCTGCGGCTGCACCTGTTACAGATCCCCATAGCTTTATAAAGAAGCCGACATTGTCGGGCACATCAATCAAAACAGAACTACAACTGATAAAGCGACCCAGCAGTCCACTTATCTTATCAGCAACTTCAACAAATTCAACGTGCCCAGTAGCCTCCAAACCAACCCAACTCACAAAACCTCTACCGGCTTTCCTCGATAACCTATTATATTTAGAATCACTCCAAACCGAAGCTTATACGAGCACCAAACACTATTAATTCGTACGGCATTCTTTTTTAAGCGTATGCAATGTTTAACATCTGAAGCATGCAATGATAATGCAGATATCACACAAAAATATATTTTTTTCTGAAAAAGAAAAAAGTTTCTTGCAATTTTAACAACAACAACAAAAACATAAAATTATTGAAATGCTTCGCTTAACTGATAAGAAAAATGTGAACTTCTGTGCGTTGCAAACTTCCTGACAAAATATACCAATTTATGAATGGTATAAAGAGTCAATTACTAACTTTACCTTCAAAATTACCCCACTCTCTATTCCTAACAAACATTCTGGTCCGATGTGAAAAGTCTGACGCGTACCCCTAACCTGCAACTATAGTACCTCATAGCCAATCAAATTCTCCTCTCGGATACACAGAAAATATCCGAAGCCTTTGGAAGCCAACGGTCACAATACTCCGAAGACCAGAACTTCTTTAATGAATACGTGTTAAAAAAAATCGGGCACTATATGCAGAATACTCTCCTAGACGCATTAAACTCGCGTCCAAACATCTTGAATACCCAATCACTACTATTGAATTAAAAGCCACCCTCCACCATGCCAAAGGCAAGACCCCAGGATTCGACCGTATATCACATCCCATGCTAAATAACCTTCCCTCAAAAGCAAAACTAAAATTAATTGAAATTTATAACGAAATTTATACCCTCACACGTGAAACCCCGTGGTGATTATACCAATTCCAACACAAAACAAACCTTTAAATGAAATTGTCAGCTTCGAAAAAAAAAACTCCCATAACCAAGGTGCTTTCAGACGAGAACAAAGCACAATCAATGCACTATTACAAATTCACGGTTACGCATCTGATGCTTTTTCGACCAGGAACCATGTAACCATACTGCGGATTGACTTCGAGAGAGCATTTGATAGCATGGGTTTACACGCAGTTCTCGAGCAACTTCAACAATGGGGGGTCGGTCCACTAAATTTTTCAAATTTCACAATGGCATCCCACAGCGCTCCGCATCATCAGTAGTATTATTCACAATAGCAATAGCGAGAAACTTAACACAACAATATTGTCTCATAAATATATCACCCTCTCAGTATATGCTGATAATCGTATAAACCACACTTAAAGACCCAAATGAAGTTATGGCTTCATAATCAAATATCCTTCTTGATATCCAATAATGGGGAGTCCTGCCGGGCGCCAGATTATCAATAGAAAGTATATGCAGACAACATAGATATAATATGTAATTTAACTATAATATGTAATTTAACTTTAGTAATAAGAATATTCGATAGTATGTAGACAATCTTATCATCATATTCGATCTTAAGTTTAATTTTAAGCCACATGGTCTCAGAAATAACCTAAACAATAGACTACAGATAATTAAATTTTTTTCCTCCAAATTTTCATATATACACACTAGCTCTCTCGTTAATGTCACTCGGGCTGTGATCCCATCAAAAATTATGGGCTACCTATTTATGGCTGGAACGCGAATGCCAACCTGAAAAAGCTCCAGGCTCCATATCAAGCAGCAATGCGACGTTGCCTCAACGCATTTCCAACGTCGTCCATAAGGTAAATTCAAGTTGAATCCAGACTCCCATATGTCAGTCAAAGACAGATGGAAAGTACTTTTAGTCTCGCCCGAAGCTGAAACACACTCCGAACCGAATTCTCCGTACTCCCATATGTCAGTCACAGACAGATGGAAAGTACTTTTAGTCTCGCCCCATGCTGAAACACACTCCGAACCGAATTCTCCGTAATCAGTACATTAACGCCATAAAGTCAGAAAGGGTTTATAAAGAAACCAACTGTGAGACGGTACCATCCACTGTACGAGCAAGCTACTATACACCCTGGCACCTTCACAGCTCGTCGTTCAACACGCCGCTCCATAGCCAGAAAAAAGACAGTACCTTCTAGGCTGCCTATAAACAACTGTTTTTGGACAAAAAAAAGTCGTAGATTTGAAGATCGTAGATGGCTTTACACGGATGGATCTTTATGAAACAACACCGGAGCCTTTGCAGTAGTAGACAAACAAAACGTGATCTTGTCTTGCGGAATCCCACCGGATTTTTCTACTGTCTACGCAGCCAAAGCCCACACTATACTTAACGATTGCAAAATTGTTCTGTGCAGCAGAGAACGCCATATCATATGTACAGACTGCCTCTCTACTATCGCTGCCGTCAAAAAATTAAATTCTACAAGCGAATATATAGTATATACGAGAGAAGAAAACAGTTTCTTGTAATTCCACCAACACCAACAATAACATTAGCTCTTGTACTCTCCGAGATCTAGGTGTTCATACGTTTGTTTGTGACTGAAACAAAATTAAAAATAAAAAATGCAAATAAGAACGCTACAGTCGAGCTTGTTCGACAGTAAAATAATCTGTACCTAGTAAGCAGCCATATCATATAGCAGACAGATCCTTATCAAATTCGGTAAACAGACGGACGTACGTAAAGGGCGTATAATAGCTTAGAATTATTGTCATTTGTTGTAACAATTATATTTTTACAATTATAGATTCCTGACAGAAGATGCAACGACACATTATTATTAATATTATTTCACACTATTCACAATTAAACTAAATGACAAGATGGAAATTCACATTCTGTAGTCGTGTATCGTGGAACATTTCCAAAAAATTAGATAAATATAGAAAGATCGTACTACGTACTCGCCCATTTTATGCCCTAATATTTCGGATATGCATTATATATTATGTGATATTTGTACATACATACATAAGCATGCACAAATTATATCTCACAATTTTCAATTTGACCTTGACCTTGGTTGTGTCCATGAAAAGCAGCATGTAATATCAGTCATGTAAATGAGAGAGAAAGAAGCAGAGTAAGAGTATGCAGGGCTATAAAAAGGAGTGTTTCGGTATTTGTTTTGATTCCACATGATGGGTCTTTGCGCCGCTCTGAAACTGGCACGTGCCAAATTTGGTTTCCGATTAAGACTATAAATAGTTTTTGGGTCGGAATCAGAATTAAATTTGGTCAACATACTTGGGCCTCCTTAAATAAATGAAAATCAAAATTTGCTTAAATTTGAAAAAAAAAATTGGTTTTAGGGGGGCTATATGATATAATTATCCGAGCTGCACAAAATTTTGTCTGTGAATGGGAAGCCTCATACAATAGATAAAACCAAATATGGTTTGATATGGATAAAAAAAACAAACATTTGGTGTTCATTCCGATAAATCGGTTATATGGGGCCTATATGATATAGTTGTTTGATCTGAATAATCTGTATGCTAATGTGGGACCTTCTAAAATGAACACAAACCAAATTTTGATTGATTTGGAGGAAAAACAAACATTTCGAAAAAATCGGTTCTAAGGGGGCTAGTTGCCCGATCTGACATCCTAAAATGAATCCAACCCGAATTTGGTTGGATTTGGGAATCTTTTATTCATTCGGAAAAAATCAATTCTACGGGGGCTATAAGACCCAAATCTAATTTGGTCACTTGATGTAGATGCCTCTAGGACACATAATCCCCATATTTTGTTCAATTCCACCATCAAAAGTTTCTAACTTTTTCTCTCAACTGTTTTATATGTATTGAATCACCAAAATGTTCTCTTAAAATATCAATTATCAAATTAACATTTTCTGGTAATAAGAGAAGTGACTGTACATGTTTTTTTGCACGGCCTGTTAGTGCTTTTCGCAATAGCTTTACATTTTAATAATTACTAAAATTACATGTTTCAGTACCATTTTCAAATTCTGTTATAAAAAAAGGCTATCCTAATGGGTCACCTGAAAATACTGGCAGATCCTGTCTAATCGGGTATCTGCCCATTGGCTAATGAAATCGAGGGTCACTTTTACGCAATCCAAGTGCAGTTCTGTAGACTCTCGATGGACCAGGTCTAGATCCGTGGCCGCAATCCAAATGCATTTTTGTATGCTTACGAATGACGAGATGTAGTTCGTAGGCGCAATCAAAATGCCGTTTCTGTAGGCTTACGAAGGGCAAGATGTAGTCCGTGGGAGCAATCAAAATGTAGGCTTGCGAAGGACCAGATGTAAATCTGTGGGCGCAATCAGAATGCCGTTTTGTAGGTTTACGAAGGACCATATGTAGTCACATGGACTGGTATCGTTACATTACCTGTCAAGGGTAACCAATTTGTATGTAAATATCCGGCTTAAAAGGACCTTTCCAATCAAGCAGGTAAAAACCGCATACACGGACTTCCACTGTCAGGGCAGAAATTAAAACACATTTAGTTTAACTAATAAACTATATATAAATACATTTATTCAATTGGGCAGAAAAACTGTTTATATCAACACAAAATAAAATACGTCTTGCTTTGTCTGAATCTTTTAGCAACAACTCAGCGTCTGTTCTCTCCACTGACCACATATTTGTATACTTAGAATACCAAAAATGATCAATATGTAGTGTTTGTTGTTGCTTTCAAATTAATACTATACTTATTCGTTTTTGCGGTTATTTTCAAATATTCAAATGTCGTTTATAAATAAACACATCTTTCGCAACACAGCCTAATAAGTATTTGAGATTTATGATAGGAGTTCACGCAATTATCAGGCAGTATCCATCATTAGGAATAAAATTCGAGGCGCAGCTAATGATGTATTGGAGCCCTTTAATACGGCTTTGAATTTTAAGGGCATCATAAGCAGATTGGATTTTACTTATGCTGACAAGAGACCAATCCATCTGATGGAGCAAGAATTGGCTTGCCTCAGACTGGGTAATCTACCATTATTGCAATATTATAACGAGTTCGAGAAAAAGTTCACCTTGTTGACAAACAAGTCCAACATGTCATATAATAAACAGATGGCAGCTTGTATGAATGAAAGTTACATGGGAGATGCACTTAGAGTATTTAACGAAAGCTAAACGATGTGCCATCCGGTACATGTTTCAAGGAGTGAAGAGGCATAATGGTTCGGAACCAATTTCCAACAAGAGGCGGGCCAACCGGCCACTGACCAAGAACAGGCTGATTACGGTGCTACGGCAGGGGTCGCAAGGATAGACGCCGACAATGAAGGTGAATATGAAAGTGATTCTATCAATTTTTAAAGGGTGGATCCCAGCTTCCGTTTATCGAACGGCCGCTGGCAGGAATGACGCTAAGATTTTTAATTGACACATTGTTGGCTGAAGTGTGTAATGCCGGTCAAAATCTCTTTTTTGTGAGCTCCATTCGCGGTTCAAGCAGAATAGAAAAACAAGAAGGAACGGTATAATTGATATGCCGACTATAAAATACTCGTACTCAGCATTTATTTAATATTCGAGACACTCAAACAACAACAGACAGATAGTTATTAACACCAAAGTCAGAGACAAAATCCATAGACTAACAAACATTGTTAAGAAAATTCTTAAAGAAACAAGAAAAGAGCACATTGACACGGCTCACCTTTTTGAAATTGTACTGTCAAGAAATAGATTCATGATCACTGAAATTCAGAATCTAATGCTTGCCGTAACGCTCGCTAAAGTTAACATCATAAACCCAACGATTATTGACGATAATAATTTAAAGTCTATTTTAATTAAGCATCCCACAGCTGGTGGAAATGTCTGGCAAGACGATAGTATGTTTCACCTTATCAAATCCCGTAGTTAATTTTTTTGTGTAGGAAAATCATATTTTTGCCTGCCAGTCAAGACGGCTTAATGCTTAAGCTCAACGACAACATCATCGCAGAATGCGTCCACCGAGTTGTAGCGATCGCTGATTGCGTCCCGATTACAACATCGACTTTCGGCAGAAAGGCCAACAACAGCACTTGTGCGCAACAAATACACTCTAAGACTGAAGTATCACCTTATCTCCATGGTGGTTGTCATCAACGACAGCCCTGTTAAGGTAGGTCAATACCAAATTACCAGAGCTTCTTAAATAAATAAAAAGCAAATTTGCTTAGATTTGAAAAAAAAAAAAATAAATTGGTTCTATCCGAGCTGTATAAAATGTTGTCTGTGACTCATAAAATAGATAAAAACCAAATTTGGTTTCGATTTAGTATTCATTCAGAAAAATCGGAAATATGGAGCCTTTATGATATAGTTGTTTGATCTAAATATAGTTTTGTCTGTAAATGTGGGGCCTCCTTAAATGGTAGTTTGTATTGGGACCACCATAAAAAGTGGGCGTGGCAAAATAAAAAAATAAACTTGATCTGGAAACATATATATGGCAAATAAAAATGTAAATTTGAAGTTTCAAGATTTTCATACATCCGGACGAACGGAATGACATAGCTAGATCGACTCGGCTTGTCGTGATAATAAAAAAAATATACACTTTGTAGGGTTGGAAACGAGTCTTTCTGCCTGTTACATACATTTCACAAACTTAATATAATTATGAAAATAGTGGAGCAAATATTTCACTAACGCTTAATATCCCGCGTTTTCACTCGGACTTCTCTCCGACCAACCTAGGTGAGCTCGGTGATAAACAAGGAGGAAGATTTCATCAGCAATAAAAATCAGTGAGCGACGGTATCAGGGTTTGTAGAATCAGAGCATGACGGGCGATTACGTGTGGAGTCTCTTCGTACGTGAAACTGATTCTAAAGCCGAAAGCAGAAATATCCTGCATCGTATATGTTTAAAATACCATGTTCACCTATGTTTAAAATACCAACTATATCACCAAATGCATTTGTACCTGGAAACCAATAATGAAACTTTGTATACCTTTGTAGAGAGTATTATAAATTTATCACGATAATTGTAACGCATAGAAGGAAGCATCCATAAAGTATATTTGTTCTTGATCAGCATGACAAGCTGAGTCGATATAGCCATATGTCTGTCTGTCTGTCTGTCCGTCTGTTTCTATGCAAACAAGTTCCTCAGTTTTGAAGCTATCAACGTGCCATATACCACATATTTTGGCATAAGCCTCAAATTTTACGAAATTTACAGCAAATTACCAAGTTTGAGCCGAATCGGAATGCTACTTTATAATGCTCCCATACAACCGATTTTTACAAAATGAACCCTTAGCGACAACATTTTGTTAGATTTAATCACTATCCAACCAAATGTGATATATATTAGTTGTAGAAGCCTTTTTATCTGCTAATCAAATTTATTTCAAATAGGACCACTATATCAGAAAGCTCACGTAGTACCATAGAACTGATTGTTTTAATATGAACCTTAAATGCAGAAAGACTTTGAGTTATTAGATAAAAGTAATCATACTTGTAGTGCTAGGATAAATGAAGAAATAAATAAATAATAATAATTAATCTCTTTTGCATATAATATTGTATCTACTCGAGTACCATTGTTATCATTATCAATTTTTGGACACCGAGATTTGTTTGGCTACTCAAAGCAACCAAGAAGTTTGCTTCAACAAAGAGGGCTTTTTTTAGGGGGTAGAAGTAATCATTTTCAATGAATTTGCAAACTCGTCATTTACAACTTTTGGCAACGCTTTGCCATGCAAAGTGCACAAGTCAGAGCGACCATTTTAAAGACCAATCTAAATTAGCACATAAGCAACAAAAGGCACAACTGGAGAAAACATACAAAACATTGACAAAAGTGCAATGAAACTGTAATTTTAAGGACCTATGCAATCGATTTCCATTGCAATAATATTTGTTTTGCTTTTATCCTTCTGAATACACGCCTGAAAGTTGACAAATATTTCCACAAAAAAACACACAAAAAAACAGCGTTGCTACTAAGTTTAAAACTCATACTTTTTTCTTTAATCAGGTTATGTAAATATTATAAAATAATTCAAATCTGAGAAAAAAAACTGTATGCTGTGCATAGGCTTCTTTCTGCTGTAAGCTGCTCATATGTAAATCGTCAAGAGCGGAACATTATATCATATGGCCCCCATATAGGTGGTCGACTCAAAATTAAAACTGTAATTAAACAAAACTTTTTTGTTTTTTTATCCGAATTGGACCAAATTTGGCACACGTATTGTAAAATGCTTTGTATGAATAGTATTGCAGATCGCATTACACTAAGTGTATGAGAGAGAGGGAATATCTTCAGCTTAACGAATTCATTCACAACCAGAACAGTAGAATACTATATCTCTCACTCACTCGCAAAGCAAGCCAGATGTGTATATTTATGTATGTATGTATGTTAATGTGCATATATTTATTAATGATTATACAAATGCATGTATGTATAACTGAATATGCATATGTATGGACGTGAAACAAAGCATTTTAGAAGCCTCCTCTGTTCATTAACCTAATTTAATCAGGAGCGGGCTACTAAACTGCCGACGAATATAAAAGTACATATTCCTGCAAGGGTATGTAAGTCTCAGCTACCCGAAGTTAGCCTTCCTCTATGGTTTTTTAAAATATATTGGCAATTAATCTATAGATTGAGCGACTTTAAAAAAAAAATTCAGTAAAACATTCCGCAGACATACCATCAATATTAAACAAAACTTATATAGCTTTCAAATATTGTAGTTTTGCCGTCTCTTCGTCAGTTTTAATAATTTATATCATAAACGCCGCTTAATGAATGCGGTTATGTTAATACAAGTCTTGGGAATCCTATACAAGTTTTCTTCCAACTTTCATTGCATTTGGTAACTCTAGCTCTTATAGCCTCCGAGATCTAGGTGACGGACATGGCTAGATCAACTCGGCTGTTGATGCTGATCAAGAATATATATACTTTATGGAGTCGGAGACGCTTCCATTTGCATGTTACATACATTTGCACGAATACAATATACTCGTTTACTCTACTAGAGTAAGAATATAAAACAAGTAAGAACGCTATAGCCGATATTCAGAATACAAGATACTCGTAATCAGCATTTATTTTAAATTTGACATACTCGAAAGTAGGCAACACTTTTTGATTTTTTTGGGGTCTCTTATAAAAAAAGTCTTTTTACGTTTTTGTCAACAATTATTATCCGCTCTTAATGAAATTTGGCAAATCCGTAGAGTATGTGCTAATACATATACAAACAGAGTTTTATTTAAATGCGTTAAATTTTGTGGGAGATATAACGATATATCGTTTTGCGGGGTGGGAGGGGGAGTGGCACAACCAAAAAAACACATTCTGACGCTCCACAAGGGGAGTCTGCATACCGAATTCGCAGACCCTAGCTCTTATATTCTCCAAGATATAGTTGTTTTTGTGGATAACGTCTTTATCTATTTGCGTGGGTAGGAGGGGGCGTTGCAAAATTTTAAAACATAGTTGATCTGACGCCCCACAAGGGGGAGTCTACATACCAAATTTGGTGACACTAGCTCTTATAGTCTCCGAGATCTAGGTGTTCATACGGACGGACAGACGGACATGGCTAGATCGACTCGGCTGCAACTCGACTACAAGAATATATATGCTTTATGTGGGCGGAAACACTTCCTTTTGCCTGTCACATATATTTGCAATAATACCATATATTCGTTTACTTTACTAGAGTACAAGCATAACAAGAAAGTAAGGCTGGCTTTTCTTCCCGAAGCTTATATACCATTCGCATTGTAAATATATAACCGATCTAGATCCAAATCTGGTCGGCGGGCGTGGGGCTACAGTGGATACAAGGGTTACAAGACGAATTTGTTTTAATTTGGATGAAAAACAGAAAAGTTATGTTACTAAGTGTTCAATACGGATCAATCGGTTATATGGTAACTATATGATATAGTAATCCGATCTTGATCAGATCAGCCCAGTGCGCGTGGGGAGTCCTCAAATGGATACAACCCGAATTTGGTTTGATTTGGAAAGAAAACAGAAAACCAGCTTGCAGACAAAAGAAGCATATACATATGAAGAATGCCCGTAGTGACTAGCGTAATAAATTATAAGTTTGACTTGTAGCCCTTGAAAGTAAATAAAATAAATACAATATACTCGTTTATTCTATATAGAGTTCGAATATAAAAATTTTATTATTTGCTCAGTACGCTTGTTTTTCTTTACACTCTTAGCTCAAAGTTTTTGTAGTTATACCACTTGTGTAGAAGCTCCATGATATTGTAAATTCCCAAATCTATTTAAAGTGTTGGCTTCAAGTAGCATTTCTTTTAATATGGAATTTTACATGCCCAGAGACAGCAGCAGAAATGCGATATAAGCATGACGACGTTGAAATATAAAATTGTAGGAAAAACATTTCGTACTCCAGTAGAGTAACCGAGCATATTGTATTCATGCAAATATATGTAACAGGCAGAAGGAAGCATCTAAAACCCCATAAAGTATATATTCTTGATCAACATCAGCCTAGTCGATCAAGCCATGTCCGCCTGTCCGTCTGTCCATCCGTCCGTATGAACACCTAGATCTCGGAGACTGTAAGAGCTAGAGAGACTGTAAGAGCTACGTAGACTCCCCTTGTGGGGCGTCAGATTAAGTTTGTTTTAAATTTTGCCACGCCTCCTCCCTCCCCCGAAAACCGGAAAACTTTATATCTTCCACAAAATTTAACGCATTTAGTTGATATAAGCAAATGATCTACCGAATCTGCAGAGCTTTGTAAGATCGGATAATAATTGTAGACAAAATCGTAAAAACAAAAACATTTTGTATTTGAACACCCTACCACAAAAAAAAAAATAAATTTGGTTTTTCATTGTTTTGAGTGTCTTGAATATCAAATAAATGCTGAATACGAGTATATTATAGTCGGAAAGTCGACAATAGCGTTCTTACTTGTTTTTCATACTTTTGAGTGTGTCGAATATTGAATAAATTCTGAGTACGAGTATCTTGCAGTCGGAAAATCGACTATAGCGTTCTTACTTGTTTTTTTAGAGCAGTGTACTTCTTAGTCAATGGGCCATTTGGCTCGCCTATGACACACACATATACTACCAAGGGCGCCTGTGCGGCTTGAATCTTAAAGTGACAAGTCAAGCAGAGCGTCAGCCAAGGACAAGCAATGAGTTTGAGGAACCGCGGCAAGGAATACCGCAGCGACTGGCATTACCCATTCCACTGAATGAGAATGCGACGACGACTGCGGCTTGTGTGATATGCTAATTTAGCTTAAACCACACGACAAGGCTCTGGCACATATTCATTTCCAGTCAAATGCGAAATTTGAATGTTTTCCTTTTTCGGTCATCGCCCGGCTGCAAATCCCAATAGCATCAGCAGCAACAACCACAAATTGTCAAATTGTCAGATAAGCAAAATGTGCTATTTCATCGACTAGGTGCCTAGTCATGTGCCGCTAGATCACTCCAGCAACAAGAGAAAAGAAACCGTAATTCTTCAGCCTAACAATCCCATTCTCTCTGTGGAGAGCACGGGAAAGTCTACTTTATCGAGAATATGTCAAAATTGGCCTTACTACTACCACCACTGTGGTAAGGAGATATTTGGCTGATGAAAAATAGGAGTCCTTCAGCTTCTTTTTTTCATCCAACTCATGTTTTATTATTGCATATGTATAATGTCAATTTTACTATCCTTTTTCCTCGCACATACTGTTACACGAGTATATTGTATTCGTGGAAATGTATGTAACAGGCAGAAGGAAGCTAAAGTATATATATTCTCGATATAGCCATGCCCGTCTGTCAGTCCGTATGAACACCTAGATCTTGGAGACCGTAAGAGCTACGCCACGCCCCCTCCCGCCACCGAAAACCGCAAAACCTTATACCTTCGACAAATTTTTATTTGTTTAGTTAAAACTCGGTTTGTATATGTATAAGCACATCATCAACCAATTTGCCGAGTTTTGTTAAGATCGGATAATAATTGTAGACAAAATCGTAAAAAAAACATTTTGCATGAGAACACCCCACAGAAAAAAAAAAAAAAAAAATTCATACTTTTGAGTATGTTGAATATTGAATAAATGCTGAGTACGAGTATCTTATAGTAGGAATATCGACTATAGCGTTCTGAGGTTTTTTCATAATGAAATTTAAGCCTACCACTCATTGACATGTGCACTGCGCCTCAGCCGTTCTGTGTAGCCGCCAGATACGCCAGTCCTTGCTTTTTTTTGTCAAAAATTTAAGACTGCTTGTTGTTTATTAGATTTACACAAATGGAAGTTTTACGTTGTAAAATCCAGATTGCTGCCTTCCATTAGTTATCTAAAGGCGTTAAGTGTTTGCTAAGGGGGAGGAGGCGGAGAGCGCGTGTTAAAAAGGGCGATGCAGGCAACTCTATTGCTTGCTGTGGCATATTGAGAATTATTGAAAAATCGATTAAATGTCAGCAGCATATGTACGCCACAAAAAGATGGCGTATGTGTGATTTTAAATATATAAGCGCTTACATTTTTAATGCCAAGCCAAGACTGAATGTTTTAATAAGAGTTTGAGCTGGCGGAAACAACAAATTTTTATGGATTCAAAGCTATATGGAAAGAAGAGGCATTACATATAAGGTGTTCTTTGTGGCCCAAAAGTCTGCTATGAACAATATCTATGAAAAAATGGTAATTTTTAAAGGCATCTAGCATCTAGGACCCGCTCTTTGACTTTCGCTCAGGACGGTTGCTTTTTTTTCAATCTCCGTATTGTGCTAATTTTTTTAAGTTGTGTCTTTTATTTTTTTATTGTGCTTAGTTTCGGTTTTGGTTTCAACGTAAACCTTTAAGTGCACTTAATTAATCTGCTTTAAATTGTTTTTTTTTTATTATTGTGCAAATTAAAACAAAAGCTGAGCCATAAGCATAAGCATACAAGTGTAAATTGCTACACTTGTGCTACACTATTAACCTTTTTGCGCTCTGTATTGTTGTTTTTGCTTTTGCTTCTGTGTCTGGCTTGTAAGCTTATACTACCAGCTACCCAGTGAGAAATTTAAAATTTTTATCAATCCCATTGTTCTCTTAATACCAATGGCTATCTGCTACAAAAAAAGTTGCCCTTTCAAGGGTGATTCTTCCGAGCCTATGCTCTTTTTTTGGCTCTGTCGTATCGGTATTCGTTTCAAATCTGCCAAAATCAGTGTCCGTTTAAGTGATTATTTTACATATAATCATGGTTTGAAATTTAGATGCGAGTTGTATCGACATGCTGAAGCTGAGTTGCGTTCGTTCTCAAAAAACGGAAAGGAAGACTGTAATGGTCTCCACGTTGGCTTTAAACAATTAAATTCGTCATTCTTGAAGCTCGCAGTCGTACAGCGGCTGCCTAATGCGGACGCTTTAATGGGGATGGGCACTCCGGCCATTCTGGAGAGGGTGGATGACACGAAAACTGAAGGTTCCTCGTCTGCCCAAATGTTGGAAAATGCGCCCCTCAGTATCGTTGACTTCATCCGACAGCATACCCACTGCTGTGGCTGCCCTGCCTAGACCTCTCATCGGCATTCCAAAGCCGATTAAACTAGCCGTATATTCTACATCAGAAGATGTTTCCGAATATGTACATGCCAAAACTAGTTTACATAGTTCGAAGATTAAGGTAGAAAAGTTTAGGGTTAATGTTACGCGCAAGATAGGTGTTCGGGACGACTGTTTTGACACAATCTGCCAAAAAAAATTTCTGACCTGAGCCCCTAGTCGTGAAGGAGTTTAAAGCTACAACTAGAAATCGGATACCGATTAGACTCCTTGCTGCCACACAATCCGGACCTTCTAACATAGCTCCAAAAAACTAACTTCATCTTTTTTTTTTGCCTACCAAAATGCCAGAGGCCTTACATCTGAACTCTCTAAACTTTACACTGATAGCCTATCTTTTGATTTTCATATTTTTATTTTTACAGAAACTTTGTTAAAGCCCGATACCTTAGACTCTGCAATCTTTTCTAATAATTATACTGCCTATAGATTTGATCGTCCCTCCCGCCAGGGTGGTGGCGTATTGATTGCTGTTGATTCCGGCCTTCTGTCGGAACCAATTCTGCTTAATTTTCCTAACGTAATTGGATTTATATGCACTAAAGTGTCTCTTAAATGTTTTTCTGTCTGTATCACTGCCTCTTACATTCCTCCACATTCGGATATTTCTGTTTACTTGGATCATCTTAATGCTATTCATTCGATCGCGTCAATGTTTTGTGATACTGATCAATTGTTGGTTTTTGGTGATTTCAATATCTGTGGTGTCACGTGGTCCTCTGTGATCGACCCAGCCGGTTTGGTACCTTTAAAGCAACACGAATTTGTTGACGGCCTACATGAATGGTCCTTAGATCAAGTTAATTTTGTAAAAAACTCATTGAATCGCCAACTTGACTAGACTCTTCAAGAAGTTTATAGTCTCGGGAAGGTAATCTGACTATACGCGTTATATTACTGCTCGTTCAAGGTTCACTGACATTAATTCCGAGTGCTATAAAGCATATTTGTATAGCTGTAGGATTCAATTTTCTCAGGACCCAATACAATTTTATAAATTCGTTAATTCAAAACGAAAAACATCTGTCCTAATTTCTTCATTATTTTATATAAATACTAAAGAAAGTACAGATCAAGGCATTGCCAGTTTGTTTGCACAGTTCTTTCAAACAACTTATTTCTCTCTTAAGTACCAGTCTGATCAGATATACCCTTATATCTTATACCCTTATATCTTATATCTTATAGCTTATAGGTCTAATAACATCTCACCTCCCCTAGCAAGCTTATAGCTTAATGAACTTAAGTCTATTAAGACTAAGTTTTTCTGGTCCTGATAGCATTCCGGGATGTATTCTCAGATTCTGCGCTGATGCGCTTTGTGAGCCGATTTGGAAATTTGTTGATCTATCTTTGAATTTTTCGTCTTTCCCTTCTCTATGGAAGGAGTTGTTTATTATTCCTCTCCATAAAAAGGGGAATACGTCTGACGCCCAAAACTACAAAGGCATATAAAAACTGTCTGCTACTCCTAGGCTTTTTGAAAAAATATCAACTTCACAGTTACAAGATTCTTATGGTTCTATAATTTCATCTGCTCAGCATGGTTTACCGATACTAGGCCTACCACCACTAATTAACTAGAATTTTCTTTTTTGTAATACACGGATTTAAGAATAAAATAAGAGCTGACGTCTTTACACTGGCTTCAGCAAAGCATTTGACTCGGTAAACCACTGTTTACTTATTCATAAGTTAGATCTTTCCATCTCATCTTCTCAAGTGGATCTCCGACTATCTTAATCTCAGAACTCAGAAAGTTTTTTTAATAACTCTTACTCTAAGCCCCTTAGGCTTACATCAAAGACACCATAGGGTAGCCACCTCGGTCCCCTATTCTTCACCTTATTTATCAACGATCAGCCTCAGGTTCTATTCCACTCTCGTATACTGATGTACGCAGACGACGTTAAACTTTGCTGGTCCTTCAACGACTCTTCTTCTCACTTCAGGCTGTAATATGGCCTTGATTCTCTCTAATTGTGATGTTAGGTGAACTTACTAAGTCTCAACTGTTCTAAATGCATTTATGTCATTTTGTCGTAGCATACCGCCTCAGAAATCGTACCTTCTTAACGATATGCCCCTTGATCGGATCGACTCAGTTGATGACTTGGGTGTTCTCTAAGACCCTAAATTAAAATTCGACTTACCCATTTTAATTACCGTCAATAAGGCTGTGGGTGTTCTGGGCCGTATCCTTATCCTAAACTTCTGTATACTTCTCTGGTCCGACCTATTTTAGAGTACGCATCATGTGTTTGGTATCCACAATACAGGAATCACCAGTACCGCATTGAGTATGTTCAAAAGAAATTTTTACTGTTTGCTCTCCGTGGATTGAATTGGAACCCCAATAACGCCCCCCCTTCGTATTCAAGCAGGCTTCTGCTAATAAACCTTCCATCTCTTGATAATCGTAGAATTATGCTTAATGTTATCTTTATAATAAGCTGATTAATGGTGATATTGACTCGCCGTCTTTAATTAGCCAAATCAGTTTTTGTGTTCCTCGTAGAACTACTAGAAATTATGTTCCTATCTATCTTCAGCACTGTTATTTAAACTATATTCTGCATGAACCTTTTCGAGTCCTTTGTTGTAACTACAATTATCTCTTTAACTTTATCTCTATTAATAACTCTCTTAACTAAAACAAAACATCTATACTAACGCCCTTCGGCCGGTTGGGAGGAAGGTGGGAGCTTCTAGCCTGGGCTTCGCGTGCAGCGCATTGTACATCAACATCCCTATAAAAAAAAGACATATACAACATAAAACAAGAAAGAAAGGCTAGCTTCAGCTTGCCGAAGCTTATATACCATTTACATTGTAAATATATGGCCGATCTAGATCTGGATGGAGTGGATACAAGGGATGCAAACCGAATTTGGGTTGATTTGGATGAAAAACAGAAAAGCTATGCAGCTAAGTGTTCATTCTGGAATAATCTGTTATATGGGAGCTATATGATATAATTGTCCGATCTTGATCAGATTAGTTCAGTGGGCGTGGAGCTTATTAAAATTGATACAAATCGAGTTCTGTTTGATTTGGAAGTAAAACAGAAAAGATATGCTCTTAAGTGTCCATTCTGGAACAATCGGTTATATGGGAACTATATGATATAGTTGTCCGATATGGATGAATTTTAACTTAAGTTAACTAGCGTACAGACAAAAGAAGCACCTGGTAAAAATTACAGCTTGTAGCTTTTTAGACTTCTGAGATCTTTGTGTAAAAACGGACGGACGGACAGGCGGACACGGTTCTATAGATTTCCCTTGTCATGGTGATTAAGAATATGTATACTTTATATAGTCAAAAACGCTTCCATCAATGCGGTGCAGGATTCCTGACAAAATTAATAGACCATTTTGTAAATGGTCAAAACTATGAAATTTATAATTCATACAAACAAAGATTTGTCGCTTATGTTTATCCTGTTCCTTCCTTGCACAGATTGTGGCTACGCACATTTGTTGTAAAAAACATGACACGAAAAAAAAACGAAAAAGTATCATCTGCATATGCATAAAATAAACGCTCATGGTTAATAAGAAAACATTTTGTTGTTTTCATTTGCCCATCAATTGCATGAAAACAGACGAAGAACATACGACAGCATTCAATAATATCAATTTCATGGCTTCTTTTGTAGCTTGCCTTGCACACACTGCCGTCGACGGTCTATGGTACGAGTACAATGTCAGTAATATCACACTAGAATTAAGTCGACTCTGACGTGCCCTTATTCACGCTTAACCTACTTTAATGGAAAAAATAATATATTAAAATGTTATTAAAAGAAATCACGCGACAAAATGTCAAAGCAAATAAAGAAAATATTTTCCGAGCTGCAAAAAAACGAATGTTCTGCAATAAATTTTATCAAAATAGGTAATATCATTACAATGTGATTAAAAACTGTAGAAGAAATATGTTAAGATCCTCTCACTCAGAAGTGTGACGACTATCGTTAACACATACGATACAGATTTGACAGATAAACAATAATAAGTCTAATGAAAAGCTTCGAAGCTAGCTTGTATATCTTATTATCTGTATATATTAATATCTTTGTCCTGACTGATTAGGAAACCACGAAAAGCATAAGCCATACTTACCTGGAGTTATAAGCTTAACTACTATCATAACTAAATATGTTATATATAAATTTCTTAGTCCTGACTGACTGACGCTCAGGTTAAACATGCTGAAATGTTCCAAGAAGTTACTGGTAATAGCGTAGGCGCACACTAAGAACTGTATTTCTATACTGCGCCCCCTGATATACATTTAAACTGGAATCAACAATGTTTGTTCAGTTTCTCTATTTCGTTAAGCGTAGAAGAATAAGTCCCAAACAGAATCCGGGCAACGCAAGTTGAAGCTGCTATTGTTAATCTTTAAATTTATTTATATAGGTACACGGCACTAATTTGGTATACATTTGGCATACTCTTTAGTAGAAAACAAGTAAGAGCGATATAGTCGATGTTCCGACTATAAGATACTCGTACATTTATTCTACTCAGCATTTATTCAATATTCGACACACTCAAAAGTATGAACAAAAAAAAAATTTTTTTTTGGGGTGGGGTGTTCTTATACAAAATGTTTTTTTATGATTTTGTCTACAATTATTATCCGATCGTAATGAAATGAGGTTTTAATCGGTTTGCGGGGCGGGAGGGGCGCTGCAAAACTTTAAAACAAGCTTGATATGACGCCCTAAAAGTGGAGTCTATATACCAAATTTGGTGACTCTTGCTCTTATAGTCTACGAGATCTAGGTGTTCATACGGACGGACAGACAGTCAGTTGGACAACAGACGGATATGGCTAGATCCACTCGGCTGTTGATGCTGATCAAGAATATATATACTTTATGGCGTCTTAGACGCTTCGTTCTGCCTGTTACATATATTTGCACGAACACAATATACTCCTTTACTCTATTAGAGTACGAGTAAAAAAAATTGGTTCTATGTGGGCTATGTGATATATTTGTCCAATCTAAACAAAGTTTGGTCAGCCCTCGTGGGGTCTCCACGAATTTTGATGAGAACAAAAATATTGTGTTTCTTCCGAAATAGTCAGTTATACGGGGGTCGTCCGATCCTGATTATATTTAATCAGGAGCTAGCCAATGATCAACGAAGCTGAATGATCAACATGATGACGGGTTGAACAAGCTAATGCAAATATCCATAGCTATAAATATCCTAGACTAAATGAACTGATTATCAAGATAGAAGGGTGATCACATTGCAAACGTACCCTAATAAAACCTTGGGACACGTGAGTTACACAATTAGTGGATGTAGATACCTCCAAGCCACATATCTCCCAAATTTAATTCAAAATCAATGAAAAACATAAAAAGGAATGAAATAAAAACACCCTTAAAAATTGGTAAAAGTAAAATAATTACGTACATATATAAAATATTCGGACTTTCGCACTGACGGACGGGCACACGGACAGACGGACATGGCCAAATGGACTAGTCTTATCATACTCATCGAAATATATGTACTGTATGAGGTCGCAGACGTACAGGTTATAAAAACAAAAAGTTAGTTTTCCTCTACGATATAGTTGTGCAATCTGTATCACCTTTAGTCACCTCAAATTTAATTTAATTTAAATGAAAAACAAAACAGTTATGCTGGAACGATTTGAATACATTTTGGTCAGTAAACGTGGGACCTTCTCAAATAGTTATAAGACAAATTAAGTTTAGTTTCATTTTTGTAATATTTTTATTGGAATTTTTGTCATAAAAATTATTTGGCGGCTTAATTTATTTGTGGTTTTCTATGTTTAAATGCAGGGATTTGATTTTTTTTTTTTTTTAATTAATATTGTAAAAAAATGTTGCATCGTGTTATCATAATTAAGCAGTTATCGTGTGAAAATTATTGCAATTCGAAATCCATTTATGCAATTTACATGTAATTTTGTATACTCGCGCTAACAGTTATAAAAATATGGGTTTATAAATACCTTACTTTACGAATAGCTACCGAAAAGAAATGGCGCTGTCTACTCACGTATCGCTGAAAAATAAGCAGAAGATGGAAATACAACATAAATAATCAATATTTGACAACGAAGCATACACGTTTGCAATTATTATATATATGTATATGTATGTGTATGTATAAATTGTTAAGCTAATAAATGTCATCAATGGGGTTTCATGGGCGTTTGGGTTAGAGGTGAAATTCTAACAGGTATGTGTACAGTATATGTTCTTGAAACAACAAAAGCATTTATTTTGGCATAAAATAATGTGTAGCTAAAAATGTAGTAACTGCTGAATTAATCTTATTGCAAATAAATGATTAAAAATCAACTGCTGCATGAGTGTATATATATATATATATATATATATATATATATATATATATGTATATATTAAAATTGTTAAAGATTATTTAAAACAAGAAACGAAAGCTAGCTTCGTCTTGCGGAAGCTTATATACCATTTACATTGTAAATATAGAACCGATCTAGATCAAATATGGATGAAGAGGATACAAGGGATACAAAACGAATTTGTTTTAATTTGGATGAAAAACAGCTAAGTTATGTTCTTTAAAGTTCATTCCGGCACAATCGGTTATATGGTAGCTATACAACATAAGTCTTCGATCTTGATCAGAAAAGATCAGCAGACTTACGGTCTCCTCAAATGGATGCAAACCGAGTTTGGTTTGATTTGGATGAAGAACAGAAAAGTTATGCTGCTAAGTATATATATATATATATATATATATATATATATATATATATATATATATATATATGTATATATTAAAATTGTTAAAGATTATTTAAAACAAGAAACGAAAGCTAGCTTCGTCTTGCGGAAGCTTATATACCATTTACATTGTAAATATAGAACCGATCTAGATCAAATATGGATGAAGAGGATACAAGGGATACAAAACGAATTTGTTTTAATTTGGATGAAAAACAGCTAAGTTATGTTCTTTAAAGTTCATTCCGGCACAATCGGTTATATGGTAGCTATACAACATAAGTCTTCGATCTTGATCAGAAAAGATCAGCAGACTTACGGTCTCCTCAAATGGATGCAAACCGAGTTTGGTTTGATTTGGATGAAGAACAGAAAAGTTATGCTGCTAAGCGTGCATTCCTGAGCATTCGGTTATATGGGAGCTATATGATATAATTGTTCGATCTTGATCAGATCATGTCAGTGGGCGTGGGGGCTATTCAATTTGACACAAACTAAGGTTTGATTTCGAAGAACAACAAAAAAGTTATGCTATAAAGTGTTCATTCCTGATTAATCGGTTATATGGTAGCTATATGATATAGTTCTCCGATCTTAGTGAGAACAGGTCAGCAGACGAACGGTCTTCTTAAATGAATGCAAGCCGAATTTGCTTTGATTTGGATGAAAAACAGAAAAGTTATGCTACTAAGTATTCATTCCGGAACAATCGGTTATATGGAAGCTATATGATTTAATTGTCCCATCTTGATCAGATTAGGCCAGTGGACATATCGCATATTCAAATTAATACAAAGCGAGCTTGGTTTGATTTGGATTTAAGGTGGGGCTTATTTTAATTGATATAAACCGAGTTTGGTTTGGTTTGAATGAAAAACAGAAAAGTTATGATCCTGAGTGTTCATTCCGGAACATTCAGTTATATGGGAGCCATATGATACAGTTGTCCGATCTGGATAAACCTTAACTAGCGCGCAGACAAAGGAAGCATTTGGTAAAAATTTCAGCTTTGTTGCTTTGAACACTTCTGAGAGGTTTGTGTTGAAACAGTTTTAGATGCCGACCGATTCGGAATGAACTCTTAGTACAGCAAAATTGGTTGTTTTTTATCCAAATTGAACCAAATTTAGCAAATCTCAGTTATAGAAACCGCTACGTCTGCTGACCAAAGTTGACCAAAATCGGATCACTAACTCCCATATAACCGACGGATTAGGAAATAACTCTTAGTACAGCAAATTGGTTGTTTTTTATAGAAATTGAACCAAATTTGGAAAATGTCATATTAAGAAACCGCTACCTCTGTTGAACAAAGTTGACCAAGATTGGATCACTATAGCATATAACTTCCATATAACCGACCAATTCGGAAATAACTCTTAGAACAGCAAAATTTGTTGTTTTTTATACAAATTGAACCAAATTTGGTAAATCTCAGCTATAGAAACCGCTTCGTCTGCTAGCCAAAGTTGACCCAGATCGGATCACCATATCATATAGCTTCCACATAACCGACCAATTCGGAAATAACAGCAAAATTGGTTGTTTTTTATACAAATTGAACCAAATTTAGTAAATGTCAAAATAAGAAACCGCTACGTCTGCTAACCAAAGTTGAATAAGATCGGATCACTACATCATAAAGCTCCCACATAGCCGACCAGTTCTGAATGATTTCTTAGAACAGCAAAATTTGTTGCTTTTTAACCAAATTTAGAAAAACTCTGTTTTAGAAGCCCCTACGTATGCTGACCAAAGTTTATCCAGATTGGTTCACTATTTCATGTAGCTCCCATATAACTGACCGCTTCGAAATGAATATAGCGGATTTTTTGTTTTTATCCGAATTAAACCAAATTTGGAACCCGTCAGTCTGAGAAGACTCCACGTATGCTAAGCGAATGCTACTTTGGGTACCCGAAGTTAGCCTTCTTTTTTTGTTCAGATCTAATTTTGTGAGCCACTTTTTTTCTGACAACTTGACCTTTACTAAGCGTTCGATAATCGACAAATATTTTTAGTTCTCCAGATTTGCTTTTAATCACAACAATCGACGACAGGGGCAGACCTTTTTGAGTCGCTTGATCTTCGGAATTCTGCTTATTCCCATCAGATAGTGGAAGGCATGCCCCACGCATCTCCACCGGCGCTGCCATGACCGCTTTGTTTCCAAGCTCAGGCTGCCTAACCAATTTCGCAGCTGCGCTACAAACCAACCACTTAGTTCGTGTTTCCGTTATATGAACACGAGCAAGTAGCACAAAAGGGGATCAAAATTTGCTCTCTTTGAATCGCACAACTTTTAATCCTATAGGATTTTTTTGTTTCGATTTCACACTTCTGAATAATTGTAGTCTTAATAAACGGTGCACGTCCGCTTTATTCAACGCTTAGTACAGACAGACTGCTTTATTTATTTCTCTTCCTTTTTAGCCCAGCTTTATGTATATGTTGGAGCATTGCCACCGTTTTAGGCGCAGCGAGTTTCGATATTACCGAGATCCGTCACACAACTAACCTGTGTCTTCGCTCGAACTCTGGTTTTTATATCGAACCACACTCGGCGACAGCTGTAGACGCTGTCGCCCCGCCAAAACAGGACTTTCCGTTAAATAAATACGAACCATACTCGGCGACAGCTGTAAACGCTGTCGCCCCGTTAAAACGGGACTTTCCGTTAGATGAGTACGAACCGTACTCGGCGACAGCTGCAAACGCTGTCGCCCCGTTGAAACGGGACTTTCCTAAAACACATAGTAGAGCAGGCAACAAAACGGACTCATGAAAGGCTGATGCCATTGCATCATTTAGCAATGTACCTGCGATCCTGGTGAAGTACCCAAATACGCACTAACACAAACTCAATACAATTCTCACATGTATTCACACGCGCCGCATATTCAAACTACTTATGCTTCCACATATAGATATTTGGTACAGTCTGTCAAGAAACACTTTACACACTGTAAAAAAATTCAATTGTTTGACTTTAAGTACAAAAATTAATACCTTTTATTGCAGCTAAAGAAAATTTTGTAATGCTATATTGATTAGTAATAAGTTTAAATACTATTAGTAAAAAAGCATACGCAAATTATTATTCATTGCTGAAAAAAAACAACAAAAACCATGTTTACACATTTTTGACACTGTCAAGAAATTCTTTACACACTTCGTTTTCTATTTCTTTTTAGTCTAGTTCTTAAAAATAACGGCGCTTTATTGCATTCTATGCTTTTCCATTTGCTTCGTCCAGCTTCAGTTTTGCATTTGATTTAATTTGATTGTGAAATAGTGCTGAAAAGTTGCCAAATTCGTGCTTTTTAAATTTTTTCGATATGCCTGGAAAGAGATTGTCCTTTGATGTCAACCAATTGATTTACTATAATCACCAAGTGGGTAAATCTGTTGGAGAATTGGTTAAAATGTTTTCCGTTTCAAGGAAAACTATTTATAATGTAATCAACCATGCAGAAAACGAAGGTAGATTCGAAGCAAAGGGAAAAGGTGGTCGCAAAAACAAGATTTCTAAGCGGGCGGACCGCCTAATCCTGCGGAGAATCAACGAAACTCCCAATGTTTCGTTGAGACATCTTGCTACAGAACTTGAAGAACAATGTGGCATTGTTGTTTCTCACGAAACCGTACACCAGGCCATCCTACGGCATAGGTACAGTTCAAGAGCTGCTAGAAAAAAAACGCTACTTTCAGCAGCCAACATTGAAAAGCGTTATAGCTTTGCCTTGAGCAAAATTAATGAACCGCCGGAATATTGGGATAATACCATATTCTGTGACGAAAGTAAAATAATGCTAATTTATAACCATGTCCCACCAAGGGTATGGCGTAAGCCATTAACCGCCCTCCAAAATAAAAACCTTATACCAACAATTAAATTCGGAAAACTTGTGGTCATGGTGTGGGGGTGTTTCTCTAGCCTTGGAGTCGGCGATCTTGTTTTTATAGAGGACACTATGAATGTCACTCACTATTTGCAAATTCTAAAAACAATTTATTAACAGCCAGTGCGGAAAAATTTGTTTTTTATTGCAACAACAGACCTAATTTTCAGTTTTACCAACATAATGATCCGAAGCATAAGGAGATTAATGTGAGAACCTGGCTGTTATATAACTGCGGAAAAGTGCAAGATACACCCCCACAGAGCCCTGATCTTAACCCCATTGAGAATTTGTGGGCTTATTTGAAGAAAGCGGTCGGAAAACGAAGCCCAAAAAATAAGGCCAGCCTAAAAGCTATTATTTTGGAAGAGTGGAATAAATTTCCACTAAAATACCTCCAAAAATTAATTAAATCCATGCCAAAACGTCTTCAACATGTTGTGAGAGCCGAAGGGGGGCCATACTAAATATTAAAAATTCCTAATGTTAACGTTGTTTTTTAGTTTTTAGATTTATACTAAATAAAATTATTTTGTGTAAAGAATTTCTTGACAGTGTCAAAAATGTGTAAACATTGTTTTTGTTGTTTTTATCAGCAATGAATTACAATTTGCGTATGGTTTTTTTTTATAGTATTTAAACTTTTAACTAAAGAATCGTGCATCATTAAAAAACTTTTTGCCTAAGTAAAAGCTAATAATATTCATACTTAAAGTCAAACAAATGAATTTTTTTGCAGTGTGTAAAGTGTTTCTTGACAGACTGTATATGGTATATGGGCATGTACATTTGTATATTTGAGCATATGTACATGCATGCATTTGCAAGAACAGGTTAGATGTATGCATATGTATGTAAATGATGTTTCTAGCTTACTAATACCAGAACAACATTTTTTTTTACAAAGCCTCATTATGAAAACAATTTCAAAATGTTTTTTTTGTTATATGGGGCCATATATGTATACAAAACAAGTAAGAATGATTATAAGATACTCGTACTCAGACAACTTTTTGTGAACAAACCAAATTTTGTCTTAAACGTGTGTTCTGGCAACATTCTTTATGAAAATTGGGTCTACACTTGTTTACAGCTCAGCAGAATGCTGTCTTTATCTCTCACATAGCAATGATATGGCATCTTTGCACGATATGTGTATATGTATTAATATGTGTATGTTTCTGCTTATAAGTTTCTTATAAGTTATAAGTTATATAAGCTTATAAGTTTGCATATATTTATAAATACACTTTATGAAAAACGTTTTTAGCGATTTTGTCTCCAGTTCTTATCCCATCTTAATGAAATTCAGAAGATCGGAATGTGCTTATACATGTACTAATGTGTTTATACAAAGCTAAATCTGTCAGAAACTGTGGGAGATATAAATATTTTCAATTTGCGGGGCTGGTAGGGGGCGTGGCAAAATTTTGAAACCAACTTGATCTGACGAAACACTAGGAGGAGTCTACATACCAAATTTGGTTTGTCTAGCCCTTAAAGCCTCCGAGATCTAAGTGTTCATACGGACGGACAGAAGGACAGGACTGAATCGACTCGGTGTTTGATGCTGATCAAAAGGCAAACAACATTCATTTGCACGAATACTCGTTTACTTTACTAAAGCTGGAGTATTACAACTACCCAGAACAGCTGATCGACAGTCTGATAACAAAAGCCACCAAAATTGTAAGACCAGACCAGCAAACGAAAAACACTGATGACCAAAAACGATACTTTACCACACCTACATAGAAACTTTAACAAACAGACAGATCGACGATTGCTTAAATTATGACAGAGGAAATAATAAGTTACGCTTATACAACACATAATAACACACAAAAATGGTTTACAAACTCGAAAGCCAAAATATGTATAGAGAAACAACAAAACGTAATATACGAAATCAAATGCATAGGAAGAGAGGGTGAGGAGTGCATTGGCGCAATGAAACGAGCTTTAGGAACAAGGCTCGCGGATCACAAAGGACACGCTAAAACTGCAAAGCTCACAAATTCGTTAGCGTCATATCTGTCCCTTGCCGCTGGTGTTGGTGCTGGCGTCTAAGGCTCAAACCTTTGACGTCAGGAGATCAACAGCAGTCGCGGGTTCGAATCCCGCGCTTGGGCTGGGTGTTCTGTGTTGTATATATATATGTTTGTGTTGTGTTTGTTTGTGCTCGTCCTCGTCCCTGTCAATTGTGTGTACCCCTCATCACTTCACCAACTCACCCCCTCACCTACTTTCACCCCTCCTCAACAACTCGACACAAGTTAATGTACTGTAATTGCCAATGTAAAAAAACGCCATACAATATACTGATTGTCCACATAACAGGACAGATTGTATATAAAGATAATGATATAAAATAAAAAAAAAATATCTGTCCCAGAGAAAGCACTCGGCAGACTTTGACGATGCTAATTTCAAATAAAGTATTAAAAAATTGTGAAAGATATAAGGATTTCATCGATTTGCAGAGGCAGGAGGCTAGATCGACACGGACAGGCTTCGTTTTGCCCGTTACATACACTGCCCGACAACCGATTAGCAAATAACTGTAATCTTTGTATATTTGTCATGCCCTTTTTTTGTCTCTTTTATTCTTCATCATTTTGACTTATTCTGAGAGTAACTTTATTATTTGTTATTTTGTTTTGCTATTTTCTTGGAAGTGCGACAAAAATTCATGCATTTTTTTGCGACAGCCGATTAGCACATTTTTGCTTTAGTATCAATTTTTGCGTGTAAGCTGTCGTGTTTGGCTGATTAAAACTATTATTTATTTATTGTGATCAATTATCAATAAAATAAAGAAGTAATGGGTAAAGCATAACCGTTGAATGAGTCTAAAAAAGGCAAAATAAAGGCTTACAGGGAGTGCGATCACTCGATACTTCAAATATCAAAAAATATTAAACGCAGCCGTAAAGTTATTACCGCATACTTAAACAATTGAAAAAAACATGAAAGGTCGGCCCTCATCAGTAATAAAATTAAAAAAAAAAAAAACCCTCCTCTAAACCAACTTCGAAAGATGCAACGGCTCGATTTCTGTCGATCAAATATGACCTGGACCAAGGAATGGGAGCGTGTAGTCTTTTCTGATGAGAAAAAGTTCAATTTGGAGGGTCCTGATGGCTATACCTACTGCTTTCAGGATCTCAGAAAGGAAGAGCATACTCTTGATCGATTGCACAGCCGTGCCGGCGGTGTCATGGTGTGGGGAGCTCTTTCTTACTTTGACACCATAGAACTGCAATTTCTAACCAGCCGTATGGATGCCATTGCGTACAAAGAAGTACTGAAAGCGGCTTTTTCTGCAATCAAGGATATATTTGGAACCTTGGAATGGCAGTTCCAGCAGGATAACGCACCAATTCACACAGCCAGGATCGTAAAGTCCTAGATTGAGGGTCAGAACGTTGAATTGCTGACTTGGAAGCCTTACTCACCCGACCAGAACATTATAGAAAATGTTTGGGGATGGTTAGCACGCAAAGTGTACGAGTCCGGCAGACAATATTCAACTGAAGCTCAACTCATTGAAGGAATAACGAGGTCCTGGGGGGCTACTTCACTCAATTAAATTAAAAAATTGTATGACTCCTTACCCAAGCGGATGTACGAAGTCATACTTAACCGTGGAGGCCCAACACATTATTAAATTTTGTTAATAAAAAAAACGAAAATTAATTTTTTATGTTAAGTTCGTTTAAATTCATTTAAAATGTTATTAATAAAGTTAATATCTTATCTATTATTAAATCTCGTGTAGAATTTAATATTTTTTAAATGACAAGACGCGGAGCATAGGGTGTGCTAATCGGTTGTCGGGCAATGTACATTTGCACTAATACAATATACGCGCTTACTCTACTAGAGTACTTTGGCATTGCTAGAATAATAGATATTGCGAGAAGAGAACAAACACTAGATTAGAAACATTAGAAAGCTTGAAAATACAACAACAGGGAGAGCAAGCCTTCAACCACAAAGAAGACATTGATCAAACGAATTTTATTTACGCGGCAACAAACAAAGAGAAAACAAAAAGAGCGCTATAGTCGATATTCCGACTATAAAATACTCGTACTCTTTATTTATTTTATATTCGAAAGTATGCAACACTTTTTGATTTTTTATACTCGTTCTCTAGTAGATTAAACGAGTATATTGTATCTAACAGGCAGAACGAAGCGTCTAACACCCCATAAAGTATATGTGATATGTGATATGTATGGTCAGGTCAGCAGGCTCACTTATTTCCTCGAGCAGGTGTTGCTTTGTCGGATGATGATTCGGTGTGAGGAAAATAAAAAACACAAAAGCAAATGGATTTCATATTTTCAATTGAACAAAAATTTAAAAACAACCATGATCTGACGCCCCACAAGGGGAATCTACATGCCAAATTGCGTCTCTCTGGCTCTTATAGTCTCCGAGATCCAGGTGTTCATACGGACGGAAGGACGGACAGACGGACGGACAGATGGACAGACGGACGGACGGACAGACAGATGGACATCAGCATCAACAGCCGAGTCGATTCAACCTTGTCCGTCCATATGAACACCCAGATCTCGGAGACTCTAAGAGCTAGAGTCACCAAATTTGGTATCTACATACCCCACTCTACAGTGCGGGTGTAGTGCTCTCATACAAAATGTTTTTTACGTTTTTGTCTACAATTATTATCCGATCTTATTGAAATTTGGCACATCGGTAGTGCGCCTCACATTTCTAGATGGTGAACGGAAGTGCTTGAAGTGGAATGGCAGTTCAGACTAAGTAAATAAAAATTGCTTATTTAAATTTGCTAGAATAATTAAAAAAAATAAGAAAAGAAGGGTAGATTCGGCTTGCCGAAGCTTATATACTATTCACATTGTAAATATATAACCGATCTAGATCAAATCTGGTCGGTGAGCGTGGGGCTACAGTGGATACGAGAAATACAACATGAATTTAATTTAATTTGGATGAAAAACAAAAAACTTATGATACTAAATGTTCATACCGGAACAATCGGTTATATGGTAGCTATATGATATAGTTGTTCAATCTTGATCAGATCAGGCCACTGGACATGGGGCCTTCTCTAATGAGGAAGCGTTGCCGACCATATAAAGTTTATATATTCTTTATCAGCATGATAAGGGGAATCGATATAACCATTTCCGTCTTCCCGTCCATTCGTCTGTCCGTCTCAAAAGTCTTAAAAGCTACAGAGCTGAAACTTTTTCCAAATGTTTCTTTTGTCTGCACGCTGGTTAAATTCAAGTGTTATGCAGATCGGACAACTATATTATATAGCTAAAGATTGTCCCGGAAGGAACACTTAGAAGCGTAACGTTTTTGTTTTTCATCAAATTTAAACCATATTGAGTTTCTACCCATTTGGGGATACCCTTCGTCCTCTGGATTGTTCTGATCAAGATGGGAGAACAATATCAGTTAGCTACCATATTACCGTTTGTTTCGCAATGAACACTTAGGACCTTTTTCTGTTTTTCATCCAAATCAAAACCATTTCTCTTTTATCCCTTGTATCCACTGTAGTCCCACGCAATCTGACCATATTTTATCTAGATTGGTTATGTATTTACAATATGAATGGTATATAAGCTTCGGCAAGCCGAAGCTAGCCTTCCTCTCTTGTTTTTCTTAGTAGCTCTTATAGTCTCCGAAATCTGGATGCTGAGTCTGCTTGCCGACCATGACATTGTGGCGTGATGCGAGTTTTGGTTTAGCTTTAGTGAAATATTTTTGTACTTCGAAAGTTTAGTCTTGCATTCAGCGCTCAATCAATAAGGCGCTTAATAAATGTTATCACTCCGGCACTTAGCCGTATCATTAATATTGTATTATTGTGTGAACCCGAGGCCAGGAATAGGGAGTTCAGTAAACTTCTCATCCTAATCATCGAACCTAGCTGATGCCAACCACTTGAAGCATCCCTGAAGTAGAGACGTTGAATTGGAGGAAACCACTAGATGGAACTTCTAGAGAAGACGCTTCCCCTGCACCCGCAAAATCGAGTTGCATCGCATTAGTGGATCACATCCGGATAACATAGATAATTTACATATACATATATTATTCGGCGGCCAGAGCGGGCAGCAGGGTTTTGCATTTGCAGCACCATATCGCACCTCCGACGCTGGAAACGGTTTCTTGCATGTAAATCGCGTGGCTCCTAAGTTACTCCTAAGTTACATTGCACACTATTCAGCCATGTGATGAAAATGGTTCCCGGTTATATAATTAAATCACTTACAATTTTCGAAATGATTAAGTCAAATGATTAACAAATAATGGCATGGAATGCTGTTTCTCATCCTATGCTAGTGGTGTGCATTCTGAAACAGTTGGCATTGTGGCAGCTTTCTGATATTTTGTCTGATTCAGATTAAATTTGAACTTAACCAGCTTGCAGCTCTGTAGCTCTTAACACTTCTGAGATCCTTGTGTTTAAACGGACAGACAAGTAGACGAACGGACATAGCTATATCCTCTCATCATGCTGATTCTCACGCTTAATTCTGCGCGTTTGCAAACTTCATGACCAAATGTATATACACTCACATTTTTTGTGAATTATATAAAAATATGCACAAGAGAATTAACAGCATTTCATAACTCGAGGTAAGGCAAGGAGCAGCAAGTTCGCTAGAAATAGTTCCCGAGCCAAGGGTGACTCACGACTGGTGTGAAATTTGGTTGTTCGAGTAGACTGTGTGTTAGATACATTTTTAAATGTGGAATATTATTAAAAAAAAAAAAAATAAAGGAAGGCTAGCTTCGGCTTGCCAAAGCATATAAGCCAAGCTTTAAACTGGTCGGTCTGCATGGGGCTATGGCGGAATACAAGATGAATTGGTTTTAATTTGGTTGAAAAACAGAAAAGTTATGCTGCTAAGTGTTCATTTTGGAACAATAACTATATGGTAGCTATATGATTTAGATGTCCGATCTTGATTAGATGATGTCAGTTTACGTGGGGCCTCCTCAAATGGATACAAACCGAAATTTGTTTGATTTAGATGAAAAATATAAAAGTTATGCTCCTAACTGTTCATTCCGGAACAATCAGTTATATGGTAGCTGTATGATATAGTTGTTCAATCTTGATCAGATCAGGAGAGTGGAAGTGGGGCCTCCTCAAATGGACACAAGCCGAATTTGGTTTGTTTTGTGCGAAAAACAGAAAAAGTGTGCTCCTAAGTTTTCATTCCGTAACAATCGCTTTTATCCGATCTGGATCGAAGAAGCATCTGGTAAAAATTGCAGCTTTATAGCTTTTAAGACTTCTGAAACCTTTGTGCTGAAACAGACGGACATGGTTATATCAATTCCCCTTGTCATGATGATCTGGAATATACATACTTCATATGGTCGGAAAATCTTCCTTCTATGCGTTTCGAACTGCCTGACAAAATAAATATACCATTTTTTGAATGGCATAAAAACAAAAAAATTTTGTTACTAAGTGTTCATTCTGGAACAATCGGTTATATGGGTGCTATATGATATAGTTATCTAATCTTGACGACATCTCGTCAACAGACGCGAGGTCTCCTCAAGTGGATACATACCGAATTTGGTATTACGATTGACGTCGGACTTTGCTGAATGAATTCATCTTGTCATGCTGATCAATAATATATTCGCTGTTCGTCTGGGGAACGAGCTACCATATACCTTAAAGATGATCATCAGCGAAACGCACTTTAAAATTAAAATTCAAGCACATGTGGAAGCATAAGTAGTTTGAATATGCGGCGTGTGTGAATACACGTGAGAATTGTATTGAGTTTGTGTTAGTGCGTATTTGGGTACTTCACCAGGATCGCAGGTACATTGCTAAATGATGCAATGGCATCAGCCTATTCATGAGTCCGTTTTGTTGCCTGCTCTACTATGTATTTTAGGAAAGTCCCGTTTTAACGGGGCGACAGAGTTTGCAGCTGTCACCGAGTACGGTTCGTACTCATCTAACGGAAAGTCCCGTTTTAACGGGGCGACAGCGTTTACAGCTGTCGCCGAGTGTGGTTCGTATTTATTTAACGGAAATTCCCGTTTTGGCGGGGCGACAGCGTCTACAGCTGTCGCCGAGTGTGGTTCGGCACAAGAACCGAAGATCAAGGCAAGACACCAGTCAGTTGTGTTACGGATCTCGGTGTGATCGAAACTCGCTGCGCCTAAACGGTGGCAATGCTCCAACACACAAATATAATGCAATGCAAATAATTCCATAAGCTTATCACCGATGCTTTGGCCATATGCAAATGTGGCGGACTGGTGCGCCAACCAAACTCATATGTATGTTGAACTAAAAGAATATAACTTTCAAATACAAAATTATTTCACTTTATATTTCATTTTCTGCATAAAAAAAAAAACTATTTTAATTTGTTAGAGAATTGTAATTAGCTATAATTGTATTAGATACAATACTAAACATGCTTTACATAAGATTCCTTATAATGACAATATGAATCTAAATAAGTCTTGACTAGCGTAATAATTTAAA
This sequence comes from Hirtodrosophila duncani, assembly GCA_037043425.1. NCBI lineage: Eukaryota > Metazoa > Arthropoda > Insecta > Diptera > Drosophilidae > Hirtodrosophila > Hirtodrosophila duncani. The sequence goes on from JBAMBM010000559.1 coordinate 376,062, forward strand.
AGTAACTCTGTACTTGTAACGCTTGGATACCATTTCTAAATAAATTAAATATTGTGAGCGCGTTTGAAGAGAAAGGCATAACCCTGAAATCTGTCCATTCGGCTTTCAGGTTACGGCGTTGTAAACAAATCTTTTTCGTTGTCTGCAAGAAGTTAAAAGAAATTTTTTCAGTTTTTGTGCACGAAATAATCACCAAGAGTTTTCCTTACCAGTATGACCAGATAGAGTCCCCATTGCCGACCATTCTGTAGGACATTGCGTGGCCGCATATTCACAAAATGTCCAAATAGAGTAAAAGATGATAACGATCATTTTGAACGGAGGCAGCATTACCTATCTGTGTGGCTGCATGATTCAATCTACACTGCTCAGCATTTAACCAGCAGTAACCAGCAGTGTAGATTTTTTGTATGAAAACATAATAACCTTTCATATTTATTTAGTCAAAAACAACCTTTACAAAATATTGTGACAGTGAAAAATAGTAGATATTTCGATTGTGATACGTTTCCACTCTCTCTTTGTAATTATGTCGTTAGTTTACATAACACATCACGACGAAAGCATCTATGATGTCGAGCGGGATGAAATGCCGTCCCGTGGTATGATACCGCCGTCCAAGTCTGGTGTGCTATCCAAGTTTGGTGTGTCGTCCAAGTCTAGTGCGCAGGGTAAGGCAAAAAGACCTTATTTATGGTGCCCACTTTGCACTTGCACTTTATTTCTATTGCAGCTAAGTCGAAGGCACTTCACATTGCCAAGGAGCTGCGCGATCGCCTCAACACAGAGTCCAAGAAGCAATCGATGGTTGTACAAGACAATGGCGTACGACTGCTAACCAATGGCAACAAGGCCTTGCATCGGACAATGGGCTGTCCCCATGTGCCTCTAGATCCGCCTTGTGCCTATTTGCGTAAGAATGAGGGAGTCAAGTGGCGTCGCGAGGTCAATCATGTGTGTGCCAAGGGCGACAAGACGCCATCGTTGCCACGCATGGTAAGCCCAGGACAAAAGAACAAATTGGTGCCGAATTTTGTGCAACGCAACATTGATTGTGCAGGCAAAATGGTACCATGCCCACCGCTACCTCGCTACGTGGACACGCCAGTGGGTTCACGCCAAACTCTGATAAATTCTGGGCTGGTGCCTCAATTTATTTGCCGCAAGGATTTCGGTAAGGTGCCAGAGTATATCAAAAAGCGCAAGCGAATTCTCGGCCAATTGCATGAAGTTTGCGACAAGGAGGAGGCTCGCATCGAAAAGCTTTGTCGTGATGGTAAGGTAGCTGAATCCCGTACATCGCTTGTGTCGGATCAAATGCCAGGCATGCGCATTATGGATCAAGCTGAGCGGGCTGAAATACTCGATGGTCTTTGCAAGCATCGTGATGAGATGACCGCACAGTATCAATCAATGCCGCTGGTAATCGACACCATGGCAAAGCGTATGCGCAAGAGCAAGCTGGATTTTGATTTGCGCCAGGTGGATCAGGACATATTGCTCATGGAGACGAGTCCTATTATCTACGTTTCCCTGTATTCAGCAGTCTTAGGAGATGTCGATTGATCATTTACCTATTATTTGATAGCTTGTCATAGAATATTTAGTAATTTTTTCTATATTTTAATATGTCCGTTTAATCTTATTAAAAATTCAGCAAATTTCAGCAATGTAGAAATCCCTTGCTTCCTGATTGCAACCAAAGTGGGCCCCAAAAAATTATACAAGTTCGATTTAATAGAGTAGGAAAACATTAAGAGGCCATTTTACAAAGTGGGTCAAAATTGGGAACAACGTTAGCACTGAAATGTATGGAAATTCGTTATAACTTTTGCACCCACTGGACGTACAGTGCTCAAACTTTGTATACATGCTAATGGGACCGCCACTTTAATTGGAGCACTAAAGTATAAATGTAAAACAGTTTCGAGAGAGAATCCGCTTTATTCAAAAAGCATTTGATTCTTAATTTTTGGAAATTTCGTAGCACTTCTATAGTAGAATAAGCGAGTATATTATATTCGCTCAACTGTCTGCCTATCCGTATGGTCTATGAAAATCTAGATCTCGGAAACTATAAAAGCTGAGTCATCAAACGTTATTTTTTGTCATATTTAGCACATTTGTTATTTATTAGCTAAATTCCATAACGGTCGGTTAATATTTGTGGCTAAAATCGCAAAATAAAAATCGCCCCTTACCCAAAAAATTCAATAAGTATTATTTTACTTCTAGGGTGCGACAAATGTTAATTGAAATTTTGTATAAATAAGAATTGTAAACAAAATCGCAACGCTGCAAGGGTAGGAACAGGTGGATGGAGGTTTTCATGCAAGTGGTTAACTGTAACAGCAGGAAGCTTTTCCGACCCATACAGTATATAAATTCTTGATCAGCATGACAAGCCGATTCCATTTGTCCGAATCTGTGAAAATCGAAATCTTGGAAACTCTAACAGATAAAGACTTCAAATCCATTTTTTTTTTTTTTTTTTGTTAAATATTTACCTAAAACAAATTTATTTATTTTTTTTTTTTGCCAAGCCCACTTTTTGTGTTTATGTATTTAACACGCCAAAGGAAGCGTTCCAGACCCATACAGTATATATATTCTTGATCGGCAACAACAGCCAAATAGATCTTGTCGAGTCCGTCTGTCCGTCCGGATAAAAACTTAAATCTCGGAGACTTTAATACCTAGATTCACCAAATTTGGTATGTAGTCTACACGCAGATCAAGTTTGTTTTAAAATTTTGTCACACCCCCTCCCGGCAACGCAAATTGCAAAAAACTATATCTCCTACAATTTTTAAGATATCGGTATGTAATTAAAATACATAAGCTACATAATTCGATTTTGGTGGTGTCGTTTTTGTGTAGCTTAAGTAGAAGGGTGATATAAACACTTCACAGGCACTTACCTGCTTATTTATATAAACACATACATATATACAAGCCAGAACTGTATCTGTATAAAAGGGATGGGAGGGAATAAGTAGGCAGGCGCAGCCCGTACTCAAAGCATAAGCAAGTGCATTGTATTCGTGTAGATGGCTGTCTGACAATAAGGAATAGATGGTGAGTACGAGTATATTATAGTCGGAATTTAGACTATATGGTTCATACTTCTTTTACTCACTCTATAGAGTAGACCAGTATATTGCATTCGTGCAAATGTATATAACTTTTAAAAGGAAGCTTTTCCCACGCCATAACGTATATATATTCTTGATCAGCATCAACAGTCCATTCGATCAAGTATGTCCGTCGATAAATTTATATATTTAATGCACATTCATGTGTTTGCCAAATTTCATAACGGCCGGATAATATTTGTGGTTAAAATAACAAAAAATCGGTAAATTATGTGCTTACACATACACAAACCGAGTTTCAACTAAGGTTAACTATAAGGTTTTGCGGTTTGCGGAGGCGGGAGGGGCGTGGCAAAATTTAAAAACAAAGTTGATCTTTGTCCATTTATAACATTTATATTGTAAATATATAATTGATATAGATCAAATTTGGATGAAGAGGATACAAGGGATACAAGACGAATTTGTTTTAATTTGGATTTAAAACAGAAAAGTTATGATCCTAAGTGTTCATTCCGGAACAATCGGTTATATGGTAGCTATATGGCCATCGAACGTAGGGTCTCCTCAAATGGATGCAAACCGAATTTGGTTTGATTTGGATGAAAAACGGAAAAGTTGTGCTCCTAAACGGAAAGACGAACAGACGCACATGGTTATATCGATTCTCCTTGTCATGCTTATCAAGAATATATATACTTTATATAGACGGAAACGCTTCTCATTAGAGAAGGCCCCATGTCCAGTGGCCTGATCTGATCAAGATTGAACAACTATATCATATAGCTACATAACCGATTGTTCCGGTATGAACATTTAGTATCATAACTTGTCTATTTTCTTCCAAATTAAACCAAATTCGGTTTGTATCCGTTTGAATACTCCTCACGTCCGCTGGCCTTATCTGATCAAAATCGTCTTGTATCACTAGTATCCACTGTAGCCTTATGGCCACTGGTGTTGGCGCTGGCGTCTAAGGCTCAAACCTTTGACGTCAGGAGATCAACAGCAGTCGCGGGTTCGATCCCCGCGCTTGGGCTGGGTGTTCCGTGTTGTATATATATATGTTTGTGTTGTGTTTGTTTGTGCTCGTCCTCGTCCCTGTTAATTGTGTGTACCCCTCATCACTTCACCAACTCACCGCCTCACCTACTTTCACCCCTCCTCAACAACTCGACACAAGTTAATGTACTGTAATTGCCAATGTAAAAACGCCATACAATATACTGATTGTCCACATAACAGGACAGATTGTATATAAAGATAATGATATAAAATTTTTTTTTACTGTAGCCTTATATATACCTTCTTTGCGTTGCAAACTTTCTGACAAAATTAATATACCATTTTGTAAATGGTATAACAAGAAAGGAGGGCTAGTTTCGACTGTCAGGGGGGTTACAAGGGATTTGGATGAAAAATAGAAAAGTTATGCTACTAAATGATTATTCCGAAAAATTCAGTTTCATGAGAGCAATATGATATAGCTCTCCGATCTAGATTAAATCTGGTCAGCGGAGGTGGTACCTCCTCAAATGAATACAAACTGAATTTAGTTTGATTTGGATAAAAAACAGAAAAGTCATGCTAGTAAGTGTTCATTCCAGAATAAATCAGTTATATGGGAGCCATTTAATATAGTCGGCTGATCTGGATGAATCCCAGCGTTCCAACAAAAGAACCATGTGGTAAAAATTACAGCTCTGTAGATCTTAAGATCTTCTGAGATCTTGGGTTTAAAACAGCCGGACGGGCGGATGTGGCTATATCGACTTCCCTTGCCTTGCTGATCATATATATACTTCATATACTTTATATATTATATATACATTATATAATCGGAAACGCTTCCTTCTATGCGTTGCAAACTTCCTGACAACATAAATATTGTATTTTTTGAATGGTATAACAACAAAAAGCCGGTATACATCATTCCGAGTCGGACGGTTATATGGGAGCAATAATATATAGCGGTACGATCTGAACGATTTTGACTTATGGACAGCTTATAGTAGTCAATAATAGAAATTCAGCTCAATAGCTATAAAACTTAGAAACTAATTCGCATAGAAACAGACGAACATGACTATATCGACTCGATATCATGCTGATCAAGAATATATATTGTATGGAGTCGGTGATGCATTCTTCTATGAGTTACTTACGTGAAAAACTTACTTACTTACGTTACTATCGTGAAAAAATCTTAATACCCTCATGGGTATAAAAACGCACACTCTCCGAATCGAAACTGTACCGGTAAGATTGTTTGATTGAGGTTCGGTTTTTTCGGAAGAATATCGGTTCTCGGGTACCGGTTCTGATTCCGTTTATGGCTGTGATCTTAAATCGGTTATTTTCGATTGACGATTCCGGTTTTATTTCGGCTTTATTCCTTGTTTAACTAACATATTTCAAATATATTATTACGTACAACAAGAGAGGAAGGCTATCTTCGGGTAACCGAAGCTTATATACCCTTGCAGAGTAGTATTATAATAAATATTCGATATTCAAACTACGAAATACTTTGATTCAGCATTTATTTAATATTCGACACACTCAAAAGTATGCAACACTTATTGATTTTTTTTAGGTTGTTTGCTTACTTCTTTATCGCGTCAACTGCATCCCATCATCCTAAAGAGGGACTCTTAGCGCTCACAATATAAGCCAGTAGATTCTCGGGAGCAGGAGACTCTCCGAAACATGCCACCATTTCAATTCGCAGATGTTCAAACCTGAGACATGAACATATGTCGTATTCGGTGTCGTCTGGGCAGCTTGGGTCACCTATGTGCAGGTAAGCTCGAAAGCGCCAGAGTTCGCTGAGAAACTGGGTCAAATACAAAATTTATCCGACCGAGATCAGCCATTTGTTCTATAATCCTCTGACCATTTCTGCAGCCACATTCGAAGCGCCATTCTCGCTCCTGGCACTTTTCTCTACAGTTCCTCGACTACTGCACCGAAGAGTGGGAATCCTGCAAGTACATTTGCCGCTTTCCTGAACCTGTCTCCTTCCTTTCTATGAACACCACCTTCTAAGAACACCCAAGTCATTTACGGTATCGATCCTATCTGTAAGAAGGTACGATGTCTGCAGCGGCATGATACGCCAAAACCACATAACCTTGAATTTAGAAGAGTTAAGATTTAGACCTGACGCCATGATTGGAAAGCATCAGGGTCTTCTTGCAGCCTAACATGGAAGGAAGAGTTAAAGGAAAAGCATGTAGGATGTTAAGCATTAGTACGCGAGAAAGGGACAGTACCTGAGGAAGTTCATTGATAATAGAAGTTACGACAGTAGCTACCCTGCGGTACCCCTGATGTAACCATAAGAGGCTTAAAAAAAGAATTTTTAAAAACAACTATTTGAGTCCTGAGATTTAGATAGTTGGAAAGGAGAAAGATGGGAAGCCAACTTTTGTATAGATAAACAACGTCTGTCCATCCGTATGACCACCTAGATCTCGGAGACTACAAGAGTTAGAGATACCAAATGTATGTAGACTACCCTTGTGGGGCATCAGATCAACTTTGTCTTAAAATTTCTCTCCGCCACCTGCAGCCCCAGCAATCTATAAAATCTTGGTGGCTCGATCGACTCGGCTGCTGATGCTGATCAAGAATATGTATACTTTATGGGGTCGGAGACGCTTCAAGAAACGGGAAGGACAGATGATTTTCGTTTTAATTCAACAAAGCTATAAAATTGCTTAAGGTCTTGAGAAAATTGGACCCTACACAGTTACTCACAGTTAACCTTCAACGAGCAGCAATATAGCACGAGCAGCCCAAGGTTCTTCCACAGTTCTTGAACTTCCTGATTTGTGTAGATTTAATAACTTTTAAGTTAGATAACTATGGAGTAAACCAAGGTGGTTTATTAAACCTATTTTGTCATCTCCTGCAGCATGGGTTCCGTTGTAACAAAGCGACGTGTAGGAGAGGTCGGCCGAGCCTTCCTGCGCTTCGATCTACAGATGGTTCAGTATTTATTCTTTGGTTGGTCTTATCTTCATCGGCGTTAGGCTGTCTGCTCTTCAGTGGACGTCGAGTCGCCTCGATCATCGCCTACCATCTCTTGGGGTGCATCTGGGTTGATGGGAGACGCCTGCTTGTCTACCTTTGGGATTGCTTGCCGTGGTGGTTTTGAAACTTGAATTTCCACATCAGCTTCAAAATAAAGACCTGTTGTTTTATCAATTAGGTCTCCCATCGATATCCCATCGAGAATTTTGGTTAGCTCGCGGATTCTTTCAGCTTGCCTTTCGAAACTCGATGCCGCTGGCTTTGGACGGGAGCTGTTTGGGAGCTAAGTCACCCTAGCTGGTGTCTCTTTATCCCTCACTAACATGATTGGATTTGCGACTTACGGGCTACCGTTGGGTGAATTTTTCGTTTCCCAAACATCGAAAGGGAATAGCGAATGGAATCTCATGACTGTGCTCGGCGGCGACTCTCTCAGTAGCGATCTTTGTTTAAATGGATGTGTCGGTATCTCTTTAACTAGTTGTCGAGCCACCATTTGCTTCCTTCTTTAGTTGCTCTTGAACAACTCTCATCTCTTATGTTAATTGTTAGTGTGTCTCAACTTCCGACCCCTATCCGTGATCGTTGTACAGTCTTTATTAGATTTCATGGTTATTTACGCAAGAGTTTTTATGTCTTTACGGTGTCAAGAATGTTGCATCTGAGCCCGTACCACCAACTAAATGTTGACACTGCATCTGAATGCTAGGTTGCTTTTCCTGATCAAGAAAGAAATCGATCTTTTACCCCACCAGAGGTACCCTTCAGAGAAGTAACATCCCTGCTGTGGTGGTATTCTACGATCGCTCACCATACAGTGGGGTGTGTGTGTGTGTGTGTTTTTTTTCTTTTTGTAAGTGGGGTGTTTAAAAAAACATTGAAAGTCTTAATTTGCTCCTATGACCATTGCTTGAAAAGATAGAAAGAACCCTTTTTGCTACAGCCGCAGCAAATGAGTCCCTCTAACAAATGAGTGCCTCTAAAATTTTGAGATTTTCCTTTGATTCTGTATGTTGACTGACTCAAAACAATTCGAGTGTTTTATAGTCTCTGAGATCTAGGTGATATATACGGACCTACAGACGAACAGGGCTAAATCGACTGGGCCATTGATGCTGATCAAGAATATATATACTTTATGGAGTCGGAGACGCTTCCATTTGCCTGTTACATACATTTGCACGAATACAATATACTCGTTTACTCTAGTAGAGTACGACTATAAAAAGCACACATAAAACCACAAAACTTGAAACATTTTAATTTGGCCTATAGGAACGTGTTTGTGAGTTTGTGGACTATTTATATATTTTTTTTGTTGTAGCAATATGAATTTCGGCAACGTTCAAATAATGTTGATACATACACTAACGATTTATATGTTTTAGGTTCTTGTGTTTAATTTTGTTCTAAGATTTTTCCTAAGTAAGGACTTAATTATACCCATGGGAAAGTCGATTTTTGTTAGTATTTCTGTGTATCTCTGTTGTATATACTGTCACTGATAGTCATCATTCTTTTGATGCCGCTGAAGGCTGTATTGATTATCACTGTCCTTGGATGCTTAGAGTAGATAGAGTAGATATTTATTACTCGTCCCGATGCTGTGGGCTTCTTATACCATTTGTTAAACATTTTTGTATATCCTTTTTCTCACTGTTTATTCAATAGTTGCCCTGAAGACGGTAGTCGATGTGCAACCGAAATATATTAGCTAAGAACAACAAGTCCAATTTTTTCTTGACCTCAAGCCGGCTAAAACACCGACTTTTAAAATAGAAAGGTCGCCAAACACAATACTCAATATATCATATAGTAATATAAATTATCATATCACAAAAGAAACAATAGCGCATTTTGGATTAGGCTGTGTGCGTGTGAGTGAGATGTCTATCGTTTGTCTCACTGATTATCTCTCTCTCTCTCGCTCTCTCTCTCTCGCTCTCTCTCTCTCTCTCTCTCTCTCTCTCTCTCTCTCTCTCTCTCTCTCTCTCTTTCCTTACCATGACTAAATTGTGAGGCTGACTGCGAATACACATTTGGAGTGAACGGCAGATGGCGCTAACAAATTGTCTTTTGCTGACCAAATAGTAAGAGCATTGCCTTGTGTGTGTGTGAGATAGAGGAATAGGTAAATATATAACACAGTCCCTCTCTCTCACAAAGTTTTTTATATTTATGTATGCATACATGAACATTTGCATTTATGAATACAAGTAAACTTTCGCTGACTATTGCTATTGCAGAAATAAATACTTTTAAAAGCCTTCACGTCCGTTGACGAAAATTTATAAGAATCGGACTACTTAGTTTTTCTTAAATATTATAATTCTGCAATCTTCGGGTACCTGAAGTTAGAGGATTGTTATTATTATACAGTGAGTTGCTCCCCTTAGTACAATGCACGATGGACTTCTAACGAATTGTGTTTAAACGTGTTTCAGTCACTTCGACCTTCAGCCTACTAACTAACAATGTTTGCAAATCTTAGCAAAAAAAAAAAAATTTGAAAAAAACTTCAGTTTCTGGTTTAATCGGTATACAGGTGCGCACCGCTAACTGACAAAATACTATAGCTATAGTCGATATTCCGACTATAAGATACTCGTACTCGCATTTATTCAATATTCGACACAAAGGATCCAACACTTAGTGATTGTTATTTTTGTTTTTTGTTATTGGGTGGCGTAGTCGCATTTAAAAAGTTGTTGACGATTTTGTCCACAATTATTATCCGATCTTAATGAAATTTGGCGAATCGGTGGATTATGCGCTAATACATATATATACCAAGCTTTATTTAAATGTGTCAAACTGTGGGAGATATAAAACTTTATCGGTTTGCGGGCGCGGGTGGGGGCGTGACAAAATTTTAAAACAAACTTGATCTGACGCCCTACAAGGGAGTCTACATATCAAATTTGGCAACTTTAGCTCTTATAGTCTCCGATATCTAGGTGTTCATACGGACGGACAGACAGATATGGCTAGATCGATTAGGCTGCTGCTCCCGATGAAGAATATATATACTTTTGGGTTCGGAAACCCTTCCTTTTGGCATAAATTATTATTATTATTATTATTAAATTACATAAATTTTTACGAATGCAATATAATAGTTTACTCAACTAGAGTACGAGTATATAAATAAACAAAACATAATATATACAGTTGTAAACAATGTATAATTTCAAATTAAAAATACTAGTATATAAGTATTCATAACCACAAATATCGCTACTCGATATATGTAATAAAACAGTATTCAATGTATCGATAGGGGCTCACGCTATCAATATATCGATATGCCCAACTTTAGCTTCTTAGACCGAGGCAAAGAAGACGCCAGATAAAATTGATTAATTTTTACTAAGTACTCGAAATAAATAAGCATTGTTTATAAATCAGGTGTGGGGTCAACTCTCAAATCATGTTGGTGAAGGAATATATGAAATCAATGCAGTATGGAAAGTTTCAATTCTAACTAAGAACCTCAAAGCAGTCGCTGGAGCCGTGACAAATGCAGAGTGAACTAGGAGGTAACTCAAAGTCAACTGCTAACAACACTTGGCAAGGTTGCGGCACTTCTGGAGCTTCAGCAGATATGATTAACAAGTCTACTGCTACGACGCATTTGGCAGCAGATAAGTTCGAAGCACAAATGCAACAACTGGCTCAACAAAAGGAGAAACTGCTTTTGGTCTTGCCTACTTGGAACTCAATAAAGCAGCTGTAGTCTGTGCAAGTCCATAAATATGGCTGACATATTCAAAAATTGGTTCAAAAATTTTCTGTAGACGATGACTTTCCAGTCACTAGGTGGGTGCGTGATTTCGAGGAAATGATGAAATTCTATGATGTGGATGATGTCAAACGTTGGACGTAAGCCAAGAAGTTGCTGAGTGAATTTGCGAAAAACTATATAATTCTCGCAGCTCCTCTGACCTGGAACGAACTGCGAGAAAAGCTCCTCAACAGGCACAAACAATGCAGCTTGGTCGAAAATTATATGTCGATAGCTTCAAAACTAGTGCGCATAGAAGCAGACTGACGGACATGGACACAATATATATATTTAGTAGGGTCGGAGATGCTTCCTTCTATGCGTTACAAATATCGTGACAAAATACAATACCCTCCTGCATGGCTATAACAAGAGAGTAGTAGGTTACAGCAAGAGAGTAGTAGGTTGCAAATTTGTCGGCACGTGCCATGCATAGATATGTATGCGTGTACATGAAATTCAATCCGTAATTTGTACAAAAAAAGCACCAGTTCTTGAGCGCTCCATGCATTACGTCATCAATATATCCAGACACCAAACGATTTTGCATAAGCAAGTCCGAATACTTGCGAGTGAGTTTTGCAGAGCTGGCCAACTAACGGTGGCACTATCGTTATATCGAAGGTTTACTTTGTCGTAGAACAATCGATTCTTTTTTTGCATCGATAGTAAGGCCTTTTTTTACTAAAACACGAAACTATCAGTAAAATGCTTCTAAGTACATCCAAAGCACTATAACCCTTAACATATGAAATCGAGTTATTGCCAGATTTGTCAAAATTACCTTCACCGTTTAATAACGCTATGACACAGGTATCATCAAACAATTAAGTAACAATTTCTGTTATAATACTAGTCAAGTGTGGTTCTCTCTATAACTTGGAAAGCATAAAGGTAATTGGTAAAATTAAAGACGGGCTAGTAGTCTGAACGTATTTATTGGATTGTATTATGAAGCGATTATCAAAATGTGAGGAACACATACTGCCACGAATTGGTACTTTGTTGGATCCCCGATTTAAAAGGTAGCGATTCCGCTCCCATTTTAATGCAGTTAGGGGTGAAAAGCAATTTAAAATTAAATTACACCTTTAAGTAAGTCATTCCAACATCAGCGCCGCCACCACCAATGGAAGCTTCACGAACGGCACGATAGCTCTTCAAATTTTTGAAAAGAAATATTGAAAATTTGCCAAAACAACAAGATTCGAGGCAATGCTGTCTCTTCGCCTATATTTCGAAACATTTCTCACAATATAGATCCCTTTAAATATTGGAAGGTAACAATATATATGGCATTAAAGTATTGATTATTTTCAAATGTAATTTCTATGGTTTTAGCACAATGAAGACAGTCTGTAATCCGAAGCAAAACAAGAAAGGAAGGGTAGCTTAGGCTTGCCGAAGCTTATGTACCATTCACACTGTAAATGTATAACTGATCTTGATTAAATCAAAACAGCGGATGTATGGATTTTTCCAATGGATACAAACCGCCGGGCTTCGTTGAAAACCAAACACGTAGATATGCTACTATTTTTTCTATTATTTCTTCAAACATGTAGATATGCTAATATTAACTATTATTATTTCTATTATTTGTTTCTATTATCTTATGACGCCACGATGTGTCGATGACTCCAAAGAACCGAATTAAAGCATATACGTGAGTTACATGCGATGACGATGTTTCTGATAACATTCACAAAATGGGATATTCATTTTGTCAGGAACGTATGCAACGCATAGAAGAAAGAGTATCCGATTATATAAAGAATATGTATTCTTGATCAGCATAACAAGGATAATCGATATAACCATGTCCGTCCGCCTGTTTCAACACGAAGATCTCAGAAGTCTTAAAGGCTACAGAGCTGAAATTGTTAGCAGATGCTTCTTTTGTCTGCACGCTGGTTAAATTCAAGTTTCATCCAGATCGGGCAACTATATCATATAGCTCCTATATAACCGATTGTTCGGGAATGAACACTTAGGGGTATAATTTTTCTGTTTTTCATCAATTTGATTGAAGAGGCCCCACGTCCGATCTTTTTAGGAGCATAACTTTTCCGCTTTTCGTCCAAATCAAACCAAATTCGGGTTGTATCCACGTCCACTGGACCGATTTGCTCAAGACCGGAAATTATGATTTGGTTTGAAAGAAGAACAAATAGTTATATGGTTATGTGGGAGCTATGTGATAAAGTTGTCCGATCTGAATGAATCTTTTACTTAACCAGCGTGCAAATAAAAGAAACATCTGGTTAAAATTTCAAGTGTAGGTTTTAAGACTTTGAGATCTTGGGGTTGAAATAGACGGACGGACATGGCTATATCGACTTCCTTGTCGTGCTGATAAAGAATATATATACTTTATATAGTCAGAAACGTTTCCTTCTATGTAATACAAACTTCCTGAGAAAATTAATATACCATTTTGTGAATGGTATAACAAGTAAGAACGCTATAGTCGATACTCCGACTATAAGATACTCAGCATCTATTTAATGTTCGACCGACTCAAAAGTATGCAACACTTTTTGATTTTTATTTTTTTGTATGGGGTGCTTTTATACAACGATTTTGTCTACAATTATTATCGGTTCTTAACAAAACTCGGCAAGTCTGTAGATTGTGTGCCTATACATATACAAAGCGAGTTTCAACTAAATGTGTCAAAAATTGTGGGAGATATAAGGTGTTTATCGATTTGTAAGGGAGGGAGGGGGCGTGGAAAATTTTTAAAACAAACTTGAACTGCGTGTACACTAGGGGAGTCAACAACTAAATTTGGTGGCTCTAGGTACTATATTCTTAGAGGTCCAGATGTTCATACAGGTGATCAAGAATATAAATTCTTTATGGGGTCGGGAACGGTTCCTTTTGCATAATTCATATATCTGCATAAATGCAATATAGTCGGTTACTCTACTAAAAACTATTTGGTAAAAATTTAAGCCCTGTACCTATTAACATTTCTGAGATCTTGCGGTTGAAACAGATGAACAGACGAACGGATGGACATAACCATATAAAATCCTCCTGTGCTGATCAAGAATATATATACTTTATATAGTCGGAAACGCTTCCTTCTATGCGTTGCGAACTTCATGGCAAAATTAATATACATCCACAATTCTTGTGGATGGCATAAAAAGAATTACTAATCAACAATTTCACTGGAATCGGTGTGGTAGCATCGGGTAGCTCTGTGGCTTTTAAGACTTTTGAGATGTCAAGGTTGATAATGATAAGGGGACTATTTTTCGGATAACGGTTTAACGGTCAGATCTGGCAAATTTTGTATTTTAAATTGAGCAAATATATTTCGAAGATGATAGTTCAGTTGTGGAATGTTAAAACAAGTAAGAATGCTATAGATTCTGACTGTAAGGTTTTCGTACTTAGACCACTTTTTGTGGACAAAACCGATTTTTTGAGTCTTTAATTTAATTAACAATTCCATTAACTTACCATCAGATACATAACGTAACTGACAGATAGAAAGGTTCTGCCGAAAATTGCTCTTTGCAACAATGTTGCTTGTAATATCATGCAACATGCTTCTAAGCATCCAGCTTTACCATCCATGTTTACAGGAACATGCAGCAACAATTTTGATGCCACGTTCTGGCAGCTGGGTGTACACATGTTTACAACCCAGTAGAATGCTGTCTCTCGCTCTCTAACTTAGCAATGATATGGCATGTATGCACCATATATGTGTATGTATTATTATGTGTATGACTCTGTGTATATATAAATTTTTGATTACATATATATATAAATACAAATTTTTCAACAATACTAAAAACAAAATACCGACATTAGACATATATGAATTAATAAATCACAATTACGAACCAGACTGGCTGGACACAAATCGGTAAAAAAAAAAACGGTGGAATGAAGTTACTGTCCAAAAAAAACCGCGCTTGCGGCCCACTGTTAAGAGAGCGGATATTCTCCAGATTTTGAAGCGATGGCCATACAACATACAACAAGAACAACATTGTAACAAACGGTTCACACTGGAGATATTACACATAACAAACACACTAGCAAACATTACACTTAACTACAAGACGGATACTGAAAACTGTGTACATATATACAGCCACATGTTTAGTTTTAAACTCCGCGACAGCCAGCACAGACGTCATGTAAATCAATTTATTTATGTAAGGTGAAAATGTATATGCTTAGTAACGAATTTAATGTTCAAATTATGTGTATATATGTGTGTAGCCCCTGATGACGAACTCCGGAGGAGAGCGAAATATATTGGGAAAAAAATTAAATCGCATGCTTTTCTTGACCTTGAGCCGGCTAGTCCAACAACATAAATACATTTTATGGAAACGTTTTAAGCTATTTTGTCCACAGTTTTTATTAGATCTGGAACATTCTATTATTTTTCGAAGCAAAATTTATAAAATAATCCAACTATAAGCAAATGAAATTTTCTATTGTTTGTTGAATATTTCTTTGCTCACTTCAGCTTATGTTTAACTTAAAAGAACTCACTAGTCCAACATTTCGATATCGTCTTCGTCGCCGCTATCGTCGTCCTCATAATTTAATTCTTCATTCTCATAGAATTTGGAGTCCTGAGTAGCATTGACACCACCAAATCTATCACGGCTTTGCTCACGGCTGGTCACACTATTACTGCCACGCCCACGGGCCGCATTCGAGGACGCTGGGGAATCGGCGGAGCCTCCCTTGCCGCCACCAATGCCTCCACGACGACGCATCGATTGTACGGACAGACCAACGCCCTGTTCCAGCTCATCCTCATCTTCATCGTTCTCGATCTCAATCTCATTGAGATCACGCTGGCTTATGCTACGCTCTGGCATTTTCTCAACACTTTTTTAAGGTGGATTTCACAGTAACAAAAAAAATAGGTCGTAGGCGCACGTTTCAAAATTCGAAATTAAAATTTTATTTGCAAAAACAAAACCGAGACTTGGGACGTGGACTTGCACCGAACGCATTCAAAACTGCAATTGCGAAGCATTCAAAACTGCAAATCATGCCCAAGTTGAAACCAAAACAGCAGACGAATGCCCGCCTTGATGGGGCTTCCCTGCACACAACTAGGCCCGGGAGGTTCAGGTGGATGTCATATGGACTAATTCAATTAGTAAACACAGACAAAGTAGAGACAAAGATAGTGACAGCGTCAGGGACGGAGACGGAGATGAAAACGGAGGGAGATGGTCAGATGTTGAGACTGAGAGACCCATTGCCTATATAAATGGGTCAGCGATTTTTGGGGGCGACTTTGTAACAATGAACAATAGGAAGGAAGCCCCAGCACGTGCTGCTCATCGCTTAGTTCCACCTAAGCATTAGTTTCAGCAAATATTTAGTATTGCAGTTGACCAGAAAATGCCCTCTTAATAGCGAAGTAAAGCAAACATTTAGTTAGCAGAGCATTAACAGAGCCCTAACAGCTCATCTATCTGACTATAGGGAACCTACACATCGAAGTCGCTTGTACAATTCCAAGCTCAAGCCGAATTTTCGCAAAAATCCTTAAAATTTGGATAGCTTCGACAGATCGCTCATAACGTTGACAGCAATATTTCGGCATTTATCAGACAATTTTTCAACTCGTACTCTAGTAGAGTAAACGAGTGTATTGTATTCGTGCAAATGTATGTAACAGGCAAAAAGGAAGCGTTACTAACCCCACAAAGTATATATTCTTTATCAGGATCAACAGCCAAGTCGAACTAGCCATGTCCGTCTGTATGAACACCTAAATCTAGAAGACCATAAGAGCTAGAGTCACTAAATTTGGTCTGTAGACTCTCCTAATGGGATGTCAGATCAAGTTTGTTTAAAACTTTGCCACGCCCTCTCCCTCCCACAATTTTTGATACATTTATTTGAAACTGGGTTTTGATATATATCACATAATTTACCGATTTGCCAAATTTCATTAAGTTCGACAATAAAATACTCGTACTAAGCATTTATTCAACATTCGACACACTCAAAAGTATGGAAAAAAAAATTTTTTTTTATACAAAATGTTTTTTTAAGGTTTTACATACAAAACTCGGCAAATCGGTAGATTATGAGACATGGCTAGATCGACTCGGCTGTTGATGCTGATCAATAATATATATACTTTATGGAGTTTGAGACGCTTCCTTCTGCCTTTTACATACATTTGCACGAATACAATATACTCGTTTACTCTACTAGAGTACGAGCATAAACATTTTATATCTCGGAGACTGTAAAGCTAGAGATTGATGTGTTTGATGTGTAGACTTCCTCTTCCCCCCCCCTTCCCACCACCTATTTATCAAATTTTAACGCATTTAGTTGAAACTCGGTTTGTGTATGTATAAGTACATAATCTACCGATTTGCCGAGTTTTGTTAAGCCACGCCTTCTCCCCCTCCCTAGTTACCAAAATTACCAAAAAAAAAAGTTTGTTTTGAAATTTTGCCCCGCCCCCTCCGCCTACATACCTACATATCAAGAATATATATAGTTAATGGGGTTAATGGAGACGCTTCCTTCCGCCTGTTATATACATTTGCACGAATACAATATACTCATTTATCTACTAGAGCACGAGTATAAAAAACAACAAACAAAAATCTCATACTTATGAGTGTGTCGAATATTAAATATATGCTGAGTAAGAATATCTTATAGTCGGAATATCGACTATAACATGCATGTACTAATATGTGTATGTCTCTGGTTATATATGTATGTTTTATTGCGTAAACCTATTTATAAATATATTTTAAGAAACAAGTTTTTTAGGGATTTGCCAACAGTTTTTATCCTATCTTAATGAAATCTGGCAGATTGGTAGTCAATGTGATTACACATATATAAAATAAAATATACAATATACTAGACTACGAGTCTAAAAAACAAGAGAGGAGGGCTAACTTTGCCACGCCCCTACCACCCTCGCAATTCGAAAATACTAATATCTACCATAATTTCTGACAAATTTAGTTAAAACTTAATTCCGATGTTCTGAATTTCATTAAGATCGGATAAGAACTGTAGAAGAAATTGCTAATCGATATATAGAGTTATCGTTAATGTCATATGATATACATATGTCGTATGTCACTCCAAAGAGCTTGTACTCTAGTAGGGTAAACGAGTATATTGTATTCGTGCAAATTTAAGACTATAAGAGCTTGTCACCAAATTTGATTTACAAATTTGCCACGCCCCTTTCCGCCACCGCAATCGATAAAATCCTTATATCTCTCCCAACTTTTGACACAGTTATTTTAAATTCGGTTTATATATGTTTAAGCACGACGAATTTCATTATTATCAGATAATAATTGAAAGCTCCCCACCTCCACAAAAAAATAAATAAAAAAGCGTTGCATTGTTTTGAGTGTATCGAATATTATTAAATGCCGAGTACGAGTATCTTATAGTCGAAATACCGACTATAGCCACAAATATTCATACAATAATTTACATTAATATATGCACACCCATAGAGTTTTGGCTTCTGGCGTTTACATCTCTAATTTATATATATATAAATGAATGTCTATCTGTTTGTCTGAGTGTTTGCCTGCTTGTCCTAGGCGCCCAAACTATTGGACCGGTCGGTATGAAATTTTTACTGTATACTAATACGGACCAGGTTAAGGTCAAGGGCACATCAAATAGGCTATAATAAAAATTCAATGAAATTTGTACAGTATAGCAACCTCGACCTCGGAAATTTCAAGGGCTATATATCTTCTATGAAAAATGGGCACCATTTATATAAAAATATCGATATACGCGTATTATTTACGCATATATCGATTTTTGTCTATCTACATAAAGATATCGATAGAGGCATGAATACAGGCGAAAATAAAATTTCCTCATATCGATGCATTTATATCTGCATATATAGATATATATATGTATATATATATATATATATAGTGTGTGTATTTATAATAATTTGCTTTACATCGATCTCTTAGGTAAATAATACGTGTATATTGATATCTTTCTATCTACATAAAGATATCGATAGAGGCATGAATATTGATATCGGTATATATAAATATATTTTGTCGACGTTACACCGCCACTCATA
The DNA here is from genome assembly GCA_037043425.1 of Hirtodrosophila duncani. Lineage (NCBI taxonomy): Eukaryota > Metazoa > Arthropoda > Insecta > Diptera > Drosophilidae > Hirtodrosophila > Hirtodrosophila duncani. The sequence continues at coordinate 395,086 of JBAMBM010000559.1, forward strand.
GAGAATTTCTCGAATACCTGCATATATAGATATATATATGTATATATATATATATATATATATAGTGTGTGTATTTATAATAATTTGCTTTACATCGATCTCTTAGGTAAATGATACGTGTATATTGATATCTTTCTATCTACATAAAGATATCGATAGAGGCATGAATATTGATATCGGTATATATAAATATATTTTGTCGACGTTACACCGCCACTCATAGAGAATTTCTAGAATACCTTAGAAACTTCTGGTATTTTGTAAAGCAAAATACAAAAACACATTGGAGATCACTAGCACAAACATACATCAACAGGACGAGGCGTAGCGACTCACCCAGGGCTAGCTAGTTCTTAATGAAATTGGAGAATTCACGACCAAAAGCTCACTCACACTCACCTGTTGACTGAGGCATTATGATCTCCAAACGTAGCTGTTGATATCAACGTAAGTGACGTTGTTGTTGTTGTTCCAGCTGCTACGCTTACGGTTACGGTTGTTGGTGCTGGTGCGTTTGTTATTGTTGTTGGTGTTACGGTCAGTGAATCCGAGAGAACAGGTCTGTAGATCAGCGGTTTAACATTGTGTTCAAAATCATCCAGGAAGACAACATCATTAACAGGAATCAGGCGACGATCGGACACATTGAAGTGAAAATCACGAAATGGGCCATAAAAGAGGCAGCGCAGTGGAGAACTCACAACAGATGCATCCTGCGGCGGCAACTGCGGAACGATACAAATGTATGATGATGGGCCAAATAAGAGAGAGGATTTCGGATTCACCTTAATTTTGCCGTTGGCCGCGGAGAACATTGAGAGATAGTTGACGAATTTTTATTAAGCATAAAAATAATACACAAGCTTCAAATATATAAACACCTATTGCAATAACAGCAATAAGAAGCGGTATACCAACAAAACACACACACAATAAAAAAGCGCCACAAAAATAACAAAATAACAAAAACAACTTTCGACACTCGTACATAGCAGCGAAGACGACGACAGCAGCGATTGGCAAATAAAGTAATCAAAGTAAAACTAAAACATAAATGCAAACATCAAAGAAACTATATCTAAAGATTAAATCATATGCAGGCTCTTCTCATATTATACATGCTAACAATTTCATCACATATAAACGAACAATCAAAACGAATATCAAAAGCTAACCATACGGGGATTGCAAAAATATCGTTAAAATCATGTATCGATACGTGGATGTAGTTTGCAGTTTGACTAGACGCGATATTTCAAAAGCGATAATATAAATATCAATATAGGGCATACGATATGTGCTGGATAATTTCAGTAAAATCCGTTGAGCAGATGAGAATTTTGAAAATCGTAATTTTACATGTTAAGTGTTTCATTCTCCGTCTGGTTTTACTGAAGTAGCATACATATTGCAATTGCCAAGATTTCCTATAAAATTATTTAAATCAATAAATACAGAATAGCAAATACTTCATTAAAAATAATTTCAGTAATGCTTAAAATTATTCGCAATTCATTAAAGTATGCTGTTCTTGTATTATTCCCTTTTTTTCTTGACATTTCAGCACTTCAAAAATATTAAACTGAACAAGTAAGAACGCTATAGTCGATATTCCGACTAAAAGATAATCGTACTCTTTATTTTATATTCGAAAAACTCGAAAGTATACAACACTTTTGGTTTTTTTTTTTTTGAGAGTTGCTCTCATACAAAATGTTTTTTACAATTATTATCCGATCTTAATCAAGTTTGGCAAATCGGTAGAATCTGTTCTAATAGATATACAAACCAACTAAATGCTTTAAAATTTGTGGAAGATACGTGAAATAATATAAAAACAACCTTGATCTGACGCCACACAATGGGAGTCTACATACCAAATTGGGTTTCTCTAGCTCTTACAGTCTCCGAGATCTCGGTGTTCATACGGACGGACATGGCTAAAACGACTCGGTTGTTGATGCTGATCAAGAATATATATGCTTTATGTGGTCTTAGACTTTGCTTTCTGCCTGTTACAAACATTTGCATGAATACAATATATTCGTTAACTCTACTAAAGTACAAATACAAATATACGTTAAAATTAAATTACAAGAAACTGATAATTACAATATTTAACACATCTGCTTCGTATGGCGTGGAGTTGTCAACTAGTTGTTTTTGAACAGTAGGTGTCTGTATATGTGTACAATGTTTTCATTGTCCATTAATCTATTATGTATCTAGTGTGTTTATTTATAGTAGCATTTTTAACGTGAAGCTCTCGCTTTGTGTAGAATAGCGCAGAATTGTGGAAAAATATACAAAATACATACTGAATAGTATGCAAACTATCGTCAAATCATTTTTAGCCACTTCCATATGACTGGCATATTAATGATTCATAATGGCGAGCGACAGAAATTCAAATAATTGCAAAACCATCTAATCGCATACTAAATATACATATTAATATAGAAAAAATTCGCTTACGCTTCCTGATGCTGGTGTGAGCGCAAATTTTTAAAAACAACTACAAAAATATCGAACGAACAACACGTTTAATCTCTAAAAATAATACGATGGTCGCAAGTAATCGATGATTCGTACATCCCTAAACGAAAGCCAAATTTTGTCAGAATAATTTTCGTATAATAGTTGCCGTCAAGTCGAACACAAGTTATAAATTGTTAAAATACATAAAGGTGAGTTGCATACTTTTTATATTTTTGTTTTAATACGTGAGGCACAGTGGAAAAAAAAAAAACAAATGCAAATGCGGTGCAACAATGGCGTTGCGCCATTTGCGTGTATATGAGTGTGTGTTTGTGTGCGTCAAAATCAATCCTCTTTTTACGAAGATAATGCTGGAAGTTGTTGCCATTTCCCATTTAATTTGCCTAATTAACTGATTGGTGGTCTGTAAAATATTGTGGGACTAGTTAATTTTACACAGGCGCGCAGACAGAACTGCGTGTAAGCTAGTGTATATTTCGGGGCGCGCATGGCGAGCGGACGCTGGGAGCATGTAAAACCGAAATGTTTCATTTCAGGTTGCATTGTGGTTGGAAAGGGGGCTTGTAATGCACATGCACTGTATTTATGAACACTTACAAGTACAAATGTCGCTGGCATAGCTCTTTACATTGCAGTGTCGGGAACAGAGGCGAGAAATTGGCAAAGCAACAATTTCCACAAGAAACGCAGCGGCAATAACAAAAATAGGAATAACAACAAGCCCAACAACAGCAACAAAATAGTCTCGGAATCAACGAACACAGCAAGAGTAGTCATTCAATAACAGCGGTAAGTTGTTAAACTGTGTCTATTGTATATGTATGTAATTTAAACGAGTAAAGACGTTTGCCAGACTCAAGTCATATCTTTTGCAACTTTTCATACTTTTCAAGTGTACTGGTATATTATTTTGTCATGATGATTGCAACGCAACCAGCTCTAAGGAAGTGTTTATAAAGTCTATATAAAGTACTTTGTGCCAAATCCAAATGCTTTTTATGTCTACACACTGTTTGTGAGTTCGATTTAACCAGATCAGATAATTTATGATATAGCTGCTATCAAGGGCTTAGCCAGGGTGCGTTCCAGACCATCCTCCCCTCCTTTGGACAAAGCTGTTTACGCCCTTGACACCTACTATGGACACTTTATACCACTCATATTTGTCATAATGGAAGCGTTTCTGACTATAAAGTACATATATCCTTGATCAGTATGACAAGGGGAGCCTATATATCTAGTCCGTCATTCTGTCCATTCCTCCATCTCTCCGTTTAAACTTTATACACAACCATTAAGAGCTACAAACACGCTGGTTGGTTATGTTAAAAATTCATTCGGATCAGCAACAATATAGCTGGCATATATCCAACTGTTTTAGAATGCACACTTAGTAGATAACGAAAAAGGCATGCCATGACAAAAAGCAAAAAAAAAAAATTTTATTAAAAAACATTTTAATATGCTTTTAACTTAAATGCTTTTACTTAAATGTTGTGCCGCGGAACGGAAACGGACTTCAGTCATATGCTAGACAGGATCCGCTTGTGCAAGAAGAAGGTTGCAAATACTTCAGTTGCAAAGTACTGCTGCCCACTGAATGATTTAATTAAACGTAACGTATTTCCATTACGTATGCGAATGGGATCGGACAACTACATAAAAACGATTAAATTTCGGGCGTAGAACGAACGATATTAAAAGTATGCATTGTTTCTAACCCCTGAAACATTTGTTTCTGCGTCAATTTGCAAACGTATTTGTGTTTCCAACACTCGCTTCGTAATCTGCTGATCATTCTTCAGACATACTCCATATGTATCCTAATGTATCTATCTCTTCACAGCTTTAGCATCGTTTAACGCAATGTCGCATACCATATTATTGGTGCAGCCGGGTGCGCGTCCCGAAACTCGCACCTATTGCGATTATGAGAGTGTCAACGAGTGCATGGAAGGCGTTTGTAAGATCTACGAGGAGCATCTCAAGCGTCGCAATCCGAATACGCCGACCATCACCTATGACATTAGCCAGTTGTTTGATTTCATTGACACTCTAATGGACATTAGCTGCATGGTGTATCAGAAGAGCACCAATACCTATGCTCCATACAATAAGGATTGGATTAAGGAGAAGATCTATGTGCTGTTGCGCCAGGCTGCCTTCAGCCCAAATGCCTAGAAAAAATAGTAGACAACCATAACCAAATAGATGACATAACACTAATACACACACAACTGAAACCCACTCACATACAGCAAAGTGGGTCTTGATCCTGGTACCCGCCACGAAATAGGATTTACTATATTTTTTTTTTTCTTATATTTAAGAAAAACAATGGAATGCTTGTGTTTGAACCCGAAAAAAGAAAGGCTTCCTTTACACGAACTACCATAATATAATGTATATATACTATATACGTAGTAATTTTGAAGCTTGACGTTTTCATTCTTTGGGGTGGTTTTCCAGGTATTTTTATACCATTCACAAAATGGTATATTATTTTGTCAGGAAGTTTGCTACGCATAGAAGGAAGCATTTCCGACAATATGAAGTATATATTCTTGACCAGCACGACAAGGGGAGTCGGTATAGCGATTACCGTCTGTTTCAAAACCAAGATCTCAGGAGTCTCAAGATCTACAGAAATGCTTACCAGATCAGACCGCTGGCCTGATCTGATCAACATCGGACAACCATATAACCGATTGTTCCGGAATAAACACTTCGTAGCATAACTTTTCTGTTTTTCTTCCAAAGCAAGCTCCGTTTGTATTAATTAGAGAAGGCTGATCTGATCACAATCGGACAACCGATTGTTCCGGAACGAACACTTAAGAGCGTAACTTTTCTGTCTTTCATACAAATCAAAACAAATTTTTCTTGTAGCCCTTACATTCACGCCCAGATTTTATCTAGATCGACTATATAATTACAAAGTGAATGGTATATAAGCTTTATCACGTCGAAGCTAGCCGTCCTTTCTAGTTTTGTTTTGATTTGCTGAGGAAGCTTATATTGTGTTGTTCGAACCCTGCTTATAAAATATATTTACGCATGTGATTAATTCGAATTATATACCCTTGTGAAAATCAGTTTAATATATGTGTCGATTTATCAGTTCTTGAATAAATTCGAATGTTATTAGTTATGCATCTATGTACCAGACAACTGCGAAATCAGACTTTAGTCATGAGTAACGCCTACATTTGGCATTCACTGTTCATCAATGCCTACAAAATCGACGTTGGCAGCTTTAAAAACGACAACACATAATTTTAAAGCGACAGACTAATGCACAGTAAACTTGTAATTGAAACCATAGATGGTCGCGTGGGAGAGGCTGGGAGTAACGAAGAGGACAGTTTATTCTTCTCCTGCACTCTGATTGTTTTCAGATGCCTGACAGCGGAATGTATGTGGGTCTGTGTATGTGCCAGTTTCGTTGAAATGATAAAATATGCACGACGAGTATGCCGCAAATAACATTGCTTGAATACAGATGCATACAATTTTCGTTGATTGAGCGCGTGTTGATGCGTTTGTTATCACAAGTTGCAATTCTGTTAAGGTAGCTCGAAAGCTGCAATCTTAACTCAAGTTATGGCTTATGCTGCAGGTGAGCAATAAGAAAACAAGTGGATCGAGACGTAACGGATTTCGTTATTTCATATTATTTTTCTTTTTGCGTAAAATAATGAAAGCTGGTATTTAATAGCACTGGAGCGTTACTAAAATTTAAAAATTTGAATAGTTTTACATATATATTTAACGTTTAAAGAGAATCATCTTTCTAAACTAGAACCGCAGAGCAAAGCACATTTTTGGAGTAAACATTTGGATATCCTAAGGTCAAGATATCTAGATAAAGAATTTATTTTTGACCGGGAACTGATATGTATACAGGGTCCTTGTGACTATTCCACTTTTCTCCATTGTGTAGCTCTATTAACTCTGACCTCGCGGTAATTATACTCATACTCCAGTAGAGTAAACGATACTGTATTCTTGATCAGCATCAACAGCCGAGTCGATCTAGCCCTGTCCGTCCGTATGAATACCTAGATCTCGGATACTATAAGAGCTAGGGTCACCAAATTTGGTATGGGTCGACAAGTCAAGTTTGTTTTAAAATATAAAATGTTGTCACGCCCCTCCCGCCCAAGCAAATCAAAAAAAAACCTAATATCTCCTACAAATTTTACCAAATTTAGTTGAAACTCGGTTTATATATGAATAAGCACGTAATCTACCGATCTTCTGAATCGAGTGATAATTGTAGACAAAAACGTAAAAAAAACATTTTGTATGAGCACCCCACCCCAAAAAACAAAAAAGTAAGAACGCTATATTCGATATTCTGGCTATAAGATACTCGCACTCTTTATTTATTTTATATTCGACGTTTTTGTCTAAAATTATTATCCGATCCTAATGAAATTTCGCGAGTCGTTAGATTATGTGCTAATACATACATAAACCGAATTTCAACTAAATGCGTTAAGATGTGTCGAAGCTATAAGGTTTTGTCGATTTGGGGGGCAAGAGGGGACGTGGCAAAATTTTGAAAAACACATTCTGACCAAATTTGGTGATCCTGGCTTTTATGATCTCCGAGATATAGTTGTTTTTGAGAATAACGCTTTGTATCGATTTGCGGGGGTGGACCGTCGGGGCAAAATTTTAAAGCAAACTTGATAGGGGAGTCTACATACCAAATCTGGTATCGACTATAGGGTTCATACATGTTTTTCCTTAAAATCGAGCCAAATTTGGTTTGTATACATTTTAGGCGCCCCAAATACGAAATTGTCCGAAGTGGATCAACAGTTTGCTATATTTTGTAGCCTTTTATTAGGTACTGGGTATTTAACTGTCAAGTAAGCTGTTACGTTGTTACTTGTAAATGCTAATGATGTGAAACGTTGTACCATAATATATCCTTAACAGGAAGTCCATAGAATACTTGTAGTATAAAAGTTGTTTCTGACCACTCCCGCAGTGGCGTGGTGAGTGAGGGGTTGACGGCAACTATAAGTCATATAGTCAGCAAATACCTTGGAGGCACAAATCCGGCTTTGAACGTTGGCAAAGCACAAAGATAAAGCACGAGTACGAGTATATTATAGTCGAAATTCGACTATAGCGTTCTTACTTGTTTTGATTAGCGTCAACAGCTGCGTTCTCCGTCTGTCTTTTCGTCCGTATAAACGTCCAAGATTCAGAACAGAAGAGAAAATTTATATAAATATGACAATCAATAAACACTCAAAGACGATAAGCAACGAGACACAAGACACGAGAGGCAACCTAGCATTCAAAATCAACAACTTTAGACACACAAAAAGGGCAAGCCAGATGAACAAATTTATATTAAACTTTGCCAGGAATACAGAAAAAGTACCCGAAGAACACAGTGACAAGGTCATAATAACACAAACTGACAAAGAAAACAAGACGGTGGTAATGTACAAGAATGATCAAATTCAAAAATTACTACAGTACAAAACTACATACAAAACAATGAGAAAAATCCCACACAACAAATAATTAAAAAGAATAATTGTATAATCAATGACTTGCATAATCAGAATTATATAGACTGAAAATTAAGATCAGATTTATATTGCTCAGGAGGCCATGCACATTGGGGAAATCTTAAAAAGCATCACATCTAACAAATACAACATACAAACTCAGTCCAACTAAAATCACAGCTACAAAATAAAAAAGTAGACAATGACGAAATTTTCGTCTTTTTCGATGTAGTGTCCCTGTTTACAAATATACCTATTAACTTAGCCATGGAGACCATTATGGACAGATGGAGGGACATATCCCAACACACAAATATTCCGAGACAAAAATTCAAAGAAAAGGACTTTAAACTTAATGACAACAACTTCCTATCTTATGATAACACACTCTTTACTCAAATATTTGGAATGCCAATGGGCAATCCTCTCTCCCCAACAACACTAACAACAAACAAGTAAGAACGCTATAGTCGATATTCCGACTATAAGATACACGTACTCAGCATTTATTTATATTCGATACACTCGAAAGTATGCAACAATCTTTGACTTTTTTTATACTCGTACTTTTTTGGTGGTGATGTGTGAAGGGGCAGGACAAAATTTTAAAATAAACTTTATCTGACGGCCCAAAAGGGGAGTCTGCATACCAAAGTTGGTGACCCTAACTCTTACAGTCTCCGAGATCTAGGTGTTCATATGGATAGACAAACGGACACGGCTGGATCGACTCGGCTACTGATGCAAGAATATATATACTTTATGGGGTCGGAGACGCTTGCTTCCGCCTGTTACATACATTTGCACGAATACAATATACTCGTTTATTCTACTAGAGTAAGGAGTATAAACAATGCTAAGAAAAACAACTACCTAGAACAGCTGATCGACAGTCTGATAATAGAAGCCACAGAAGTGTAAGCAATCCCAGACCATTAAACGAAAAACGCAGATGACGAAAAACGATACATTGGGCTACCTTACATAGAAAATGTAACATAAAGATCAACAATTGCTAAAATTATGAAATAGGAAAGTTCAGAACATCTAAGATACGCTTGTAGAACACATAATAACTGACAAAAACCGTTTACAAACAAGGAACACAAAATATTTAGAGAGAAACAACAAAACGAAATATACCAAATCATATGCGTGGGAAGAGAGGGGGAGCAGTGCAATGGAGTATACATTGGAACACAAAGGAGATGCAAGAAATGCAAAGCTGACGACGGCGTTGGCGCAACATCTGACCAAGAAAGAGCACCCGGCAGACTTTGACAATGTTAGACTAAAACACGAATGATATTGAAAGCTTAAGAATACAACCACAGGGAGAGCGAGCCATCAACCACAAAGAAGACATTGATCAAACGAATTTTATTCACGCGGCAACGATTACAGGGAAAATAGCTAAAAAACATTTTAAACAAATAAAAGGACAATAACGATGGATAATCGAAGACTGAGCGAGACGTGCACTATAGACTTTGGATGAGGAGAAAAAATAACAAACAAGTAAGAACGCTATGGTCGATATTCCGACTATAAGATACTCGTACTCTTTAATTATTTTATATTCGGCACACTCTACAATTAAAATCTGATAATGAAATTCGACAAATCGTTAGATAATGGGCTAATACATATACAATTATGTGCGTTAACATGTTTGGGTTTTGTATAAGGTTTTTATTGATTTGCGGGGCGGAAGGGGGTGTGGCAAAATTTTGAAAATACGCATTCTGACGCTTCTACATACCATATTTGGGGACCCTAGGCGCTTATATTCTTCGAGATATAGTAGTTTTTGTGGACAAAGTTTTTATCGATTTGCGGGGGTGGGAGGGGGCCGATCAAAATTTCAAAACAAACGATCTGAACCAAAAGGGGAGTCTACGTACCAAATTTGGTCTCTCTAGCTCTTAAAGTCTCCGAGATCTAGGTGTTCATACAGACGGTCAGACGGATATGGCTAGATCGAGTCGGCTGTTGACGCTGATCAAGAATATATATACTTTATGGGGTCGGAGACGTTTCCTTCTGTCTGTTACATACATTTTGCACATATACAATATACTCGATTACTCTGCTAGAGTACGAGTACAACCACGACATAAATATGACTATAGCAGCCACAGCAAACGGACACGCAAAAGTTCGCTTATACACTCGCACGCATGTGTACATATATAAACCGCGTATGTGGTTTTAGCAGTTTGCTTGTTTGAGTGAGGTAGCTGTTGAAATATATCTACATTTTTATGTACATACATACGCATAGACATTTATACAGATCACTGACAATTTTGTCTATTAACGAGACTAAACGAAAGTATGTGTGTAGCAGCGAACGATTCGTATCCTGTTCCTGGAAACGCCTTCATGTGTGTTGTTGTTGGATGAGCGAGTTTTTGTAAAGTTTAAAGTAATGGCGTTTCATATTTATTTTATTACAAAATTAAAAGTACTTAAAGGTGTTCGAACCTCTGCTGGGCACCATCGCCTCGTCGATCTGCTTGAAGTCCACTATGAGCTCGCCAACCCAATCTATGTCTTGGCACTTTGACTCAGAGATGTCTGTCAGCCTCTAATTTTGATGGATCCCAGTACATTCGCGTTACACAGTTCCCTCCAGTTCGTTTAAAAAGCGATGACCAAATCCGAACCCCAGCCAATTCAGTCAGTGTTCGTTTTCAATAGCGTCTTGCGACTCTTTTGCATGCACTTAAGCAGTCGGGTTATTGGCTCTAGGAGAATGACTGGGCGCTGCGCTTCAGTCTCATCGGTGTATACGAATTTGACGCTGGTTCACCCGTCTTGGCGACCGTCCTGGCCGTTCCAGAAAACGCCAGCAACGGCACATGAGGCACAGCGTCCGTCAGCTGGTTCAACTGCCTGTAAGTGGCACGAAACTCGTGGCTCCAATTCGAGATGCAGTGCGCCCTATCTATGTGGGTCCAAGTTGCACAGCAGCTTTAATCCATTGCCACGAGCTATATAAGATTTGGGGTTTTCCTATGACTTTGACCGCTGAATGAGTCAAAAGCAAAAACAGGACAAGTAAAGGCACAGCACCACGTGTGAGGAAGAGGACGTATGTACATATCATAAATTGCCAGAAAAATAACAACAGTAACACAGCTTTGGTTATTTAATTAAATTTCACTTGCTCATATCCCAACATTGCAAAAAAGGCACTACAGCGGCTGCTTATATCCTTCCCTTCCATCTCTTATGCTACAAGCAAGTTCAGATCACCCAATCAAGCAGCAGTAGCCAGCAGCAAGGACATGTGTTAGTAGGAGGGAGACAGAAACATTCTTATTCAAGCTGGCTGGCGTAAACTATAAAATTGAATTTGGTTACTTCATCAAAAAAAATCACATTTATAAGTGGTTTTAGTTAGACACTGATATCTTGAAAATTGTAGGGGATTTGCTTGGGATTTGCGGGGGTGGGAGAGGGCAAGGCAAAATATTAAGACTAACTTGAAACAAGGCGTTCATACGGACGGACAGGGCTAGATCAACTTGGCTGTTGATGCTGATCAAAAATATATATACTTTATAAGGTCGGAAACGCTTCCTTTATCCTGTTACATACATTTGCACGAATACAACCTTAATCTCTTGGTATACCATCTACAAAAAAAGTGAATCTATGTATATTCGTTATACCCTGTACCTATGGTACAAGGATATGTTAAAGTTGTTGCAATGTATGTAACAGGCAGAAGGAAGCATTTCCGACCATAAAATAGATATATTCTTTACCAGCATGAAAAGCCGAGTCGATAGGGCCATGTCCGTCTGTCTGTTTCTATGCAAACTAGTTTCGCAGTTTTAGAGCTATCGACAGAACAAAAAACAAGAATGGAAGGCTAGCTTCGGCTTGTCAAAGCTTGTATACCAAAACAAGTGTGGGATTGAAAAGATTTTTTTGAAAGGACACAGTAGAGTTGGTATTTGAGATGGAGCGTCTGTTCTTATCGCTCCGGATACTTTTATTTATCTCATTCTTACATTTTGGTATTAAGTATTACTAAGCCTAAGGCTGCGCAGTCCTCAAGGGCTGCGCTGCTTTTTGTATGTAAGTCGGTCGGTCACATATACGACGAATATATATAGCTTATATGTAAGCAGCGAAAACGTCGCTGGTGGGATAGAGTGTGTTGTGCACATATATATCTTATGCAACTGGTCACTGCATGGGGTACATGCTGACGCGGGTTGTCTGTAGTCGAGAAACTCGTGGCGGATCATATTTCGGGAGACTTGGACTGCACTTGAATATGACATATGGTTATGCAACAAAGACTAAGTGTCGTTGCATTATTGTATTTATGTTTATTGGTATATATGAAGTATATACTGGACTTAGTGTTGAATGTCTGCTATTCCTATGTCTAAAATTATATTGTTTCTATCTTCTATTTTTATGACTTTGTAGGGTCCTAAATATTGATTATCTAGTTAATGACCTGAGTCGTTTTTAAGTAGTACTAAATTATCTATTTCTAACTTTAAGTCATTAACTTTTTTATCATATTCTATTTTACGTTGTTATACTCGTACTCTAATAGAGTAAGCGAGTATATTGCATTCGTGCAAATGTATGTAACAGGCAGAAGAAGCATCTAAGACCCCATAAAGCATATATATTCTTGATCACCATCAACAGCCGTCGGTCCGTATGAACACCTAGATCTCGGAGACTGTAAGAGCTTGAGAGACTTAATTTGGTACGTAGTTGGTTTTTAAATTTTGCAAACCGCAAAACTTTATATATTCTAAAATCTTAACGCATTTAGTTGAAACTCAGTTTGTATATGTATAAGCGTTCTTACTTGTTCTTTTTCTATTTCTATCAGGGACATTGCTCTTTTGTACGCTATCTGTAATTTAAATTCATTTGCATAGTCATCTAAATTGTATATAGGATCTATATTTGATAAAGCATTAAATTCTATGAATTGTCGTAGTAATCTACCGTAAACAAGTTCATACGGAAAGTAGTCATGTACCGTTGATGAACTCGTGTTAAAACAATATGTGAAATAATTCAACCATTTGTCTCAATCATCTTTGTCAATCGAGATGTATGAACGGAATGTAATTCGTTGAATGTTCGATGATTTCTTTCTTCTGTTCCTAAAAGCTGGTGGTGGTGTGCTGTTGATTATGAACTATTATTACTAATTTTCATATATTTGCACAAGTCATTAATTTTTATGCTCAGTACCCATGCCTGTTATGAACGTCTTCATAGGACCTTACTTCAGTATAAACGATTCAAATATTTCTTTGGCTACGTTTTTGCGCTACTGCTACTGGTATTGCGACTAGATATTTTGTAAAGTCGCATATTATAGTTATTGCATACTCATTGTCATTCTCTGGTCAAGGTCATGGGCCGATGGTATCAATTAAAACAGTGTCATTAGCTGTGTTTGGGGTGTTGGTTATAATCACTGGGGCTTTTGAATGTGTTGCAGTTTTAGCTCTTTGGCAGTCTAAACACGTTTTTGCATAATTCTTAATGGTTTGTGTCCTTTTGGGCCAATAGTATCGTTTCTTTATTTTTGATAGGGTACGCATATTCCCTGTATGGCCTCCTTTTATTGGGTTGTTATGATATCTTAACAGGATTGCATTAATTTGATTTTCGTCATTTTTGTCTACTTGTGTCACCTTTTTTAATAGCGCTATTTTTATATGTAGTAAATGTTTTTGCCCTTATTTTTAAATTCGTTTACAGTCACAAATTAAAAAATTTGTTCCCTTGGTGGCATATGTAAGTTAACGATTTGGAAAAACGATTCTGAAATAAGCCTTGAAAAATTGACCTGAATCGAATTTTTCATTAAAATATAAATCGTTAACTGTAAATTTGTTAAAGAATCTGTTTTCATATTTTGAGTAAACATTTTAAATTATTAATTTTTATTTTCACAAGTTTCTTTACGTGGCTAACGACTTCGTAGACATTGGGCTCATATATTTTATGATGCATTTTAATTTTTTCATCTGTGCAGATGTTTTCCTGTCTTTTTGATGATCTTGTTTGGACCATCTATATATTTCTGTTTATTTGTATTAAGTCTTCTACATTTATGCGAGAGGTATTCAACTGAAAATTTATACTCGTCTAAGTCTAATCTCATTCTTGTCAGCTTTGAAGTAGGAATCTTTATTGAAAATAAATATACTAGTGGTCTATGATCAGTTTTTACTAAGAAATGCCTTCCATAGATACAGGGTCTAAAATGTTTTATTGCCCAGTGTATTGCTGCTAATTCCTGTTCTGTAGTCGATTTATTGATGCAATTGGTAGTTGCCCACCGTTGCAGTCTTGTGATAGTACTGCACCACATGTATGCATCTTTGGTTATGCAAAATTCTGTGCTAAAATTAATTAATGCATTTTTAAGATATGTAAATGATTCTTCACATTCTTTAGTCCATTTAAATTGAACATTTTTCTTGCACAGTCTTGCCAAATGACGTGCTAAATTATTAATGAATCTTCTATAATAGTTACAAAAGGCGACTAAAAGTCGTGCACTATCCGCATCTGTTAGAGTTGGATAGTTTTTAATTACATCATACTTCTTATCATCCTGGAGGATGCCATGGTCTGTACATTTATGGCCAAGGAATGTTACCTCATACATAAAGAATGAACATTTCTCTGGGTTGAGTTTAAGGTTGTGTTTTCTACAAAGTTCAAATATACTCGTAAGATTTTTGAACATGTGCTGTTTGGAACACCCGATAACAACTACATCATCCATGTAAAGAAATGCTTGCGATGATTTTAGATCAGAATAAGCAAGTTGCATCATTCTCATAAATGAGCTTGGGGCTACTTTGAACCCATAGGGAAATCGCATGAAACAATATGAGCCAGTGCTCGTAGAAAATGATGTTATATTTCTAGATTTATTTTCTAGTTCTATTTGGCAGAATCCTCTTCCTAGTTGATCTAGTATTTCTTCTATTCTAGGTAATGGATATTTATCTGCTAGAAGTTTTGTATTTATTTGCCGATAGTCCACTACTAGAGGACATTTTTATACTCGTACTCTAGAAGAGTAAACGAGTATATTGTGTTCGTTCAAATGTATGTAACAGGCAGAACGAAGCGTCTAAGACCCCATAAAGTATATATATTCTTCATCAGCATCAACAGCCGAGTAGCTATGTCCGTCTCTCCGTCCGTCCGTATGAACACCTAGATCTCGGAGACTGTAAGAGCTAGAGAGACTCAATTTGGTATGTAGACTCTCCTTGTAGGGCGTCAGATCAAGTTTATTTAAAATTTTACCACGCCCCCTCCCGCCCCCGCAAAACTTTATATCTTCCACAAATTTTAACGCATTTAGTTAAAACTCCGTTTGTATGTATGCATAAGCACATAATCTACCGATTTGATGAGTTTTATTAAGATCGAATAATAATTGTAGACAAAATCGCAAAAAAAGACATTTTGTATGAGAACACCCCACCCCCAAAAACAAAAAATTTTTTCATACTTTTGAATATATGTCGAATATTTAATAAATGCTGAGTACGAGTTTATTATAGTCGGATTATCGTTCTTAGTTGTTTTTCCTTTCGAATTTGGGAGTGATTTCTTAGGAACCAAGATAAGTGGGCTATTATATTCACATATAGATGGTTCGACTATACCATCTTTTATCAATTTTTCTACTTGTCTATATATTTTTGGGTTTTCTGTTTCTGCATTTCTATAGTTGTTTATGTATACTGGGGCTTTGTCTGATAACCTTAATTTTTGCTTGTAAAAGTTATTACTTGAAATTGCTTCTGATTCTAGACCAAATATGTCACTGTATTTGCTACATAATTCAGTAAGTTCATATAGCCAGCACAGAACCGATTTTTTGGATATAAGCACAAAATGTTTTTTTTTCATTAAACTCAAACCAAATTTGGTTTGTATTTATTTTTAGATATACCACGTCTGTTAACCAAATTTAATTAGGATCGGGCATCTATATCATATAGCTAGCATGGTACCGATCTTTTGGAAATAAACTCAAAATGTTTGTTTTTAATCAAAATGAAATCTGATTTGGTTTGCACTCTATTTAAAATATCCTACGACTGTTAACCAAATTTGATCCGGATCGGGCAACTATATCATATAGGCCCCATAGAACTGATTTGTTGGATATGAACACAAAATGTTTGTTTTTCATAGACATAATTCTAATTTGGTTTTTATTTAACTAAAGACATCATACGTCTGTTAAGCAAATTTGAGCCGGATCGGCCACCTATATCATATAGCCCTCATAGAACCGATTGCTTACGTATGAACACAAAATCTTTACTTTTAATCCAACTCAAATCTAATTTGGTTTGCATTCAATTTCAGATATCTGTTAACCAAATTTGATCCGGATTGGGCGTCTACGTCATGTAGCATCCATAGAACTAATTTTTTTTTAAATGAACACAAAATGTTTGTTTTTCATCAAAATCAAATCTTATATGGTTTGTATTCAATTTAAAACATTCCACGTCTGTTAACCAGATGTGATCCGGATCGGGCACCTATATCTTATAGCCCCATAGAACCGATTTGTTGGATATGAACACAAAATGGTTGCTTGTCATCAAAATCAAATCTTATTTGGTTTGTATTCAATGTAATTATATCATACAGCCAGGATAGTATCTATCTTTTGGAAATTAACACAAAATGTTTGCTTTTTATACAATTTTAGACATCACATGTCTGTTTACCAAATTTGATCCGGGTCGGGCAGTTATTGACCTTAAAAGTGGATTAAACAAAATTGCAGTAGAGGAGAATTTGATTCAATACACTTCTTTTGTAACACGTAATGGACAGAATGTGTATCTTTGAACGCCATTTGGTCTGAAAAATGGCCCTGCAGTGTTCCAGAGATTTATTTTCGACGTGTTTAGGGATTTTTTTATGTAGTGTATATGGATGGTATAATAGTGGCGACACGAACCCTTGAGGATCATTTCATAGTCTTACAGAAATTATTATATAGATTTTGTGAGCATAGGCTAGAAATCAACTTAAAAAAATGTGTGCTTTTCAAGAAAGAGTGTGATTTTCTCGGATATAAGGTTGACCGACGGGGTGTAACACCAAATGATTCTCACTTTGAAGCTCTAAAGGAATACCCTGTTCCGGAAAATATTAAAGCCGTCCATTCGTGCCTTGGATTCCTTTCATACTTTAGTTGTTTTGTACTCTCTTTTGCTACCACAACAAAAGCATTTATCACATTTAGAACAACATTAGCAAATCCACCGGTATTAGCCCAGAGAGAGAGAGATGGAGTTGCATACTGACACTAGTTCACATGGTTATGGGGCCATACTAATGCAGCGGCAGGATGATGGTAAATACATCCTGTGCTGTTCTATTCTGGTAAAAAAAAAGGGGCAATCGAGTCCCGTTACCACAGCTTTGAATTGGAAACGCTTGTTATTATGTATGTGGTGCGAAGATTTAGAATGTACCTCGAGCACAGACCTTTTAAAATAGTGTCGGATTGTAATTCATTAGTGCAGACACTTAGTCAAAAAGCTATCAACTCTAGGATAGCCCGGTGGTCCCTTGAGTTAGAGAACTACACCTATACTACTGAGTTTACATCTGAGAATAGCATGTCACACGTCGGTGCTCTGCGTAGACACACAGATTTGATAGGAAAATGCGCAGAAATTAAAAACAGCAATAACTGTAGAAATGAAAACAGTTTTGCCCGTCATGATGAAGATAGTGATGACATTACACATGAAAGTGATGATGATTGCAGCGATAGAGACAACCGTAGAGATTAAATAGCTCTAAGTACAGGACAAGTGCTTAAGGTACATATAGTTGATGATACATTGAGTATGTAGATAAAGCCAATATATTAGGAATCTGTTTCAATAACAAATTAAGCTGGTACAATCATATCTCAATCGCAAGTGGAAAATGTATGGCTTACTTAGGCAGTTGTATCTTACACAACTATTTATACCCTAACAAATCAGACTGCAAATAGGAAAATGTAACTGATTCCCACACTATTTTACGGTGTCGAGATATTTAGCCATAATGGTATAATCGCTTGGGCAAGTAATTGGAACCTCTTCAGCAGGCGGATTGGTATGAATTAATTAACAAATTACAAAGTACCATTGCAGTACAACGAGCACACCTAGCATGTTACTTTTTGGAGTTGTCCAAAAGGGACTCATTATAGATGACCTTTCCGAATACCTAGAAAGTAAAATTAATGCAGAGCAGAGACACTTAGAGTCTATGCGAAGACGGGCGTGTCAAAAATCCAAGATTCACAACTTAAAAAAGACCAAGTGTGTGTCAGAAAACATAAGCCTCCCAGCAGCTATCTGGTAGGTGATCATGTAGCTATTCGCAATGTTGACACCACAGCAGCAGTTAATAAAAAGTTTGCACCTAAATACCAAGGGCCATACTAGGCCAATCGCGTGTTCGTGGTGTTTTACAACCGGCTAGACTGAAGCCGTGGTTAAGTAAAGTAAGGGAACTCTTAGGCGTATGTTCATAGATCGTGGTCGATCATTGTTGTCAGGTCGCCCAAAAGTAAACAATGTATTATTTCATCACATGCTCATCTTTAGCTTCTAAGATTGCGGCAAAGAAGACGCCAGATAAAGTATATTAACTTATGCTATATACGCGAAATAAAGAAGCATTGTTTATAGCTACTTAAATTAGTAACTTGGTCACATTTAGTTCATTTTTCATTCATTCATTTCTCATTGTGATAAAAATCTCACTGTATCTTTTTGAAAATTATATTTTCAGCCTGTACCAGTTCATTCGTTATTCGATTTTTGTTCCCCTTGATAAGATGTAGTAGTGCGTTTTCATTTGAGATTTGCCACGTGTCTAAGCACCCAAGCAGTTGTTCCCAAAAATCGCATCCATTTTGAGAATCTCTAAATGTTCGGTAAAACAATTCCATTTTGGGCTACAGTAGTCATGTTAACATATTCTTTATTAAATTAGTCATTGTTTTGTTTTTTGCGACACATTTTTGCTGTCGGCCATTGACTGTAGTCATTTAGAAGAAATTGTGGCCTATTACCCATGAAGAACCCAATGAAAAGTCAATGTTATATCTTAGTCGGTTCGTCTGCAGGATTTAGTTTAGAGGGTACATACCTCCAATCAGAGGTATGGGTAAACTCTTGAAAATCTCTTATGCATCGGTGCAACAAATGTTTTGAATCTACATCTACTTGATCTAAGCCTGTCCACAAAACAGTCTTATTGATCTTGAGGTTCAACGTTTCCTTCAACATTTGGTGCCTTATAAAATTCCCTGTAGTTCTAACCTTGGAATCGAGATGGGCTTTAGTGTTGTAACACTCGACTTAGCAGTAATCAAAATACAGTCTACTTTGTGATTAAATTCAAAACGCATGTTGCACAAATCACTATATATATGTAGCTGTATGTCACATTCTTTAATTGGTAGTGCAGTCAATCATCTTGGTATTTTGAAGTCACTAATATTACTAAGAGACTTGCGTAAGGTTTTCCACGTCTCAAAATGTTCATCTGTCATAGGATCGCCCCAGTTCATACCACTCTCTCAAATTGCATGTAAAATAATTATGTATGCTATAAACAATTTTCCCAAAAAAAGAAAACCTAATGCACTCGCTCTTCTGTCAAATTATTTACTTTGTTGTCAGGTTGAGTCTTGTTATAACCTATCTGATCCAAAACTTCCAAAACTTCCACTATTTACACTGCCCGACAACCGATTAGCACACCCTATGCTCCGCGTCTTAGGAGCTTAATATCAGGAAGACGAATAATGCTTTTGAGATGCATTTTTTTGTCATTTAAAAACTATTGAATTCTACACGAGATTTAATAATAGGTAAGATGTTAACTTTATTAATAACATTTTAAATGAATTTAAACGAACTTAACATAAAAAATTACTTTAATTTTTGCTTTAAACTTTAAATAACAAAAGAAATGTATTCAAATTTTATTCAAATTAT